>CM042441.1:34227027-34802027 GCA_023631565.1 Gymnocephalus cernua | reverse complement strand
GATGTTTATCCACACTGCTATTGTACATGGCATTTCTTTATATATGTTTTTTCTATACATTTCTCTGTATTTTTACCTGATATATGCTATTAGTTACAAAAAGGAGTCTTTTTTCTAAAATCCTACTGTCATTGAATGCAACTTAGCTAACCTGAATGTACTTGAATGCAACATGACTGAAATGACAGACTCTGATTGGTTTAGAGATTTTGAGGGAAGGATGTAAACAGGAAAGACACACAGGTAACGATATTAGCGCACTTTACTTCAGATTACGCTGGATGAATGCACTTTTTATTTTGTTGTCACAACCTGAAGAAGACATTAATATGTCGAAACGCGTCGTTGTAAAGTTTTGGAAATAAAAAACTTTATTTGACAACACAAACCATCACTCTCAGGATTATTTTTACTTCTTATTTTACACTTTATAAAGTTTAAGTTTTATCGACGGAGGAGCTTTCCACCATGAGCGGCTGGGGCGAGCCGTACTGGCGGACGGTGAGCTATCGGCGGGGACGAATGGTCAATCGACGATTTGAAGACACCAGAGCCCGCCGTGAGCGCGACAACGGTCGGTATGCAACCCCCAGTCCTCACGCGGATGGTAGGCCTCCCTCTGGCCACGTCCATCAAACTAGCCGTTCGGCTAGCAGGACAGCTAACGGCTATTACCACCAAGCTAACAACTCCGCTAACAAGGCAGCTAATAGCTACTATTATCGAGCTGATCGGTCCGCTAGCAGACCAGCTAATAAGAGACACTACCAAGCTAACTGGTCAGCTAGCCCGGGGCCTAGAAATTACCGCTACCCAGCTAACAAACCAGCTAATGCTCACGGAGATAACTACTGGGTAGATAGACGAAACAACGGGTTTTCCAACCAATCAGCCCGTAATGATTATGTAAACGGAGCCTCACGGAGCCACGATAACAGCCGAGGCTACAATGGTTACCGTGCTAGCTACGCAGAGGTTGCTAGGCCCGACTACCGCAACCCGCGGGGCCGCGCTCCGAACTATTCCAGGCCTGGAAACCGGGGCTACAACGGACACTTCTCACAGAATAGAGGGGACGGCCGCAACCCATCTGGTGACAGAAATCGACCCAATCAACGCCGTGGGGGTAACTACGGCAGAGCTCAGGATCAGAGCGGCTCGCGCTCACGCAGCACGCCGTGGCGGAGGGGCCCGCCTTGGAGACGCCGAGACTCCAGCTACCACGGTAGCAATAACCGGACTGGTAATTACAGGCAACCACAACGCACAACACAACATACTAGAGACACGGACTTTACTGCTACAACACGAACAATATACAAATTACTGGCAGCAGAACACCATCTGAAAAACGTCTCATCTGGTAATGCCCCGAAGGCTATAGCTAAGGTTACCAATATGCTAACGGAGACGATCAAACCTGCGGATTTGAACCCGAAAACGGCAGATTTGATAAAACGCAATGCTAAGGAGTGGCAAGACAACACACTGATTGCTCTCCGTGAACACTACGATGCTTCACTGATAGATAATATGCAGATTCTCCAACAACTCAAACCGAATGATTGGATGAGGAACTTTGACATAGCGAAAAAGTGGGCATACAGACATTTTGGCAAGAAAATCACGGGAGAGACAATTGACCACACACTAGCCAAGATAACAGATGCCTTACAATCAGAGCCGCCAGCAACAACACAACCAATCACACGTACACGCACAGCTGCCCTGCCTGCAGTCAGCAACAGGGTAGAGGAGGTGCGGAGAGACGTGGCACCATCTCGACCAGCACCGGAAGTGAGAGAGCCCACCACTTCCTCCTCCCCTCCACCACGTGCTGCGGCTCAGGACTGGGACCAGATTGTGGCTGCTCCAGAGGAAACACGCCCGACCACGCCTCCACCACTACCTCGGCGCGTGGTGAGGACATCCAGGAGTGAGATGCGACCGATACCGATTTCTGGACCACTACAGGCTACAGTCGAAATACATCGGAGTACACAGGATCAGGCGCAACAGACTGAACAACCAGCAGTGGAGAATCTAGTGGATCTAGTGGATATGGCGACATCACCCTCCAGCTCTCCTCAATCCGAGGACCTGCCCATTCTATCCCCTCTCTCCACTTCCTCTCTCAGCCCCATTACCCTCTTTCCCCCTCTCACCCCCCAAAACCTCCCTCTTCCTCCTTCCACAGACACTCCACTCCAAGACGCCCAACCACAGCCTGAGACTCCTCTCAGTTCTGACCAAGCTACTCCTAGCATTCTGGCTAGACCTCCAGAAACTCCAGCCCCTCTGAAGGCCACCAACCCAGATACTGAGACATCAGAACATCAAATCCCTGACCAATCGGTAACTATAACAAAATACACTGCACCACTACCCAGACTGACACCCCTCTTCAGATCTAAGGTTCAGGGGAAACTTTCATTCACGACACCTTCGCTAGTTCCTAGGGGCGTGTTTGTTCCGCACAGACACTCTCCAGTAGCTGACAAGTTTACGGACTGGAACTTAAGGGAAGCAGACAGAGAATGGTTAGTCATGGGAGACTCAAACATCAGTAGACTCCCATCTCACACATATCATAACATTCAAGTCGATAGCTTCCCTGGTGCAAGTTTCAGACATGCAGAAGCGATTCTGGCCCGGGCTACAGTCTCACAAAAAGTCAAAAAGGTTATCCTGTCATTTGGAATAAACGACAAAGCCAATAAGGCAGATAACACCATTTCTGATATTAAGAAAACAATACAAATGGCAAAAATAGCCTTCCCAAATGCCAGAATCAACCTCCCCATTCTGAACTTTTCCCGTCTGCTTCCAAAAGACGAACAGAGGAATCTAGAGGAGGTAAATGACTACATCTTTGGCTACAGTGACCACATCCTCATGATATCTAAGACCATATTTGGCACAACAAAAGACTTGATTCACTGGACTAAGCAGACTGGAGACTATATTTGGGAACACTGGTACGCATTTTTAAACTCCCAGAGCCCGTAAGAGTCTTACAGACTGAGGGGCTTAAGACTGTAATTAATCTCTCTAAATCATTGAAACTAACTGCAGCACAGACGCAGTTACTAAACAAAGGATTGTCGTTCATTCCATCCAGACTGAAACAGACCCAAAAAGAGATCAGAGACACTTTAAGAACAGATATGCAAGATTATCATAGACAGGTGAAGCTAGCGGTGTATTACAAAGACAAACCAGAGACCACACAATTGCCGTTCATGCCAAAATCCACTTGGGCACCCTCTTTGGCTCAATTACCACCAGAGGTCTCAAACTTAGTGAAATTGGATCTGGACACATTTCAGAACCAGTACAGAGTGGGCTTCACCAGGCCTAATCTGTCCAGATTTGAAACAGAGGCACTAGAGCAACTTAGCAAAAATAACAGCATTGTAATTAAACCTGCTGACAAAGGAAGTGCCGTAGTAATTATGGACAGACAGGACTATTTGGAAGAGGGTTACAGGCAATTAAATGACACACAGTATTACACCAAGCTAGACCACCCCATCTACATGGATAATATTTCTTTAATTGAGAAAACTGTTACCTCTCTACATACCAAAAAATTCATAAACAATAAACAAAGAGATTTCCTCCTGAGCAACAAAATTCCCAGACCCAGAAGATTTTACATGCTCCCTAAGATACATAAACCCCCTCAAAAGTGGCCAGTTCCACATAGGGTGCCAGCAGGCAGGCCTATTGTCTCTGACTGTAGTAGTGAATCGAAGTACACGGCTGACTTTATTGATCATTACTTAAATCCATTGTCTATTTTGCATGAAAGCTACATTAAAGACACTTATGACTTTGTGGAAAAGATCAAAAGCTTAGACATTCCACCTACAGCCTTGCTATTTTCTTTGGACGTTACGAGCCTCTATACTAATATTAACACAGATCACGGAATAGCGGCTGTCAAAAACATATTTCGCAAACATCCAGATAGTAAAAGACCTGACAAGGAAATCTTAGAACTGTTAGAAATTAATTTGACCAAAAATGACTTCCAATTTGACGAACAGTTCTATCTCCAAATTAAGGGGACTAGTATGGGCCGCTCTTTTGCCCCATCTTATGCGAATATATACATGGCACAGTGGGAAACAGAGGCACTGGCCTCCTGCCAAAAACGACCGCTTCACTACTACAGATTTTTGGATGACATCTTCGGAGTCTGGGCACATACAGAACAAGATTTTAACCACTTTCTTGACAAGTTAAACCAACACAATGACTCAATTAAGCTCACAGCAACCATCAGTCCCAGGTCGATTGACTTCCTCGATACAACCACATACAAAGGACCAGAGTTCAGTACAACACATAAATTAGACATCAAAGTCTTTTTTAAAGAAACAGACAGTCACTCCCTACTATACAGAACCAGCTTTCATCCTAGACACACATTTGCAGGACTGGTTAAATCCCAGCTGCTAAGGTTCAGAAGAATATGTACCAGACAAAATGACTTCATGGAGGCTGTCAAAATACTTTTTGCCTCACTCAAAAAGAGAGGTTACACTCACACAATGTTACGAGAAACACTCAGGAAGTATGAGGAGGTCAAACCTATCTGTTTGGACTCAATTCTACCCATTGTGGTTCAATATTCAGAACAAAATGTTGAATTTGTCAAGAAATTGAAAAAGAACTTTTGTTGCTCAGGGGGAAATGCTCTTCTTAAAGATTACCGCTTAATTGCGGCTTACAGAAAAAATCAGAATCTCCAGAACATTCTGGTCAGATCCAAGTTGAAACCAATCAATCAACCCAAAAGCAAGAGAATGGACAGTTTTTTCAGACTATACAACGTGGTTCAAAACCAGACTACAAAGGAGACATTCAGAACACAGAGAGGACTAGATGTCCAAACGAAAAACTGCATTTATCTCATAAGATGTCATGAATGTTCAAAACAGTATGTAGGAGAGACAGGTAATACCCTGCTGATGAGATTTACTCAACATAGATACAATATTCTGAAGCACAAAAACATGAACAACCCATTGGTACAGCATTTTGTGGAACACAATTGGGACAATTTGAGAGCTACCATTCTTGAAGCTAACCACAGATGGTCAGTTCAGGCCAGGAGGAGGGCTGAACGAATTTGGATCAGAAAATTAGACACTCTTATACCAAAAGGCCTAAATGAAAAGTAATTGTATTATTACAGGTCATTTTCCTTCCCTAAACCCAACCTATCCCTCCCCTATTCCACTCCTAACCCTCCCCATGACCCCTGACCCCTAACCTTAACCCAACCTCCCCTTCACCTAACCCCAACCACAATCCCACCCCACCCTCACCCTTAACCCTCACCATGACCTTAACCTCTAAACTCAACCTCAATTGGCCTCTGGCCACAGGTCACTGACCTTTGTCCTCCTACAGAGGCTGAACCAGTACTGTCACTCACGCTTAACTTTTTGAATGGTACTTTAAGACACATACTGTAACAGCAAATGACATTCTGATAACATAAATGTAATCACAAACAGGAGAACAGGACGACAGTGGGGGACCTCGGGTTGAGACGGGTGACGCCTGGGTGTTTTGACTGTCTTCTGTAGTGCGTGCATTCAGAATCTCGGTGCTAAAGCACCGAGATTCCTTTTTCTTTAACCTAACCCTAACCCTAACCCCCCCGGACGCGTGGGGAGATCTCTGGGATCCGTACTACCCTAACCCTAACCCAGTGGGACAGCTACCTACGGCGGAGGTCCACGCCCCGCTTGGTGGACCCCCAGACACGCCCGAACAGCCACCCCAGTCTGGCGGAACTATTAGTTCTTCCAGCTCAGACACGGGAGACCTACACCAGAGTGAGGAGCAGGAGGACAGTGATTCGGACGAAACGGCCCAGGTAACTGTGACTGACAATACAGCAACTACCACGCCCACACACAGACTTGACGCTCTCACTACAACACGAGTTCAGGCCAAACTGGCATTCACCACACCCTCCGCAGCTCCACAACACTACACACCTCACAGACACGCCTCAGCCAGAAATAATGGGGAACCATGGTCATTTACAGCCACAAAAAAATGGCTCATTCTAGGGGACTCTAATCTCTCCAGACTCCCTTCATACACAGAAGCACATGTCCAAATTGAAAGTTTCCCAGGGGCTACACTGAAACATGCAGAGGCTCTGCTGGCCCACACTCCAATCTCTAATGAGGTGGAGAAAGTCATTCTTTCGTTTGGCATTAATGACAGATCACAGTCTCCAGAAAATGTGACTATTCCTCAACTCCAAAAAACAATTCGGATGGCCAAAATTGCCTACCGTCATGCTCGTATCATGGTCACCATTATTAATGTGTCCAGGCTTCTCCCTACCAGGGAACAGGACAACATTATGTCACTTAATGATCACATTGTGACCTACCCCGACCACATTCCACAGCTAGGCAGAGGTCATTTTTCTACAGGCCCAGACCACATTCACTGGACCAGCATGGCCGCACAGTACATGTTTGACCACTGGATGGCCCATTTAAACGGCCAATCCCCGTAAACACGACTGAACTAACGGGGCATAAAACCATTATTAATCTCTCTACGACACTCAAACTGACTGCAGCGCAGACAGCCTTACTCCACAAAGGCATGACCTTCATTCCATCCGTCCAGAAGCAGAGTAAGAAAGAAATGTTTAATATTCTCAGACATGATGTCCAAGATTATCACAGAAGACTTAAGTTAGCAGTTTACTATCAAGACAGACCTGAGACCACAACACTGCCCTTTCTACCTAAATCTACGTGGGCTCCAGTTAATGCTCAGCTGCCATTGGAAGTCACAAAACTTATTCAGTCTGATTTGAACTGTCTTCACAATCAATACAGTTTTGACTTTGTCCCACCTAATTTAACAGAGTTTGAAACTATTGCATTAGAACAACTCAGCAACAACAATGACATTGTAATCAAACCGGCGGATAAGGGCAGTGCGGTGGTCATTCAGGACAGAGCTAATTATGTTTTTGAAGGTCAGAGACAACTAGGAGATACACGATACTATACTAAATTGAATAACCCCATCTACAAAGATACGATTCCACTGGTGGAGAAGATTGTAACCTCCCTCCGCAATAAGAAATTTATCAACAGTAAACAAAAAAGCTTCCTTCTGGATAATGTGGAACCTAGGGCCCGACGTTTCTACATACTACCTAAAATTCATAAAGCAGCTGATAAATGGAGCTTCCCCTTTAAAATTCCTCCAGGAAGACCTATTGTGTCGGATTGTAATAGTGACACCTACCACTCAGCCAGATTTATCGACCATTATTTGAACCCATTGTCTACAAAACATGATTCATACATTAAAGATACATATGACTTTGTTGAAAAAATTAAGCAATTGGACATTCCATCCACGGCTATGCTTTTCACCATGGATGTTTGCAGCCTTTACACCAACATTTCTACACCTGAAGGACTCACATCGGTGAAAAACATTTTCCAGAAATATCCTGATATTAAGAGACCTGATAAAGAAATCCTTCAGCTGTTAGAAATTAATCTCACAAAAAACGATTTTGAGTTTGAAGGTCAATTCTTTCTCCAGATTTCTGGGACAGCGATGGGGAAAGTGTTCGCACCGTCATATGCAAATATTTTTATGGCTGAGTGGGAGGTGGGCGCACTAGCCTCCTGCACTTTACGTCCCTTACATTATGTTAGATATCTGGATGACGTGTGGGGGATTTGGACACACTCGACTACAGAATTCTATCAGTTTCTTGACAAGCTCAACCAGCACAGAGAATCCATTAAACTTACGGCCACTTTACATCCAAATTCAGTCGATTTTCTGGATACTACCACCTTTAAAGGTCCAAATTTCACAAACACACATAGGCTTGACACAAAAGTTTTCTTCAAAGAGACTGACAGCCACTCGCTGCTATATAAGACTAGTTACCATCCTAAGCATACGTTAGCTGGCCTGGTCAAGTCTCAGTTATTAAGATTCAAGAGAATTTGTACTAGGAGAGAAGATTTCAAAGAGGCCACAAAAATCCTCTTCTCAGCCCTTGTAGACAGGGGATATACATATACTATGTTACGAGAAGCTCTCAAGACCTTTGAAGTGACTAAACCCATTTGTGTGGAGTCTATTTTGCCCATAATTATTACTTATTCTGAGGCCAATGTTAAGTTTGTCAAGAAACTGAAGGATAACTTTAATCAATCTGGAGGTCAAACCTTCTTAAAGGACCACAAATTGATAGCAGCATACAGAAGGAACCCAAATTTACAGGACTTTTTAGTCAGGTCTAAACTCAAACCATCCAATCTACCCAAAACCAGGAGACTGGATGGTTTTTTCAGAAGTTACAAAACTACAACCAAACTACTAATGAAATCTTTAAAACACAGTTAGGCTCAACTGTCCACACTAGAAATTGCATTTATCTCATTCGCTGCCGGCGGTGCCAGATCCAGTATACTGGAGAAACAGGAAACTCCTTATTAATCCGCTTTACGCAACACAGATATAATATCAACCAACAAAAAAATCTCCAAAGCCCATTGGTTTTACACTTTATAGACCATAAATGGGAGAATTTGAGAGCAACTATTCTGCAGTACAACCCCAGTTGGTCTGTTAAAATTAGGAGAAAAATTGAAAGAAGTTGGATCCATAAACTAGGCACTCTGGCACCGCATGGCCTCAATGAGAAATAAATGCAAACAGATACATTAAGGACTTTTTGTACCAGTAGGTCTCCGACGGGGGCCGGGAGGTCGTAGTGGATCTGACTCTCATAATTGTAGTTTGTGCACTTTAAATCTGCTCACCTACGGTGAGCAGATTTTCATATCTTAACCCTAACCCTAGGGAAGTGCTTCGGGGCTCAGATGTTGGTTTTATTAGTCTCCCTCACATTTTTTATCCCTACAGCAGAGTTGGTTTTAACCCGGGGCAGGTCCTGCAGCACACAACCATTAATGTGGTTTATGCAATTAGGTGCAGGGCCTGCCACAAATTGGATGTGGGGGAGACAAGAAATGCACTATTTTTAAGAATTAAACAACACCAATATATTTTAACCAAGGGCGATGGCACTACTGTTTTATATGCACATTTTAAACTCCATCCATCCATCCATCCATCGTCGTCCGCTTATCCGTGGTCGGGTCGCGGGGGGAGCAGCTCCAGCAGGGAACCCCAAACCTCCCTTTCCCGAGCCACATTAACCAGCTCTGACTGGGGGATCCCGAGGCGTTCCCATGCCAGGTTGGAGATGTAATCCCTCCACCTAGTCCTGGGTCTTCCCCGAGGCCTCCTCCCAGCTGGACGTGCCTGGAACACCTCCCTAGGGAGGCGCCCAGGGGGCATCCTTACCAGATGCCCGAACCACCTCAACTGGCTCCTTTCGACGTGAAGGAGCAGCGACTCTACTCCGAGCTCCTCACGGATGACTGAGCTTCTCACCCTATCTCTAAGGGAGACGCCAGCCACCCTCCTGAGGAAACCCATTTCGGCCGCTTGTACCCTGGATCTCGTTCTTTCGGTCATGACCCAACCTTCATGACCATAGGTGAGGGTAGGAACGAAAACTGACCGGTAGATCGAGAGCTTTGCCTTCTGGCTCAGCTCTCTTTTCGTCACAACGGTGCGATAAACAGAATGTAATACCGCCCACGCTGCGCCGATTCTCCGACCAATCTCCAGCTCCATTGTCCCCTCACTCGCGAACAAGACCCCAAGGTACTTAAACTCCTTCACTTGGGGTAAGGACTCATTCCCTACCTGGAGAAGGCACTCCATCGGTTTCCTGCTGAGAACCATGGCCTCAGATTTAGAGGTGCTGATCCTCATCCCAGCCGCTTCACACTCGGCTGCAAACCGATCCAGTGAGTGCTGAAGGTCACAGGCCGATGATGCCATCAGGACCACATCATCTGCAAAGAGCAGCGATGAGATCCCCAGCCCACCGAACTGCAACCCCTCCATACCACGACTACGCCTTGATATCCTATCCATAAATACTACGAACAGGATTGGTGACAAAGCGCAGCCCTGGCGGAGGCCAACCCTCACCTGGAACGTGTCTGACTTACTGCCGAGAACCCGGACACAGCTCTCGCTTTGGTCATACAGAGATTGGATGGCCCTGAGAAGGGACCCCCTCACCCCATACTCCCGCAGCACCTCCCACAAAGTCTCCCGGGGGACCCGGTCATATGCCTTCTCCAGATCCACAAAACACATGTAGACTGGATGGGCATACTCCCAGGCTCCCTCCAGGATCCTTGCTAGAGTAAAGAGCTGATCCGTTGTTCCACGCCCAGGACGGAATCCGCATTGTTCCTCTTCAACCTGAGGTTCGACTATCGGCCGAACCCTCCTTTCCAGCACCTTGGAGTAGACTTTACCAGGGAGGCTGAGAAGTGTGATACCCCTGTAATTGGTACACACCCTCTGGTCCCCCTTTTTGAAGAGGGGAACCACCACCCCGGTCTGCCACTCCTTAGGCACTGTCCCAGACTTCCACGCAATGTTGAGTAGGCGTGTCAACCAAGACAGCCCCTCCACACCCAGAGCTTTCAGCATTTCTGGACGGATCTCATCAATCCCTGGGGCTTTGCCACTGTGGAGTTGTTTGACTACCTCAGTGACCTCCACCAGGGAAATTGACGACAATCCCCCGTCATCCTCCAGCTCTGCCTCCAACAAAGAGGGCGCATCAGCTGGATCTAGGAGTTCCCCAAAGTGCTCCCTCCACCGCCCTATTACCTCCTCAGTTGAGGTCAACAACGTCCCATCCTTACTGTACACAGCTTGGATGGTTCCCCGCTTCCCCCTTCTGAGGTGGCGGACGGTTTTCCAGAAGCGCCTTGGTGCCGACCGAAAGTCCTTCTCCATGTCTTCTCCGAACTTCTCCCACACCCGCTGCTTTGCCTCTTTCACGGCAGAGGCTGCAGTCCTTCGGGCCCTTCGGTACCTTGCAACTGCCTCCGGAGTCCTCTGGGATAACATATCCCGGAAAGACTCCTTCTTCAGTCGGACGGCTTCCCTGACCACCGGTGTCCACCACGGTGTTCGAGGGTTACCGCCCCTTGAGGCACCTAAGACCCTAAGACCACAGCTCCCTGCCGCAGCTTCAGCAATGGAAACTTTGAACATTGTCCACTCAGGTTCAATGCCCCCAGCCTCCACAGGGATGCACGAAAAGCTCCGCCGGAGGTGTGAGTTGAAGGTCTGTCGGACAGGAGCTTCCTTCAGACGTTCCCAATTTACCCGCACCACCCGTTTGGGTTTACCAGGTCTGTCCAGAGTCTTCCCCCACCCCCTGACCCAACTCACAACCAGATGGTGATCAGTTGACAGCTCCGCCCCTCTCTTCACCCGAGTGTCCAAAACATACGGCCTCAGATCAGATGAAACGATTATAAAATCGATCATTGACCTTCGGCCTAGGGTGCTCTGGTACCAAGTACACTTATGAGCATCCCTATGTTCGAACATGGTGTTTGTTATAGACAATCCATGACTAGCACAGAAGTCCAATAACAGACAACCACTCTGGTTTAGATCAGGGAGGCCGTTCCTCCCAATCACGCCTCTCCATGTATCTCCGTCATTGCCCACATGTGCGTTGAAGTCCCCCAGCAGAACTATGGAGTCCCCCTCCGGAGCCCCATACAGGACTCCATTCAAGGTCTCCAAAAAGGCCGAATACTCTGAACTCTTGTTTGGTGCATATGCACAAACAACAGTCAGAGTTTTCCCCCCAACAACCCGCAGGCGTAGGGAGGCGACCCTCTGGTCCACCGGGGTAAACTCCAACGTTGCGGCGCTCAGCCGGGGACTTGTGAGTATCCCCACACCCGCCTGGCGCCTCACACCCTGGGCAACTCCGGAGAAGAAAAGAGTCCAACCCCTCTCCAGGAGTACGGTTCCAGAACCGAGACTATGCGTAGAGGTAAGCCCCACCAGATCCAACTGGTAGCGCTCCACCTCACGCACAAGTTCCGGCTCCTTCCCCCACAGCGAGGTGACATTCCATGTCCCCAGAGCAAGCCTCTGCTGCCCGGGTCTGGTCCGTCGAGGTCCCTGACCTTCACCGCCACCCGTGTGGCAGCGCACCCGACCCCAGCGGTTCCTCCCACAGGTGGTGGGCCCATGGGCTGGAGAGATAGGTGCCACGTAGCTTTTTCGGGCTGTGCCCGGCCGGGCTCCGTGGCAAACCCGGCCACCAGACGCTCGCTGACGAGCCCTCCCTCTGGGCCTGGCTCCAGACGGGGGCCCCGGGCTTCCTCCGGGCAGGGTCTCTCTATCCCTTCCTCGTTTTTTCATAGGGTTTGTTTGAACCATTCTTCGTCTGGCCCCTCACCTGAGACCACTTTGCCATGGGAGACCCTACCAGGAGCACAAAGCTCCAGACAACACAGCCCTCAGGTTCATAGGGACACCCAAACCTCTCCACCACGATAAGGTGATGGTTCCCGGAGAGAACTTTAAAACTTTTAAACTCCATGGCTCTCAAAATGTTCAAAGCATGGGCCTGGAGAGTAACAGAACCTGGACCACAGCTCAGCGGCGGGCAGCGGAGAGGAAGTGGATCCATTTTTTAAAAACCATAGACCCTAGGGGTCTCAATGAAAAATATTGAAATGGATCCAATTTTCTCTTTTTAATCTAAGTTTTACAATGGCAAAACATGTTTTAAATACTTACTCCCACTGCTCTGATCTCCTTTCTCCCTGGATTTTATTTGGGTCTCCTCTGCAGCACATCGTACCGGATCTTTTAACCCCCATGCATGCTTTCTTTTCATTTCCTTGTGTCTCCTCCATTTTCTATTTTAAATTACCTTTTTTATATTTGTATTTATTTTCATGTTTAATATTAACTATTTTAATGTTTCCATATTTCTGTCTTTTATAACATATTTGTCAGATTTTATTATTCTATCCCCTTGGAGTTGAATTTCTGCCTGCAGAGGAGGCCCTACCTAATAATTTAATGTTTTCATGGCTTTTTAAATAAAAATATATTTTAAAGATGCCTTGGTTTTCCTTTATAATTTTTGTTCTGCCCTGACTATATTTTAATTATCTAATTGGCGTTCTGTTTTTATTACTATTGTGTATTTATGATCATTATTATTATTTTTATTATTATTATTATGATTATTATTATTATTTTATTATTGTTATAACTAATTCATTTAATCATTACAAATTGAATTGCTTGCCTCAAATTTAAACACAGCGATACACATGCCATTGGTTTTATGCATTTTTACTAACAGTGTGATTTTATTCTAGGATGTATTTTAAGTTTATTATGTTTATCGTGTGGCACTTTCTTATCTTTAAAGCACTTTTAAACAAAGCACTTTTTACTAACTTTTAATGGTATATGTATATATGTTTTTTAAGCTCACAGGCAAGCAATTCAGACATTATTAATGTCCTTTTAAAATATGTTTTACTTACCTTTTGAATTTGACAAGACCTTTTTTTTCAAATTGGGCTAGAATCATTTGTATTGATATGCCGGGCTATTTATTTTCAAAATATAGGTGTGTGTACATATATATATATAATTATTATTATTATTATTTTATTTAGTTGGCCAATTTTCTAGGAGAGATGTCAGGGCAGTGGTGGAGTTGACCTTTTATTTAAAGTTTTAAATCTCCCGCTGCTTGTCCTGTCCAGTGGTTCTTTTTACCTGTTTTTAACATATGGCCGTCTTTTAAACAGCTTTTTTAATATAACCAAACCAGGTTTTTTAAGCAGCGCTTTAAGTGTTTTATTCACACCAGTGGTCCCCTTGTGCCCGTCCCCCTCGCAGCACCCATCCTGGGCGCTGCGTTTTAACCCAAACCTAACCTATCTTCTGACCATCTTCCTCAACCACCTGGAACAACTTCGGAAGTGGACGTCCAGACCCCAGCTGCTGACCTGCTACTGCACCTAGGAGAGGACCCAACGGAGGACAACCGTTCTGGAACGCATCAGGAGACCACCACAGAACCTCACTCTTCAGAGACAGAGGAACGTCCTCAACCCTCACAAGATTTGGTGGGTGTTCTGAGGCCACATTCCCCTGACCCCATACCGGCTAACCCACTTTCTTCTCCAGTTCCCCCTATCCATCCTTCCTCTCCCCCCCTCCTCCTCCCCATCTCCACCCCAGTTCATCAGGCTTCGTCCCTCACTTCCACTTCGCCTGAGATCGCCATCGTCTCCACTCCCAGGGTCCAAAGCACTTCACGTCGTTCTGCATTCTCCGACCCTGTTCTATTGAACAAGATGTTTAAGAACGCACCCACTCTCAGCCTGGCTGACCAGATTGCAGAGGAACGTCTTCTTCAGAGTCTTTCTCGGTCAGGTAAAAAACTCTCTTACAAGAGCTCAACCAAGTCCGATATCAGGTGGACCCCCTATCCAAAACCATCCATACAGAGTAAGCTTTCCTTTACTCCCACTACACCACAAACCACCGAACAAAGACCCTATAGGCATACACCCACAAACAAAAAAATGATTGATTGGAAACTTACGGTCAAGAAACAGTGGATCATCATGGGAGATTCAAATCTCTCTAGATTCCCCCCCTTTTCTCAACCAAACACCCAAATTGACAGCTTCCCAGGGGGCACCTTTTCAGCATGCTGAAGCCATCCTAGCTAAGGTCCCAGTTTCCACTTAAGTTGAAAAAGTAGTCCTCTCATTTGGCATTAACCACAGAGCACAGAGCTCAGAACAGATTGCCATTCCTCAAATGAAGAGAGCTGTCACCATGGCCAAAAAGGCCTTCCCCAAAGCACAGGTCATCATTCCCCTCATTAACTTTGTGAGGGCACTCCCCCATGAAGAACAGGAAAATCTCAGGGTACTCAATTACATTGTGAAACATGTTGACCACATCCCACAGCTCTCTCGCCACTCCTTCTTGACCGAGAAAGACTTCACCCACTGGTCCCGCTCCACTGCGGGCCACATGTTGGACCACTGGTTGACCACGTTAAACTCCTTAACCCTGGGAATCTAGGAGAACAGCCGGGGTCTAAAAATGTCATTAACCTCTCTCTTACCTTCCAGTTGACAGCAGCACAGACCTCTCTGCGGGAGAAAAGCCTGACCTTCATCCCTTCTCCACCTATGACTAAGCGCAGGTGTGCCAAGGACCAGACCAGGTTTGACTTACAACAGTATCATAGAAGATTAAAAATTGCGGTTTATTATGAAGACAAACCTGAGACACGATACTTACCTTTCGTCCCCATGTCCACCTGGGCTCCCTCAGCAGCTCAACTTCCTCCTGAAGTCAATAGATTGATCCAATCAGACATTCAAGACTTTAATAAGAACTATAAGGTGGGTTGGATTAAACCTAATATTTCCAAATTTGAACTTGAAGCTCTTTTGCAGCTCAAAAACAACCAAAACGTAGTTTTAAAGCCAGCTGACAAGGGGAGCGCAGTGGTC
Source organism: Gymnocephalus cernua (assembly GCA_023631565.1). Taxonomy (NCBI): domain Eukaryota; kingdom Metazoa; phylum Chordata; class Actinopteri; order Perciformes; family Percidae; genus Gymnocephalus; species Gymnocephalus cernua. Next base: position 34,786,527 of record CM042441.1, on the reverse strand, counting down.
ATCATGGACAGACAAGACTATATCTGGGAGGGACTTAGACAGCTCAACAATCCAAATTACTATACTAAATTAGACTCACCTATATTTAAAGACACAATACCTATATTAGAAAAAATTATAACATTATACAACAAAAAATGTATTAATTTAAAACAAAAATCTTACCTTTTGCGAGACAAAGAACCACGTATCCGCCGATTCTATATGTTGCCAAAGATTCATAAAGATAGTGCATCCTGGAGCATCCCACACAGGATTCCCCCTGGTCGTCCTATAGTGTCTGATTGTGGCAGCGAATCCCACCGTACTGCAGAATTTGTTGATCATTATCTTAATCCTCTGGCCAAACTACATGATAGCTATCTCAAAGACTCTTATGATTTTATTGAAAAAATAAAAAATATTAAAGTTCCTCATTCGGCCTTCCTGTTCACCCTCGATGTGGACTCTCTATACACTAACATTCGTACGACAGAAGGCTTACAAGCCGTCAAAAATATTTTTTCTTAAATATCCAAACAGCAAAAGGCCTGATAAAGAAATTATCCAATTATTAGAAATAAATCTTACCAGAAATGATTTTCAATTTAATGATCAATACTTCCTGCAGAACTGCGGCACGGCAATGGGAAAAATTTTCGCACCATCATACGCTGACATATTTATGGCAGAGTGGGAAAGGGAGGCTCTCGCTGCATGCCACAAGAAACCCTTATATTACTTCAGATATTTGGATGATATATAGGGAATTTGGGATAATCCGATAGAAGATTTTAAAGGATTTCTGACCTCTCTTAACAACCATAGAGCTTCCATCAAACTCAAATCCACAATAGATCCTAATTCAGTTGACTTTCTAGACACCACTACTTTCAAAGGTCCTAACTTCATGCAAACATCACAATTGGACATTAAAGTGTTCTTTAAGGAGACTGACACCCACGCTCTCTTATACAGATCGAGCCACCACCCAAAGCATACTTTTGCAGGCTTGCTTAAGTCACAATTACTGAGATTCAAAAGGATTTGTACCAGAGATGAGGACTTCAAAGCAGCCACTAAAACTTTATTCTCTTCACTCATTCACAGAGGTTACACCTTCACTATGTTCAGAAAAGCACTAAGGACCTTTGACCAGGTTAAACCCATCAGCCTGGACTCTATTCTTCCTGTTATCACTAATTATTCTCCAGCTAATATGCTGTTTGTCAGAGGGGTCAGAAATAACTTTAATTCTTTAACTAGAAACAATTCCATTCTAAAGAACCACAGAATCATTGCAGCATATAGAAGAAATCCTAACCTCCAAGATATTCTTATCAGAGCTGTTCTAAAACCAATCAAGATAGCCAAAACTACAAGACAGACGGACTTTTATAGACATTATAACTTCATACAAAACCAACATAATAAAGAGGTATTCAAGACACAGGACAATATGAATGCTCTGACGAGCAACTGTGTTTATTTAATTTGATGTACTTTATGCTCGTTGCAGTATGTAGGTGAAACTGGCAACCCTTTATTGACCAGATTTACACAGCACAGATATTACATTAGACATAAAAAGAATACACATATCCCTCTTATACAACATTTTGTAAGCCATGGATGGACTCATCTGAAAGCTACTGTGATAGAATCAAATCCGTCTTGGTCTACTCAACAAAGAAGACAAGCAGAAAGATCCTGGATGGTTAAACTAGGCACCTATATACCTGGGGGTCTCAACGAGAAATAGGAGGGACGGGGTAGACTGATGTCCATGGTTTATGCTTCAATTCTGTGGCCTTCGGCGCCAGAATTTCTTTTCTACAAACCTAACCCTTTTTCTTATAGGCACACACACAGTTTATGTTTTTACATATATGCATTCTTACATGTAAGTCATCCAAGGTTTCACAAAGCAAAACAAAGTTTATACTGTTTTTTACAGTTTCTGTATATGTATTTTTACAATGTGCTTGCTGTAACATTTCAAATTCCTACAGCACGGGACCCTTGAACGCGTCCCTGCCACTGACGACATTCTCGGCTCCCGTTGGCTGTCAGGTTCAAGTTAACCACTGTGAGGCGGAACTTCCGCTGTTGTGATACGTTGTAACTAAAGTCCGCTGATACTTAGTTCCTTTCTGAACAATGCTGCTGACACGTGTATGATTTATACTGTCACTCATACCTGATGAAGGCTTTTTTGTTGCTGAAACGCGTTGTTTTGTGACAATAAAATTTTGAGATAAACAGACCATCACGACTGGAATACAGTTTCTCTTACAGTTAAGTTCATTGTTTACTTTTTATAGCTCTTTATTTAGAGCACAGTTTTTTCTTTTTCGGGGCTCGTCATGGCTCCCCGTACCACAGCCGGGCCTGATAAAGAGGAGGAAGACTTCCACAGGAGGAATCCCGGATACCAGACAGTGGAGTACTGACGTGGAAGGTTGGTTAACAGGCCGCCACCATACGCTCGTAGCCACAAAGACGCTCCGTATAGCCGCTACAGAGCCGAACAGGCCCCAGCTAATGCTAGCACGACCCACAGCTATCAACATCAAGCTACGGAAATAGCTAACAGGCATGCTAATCCACCTAGCCATAGGAGCCAAGCTAACTACTATGAAAACAAAGACTTTTCTCGCTCGGACCGCGATAGAGCAAACTACAGCTATGACGGACGAGCCGATCAGCACACTAACAGGTCAACTCACAGCTCACACACTACCAACTTTCGTCAACCTGTTAGCGGCCACCGCCCTCAGGGCTTCGCCCCATCCAATCCAGCCAGCTACGCGGAGGCCGCGAGACGCAACCTCCCTCCGCCTCTCCACCGCTCTCCTCCGCGCCACCGCTCCCCAGAGCGCCGCCGTTCACCACCACACCACTGCTCTCCAGAGCGCAACCGGGCTCCACCGTGCCACCGCTCTCCAGACCGCCACCGCTCACCACTGCGCCATCGCTCTCCATGCCGTTACCGCTCTCCACCGCGCTACCACGCTCCAGAACGCCACCGCTCCACAGCTGCTTCCAACCGCTATCCCTCCAACGACGGTTGGAGACAACAAGCGGCCCCGAGAGTGAGATACGGCCGCCATGATAGACAACAGCCCGGACACTACGGGGCCCGTCGAGGACAGGAGTCCTCCGGACGCTTCCGCAACCAACGCGCCCGCGGACGTGGCACGCAGGGATACCAACGTCCTCAAGATTACAACACGAGGTGGGATAATCAATCAAGAGTTCCTAGGCATGCGACTAGAAATAGCCATAAGACTGAGTTTACTGTTAAGACAAGTACAATATACAGACTGATTAAAGCTGAGCACCACCTCAGTAATGTCTCCAGCTCTGTTCCACCGACCATTGCTAAGTTAACTAAACTCATTACAGAGTCAATTAAGCCAGCTGAGCCTACGAAGGCCACAGAGGAAGAGATAGAGGATAATGCTACACTCTGGCAATTTAACACTCTCACTATTCTTCAGGACCATTACAAAGATTTCCAGAAAAACAATTTGCAAAAATTACAACCATTACTGGGTGAACAGTGGCAGCAGAACTTCGATATTGCCTCAGCCTGGGCCAGGAGCCATTATAAGAAGCTTACACAAGAGACTTTAGACTCAGTATATGCAAAAATCTTACCACCTCACTCAACCTTGCTCCTGTCACACACCCGCCACCGAGGGAGTCTCCAAGTGAGGAGCCACGGCCGCAAACACAGGGGCCAGGACCCCTTTTGGCCCCCCCGGCCACCCCACTGTGTTCCACTTCTGCCGCCCGTCCCACAGAGCTGGGACTCTTCACCTCACCGGTGGCAAATGTTCTACAGAACCTGGCACTACAGCTACCTCAACGTCAACTTGGTCAACGCCGGAGCAGCAGGAGGCCCACATCTGACGCTGAGGCGCAACCTATGGAGGTGGTTGAGCCCCCAACTTGCCTCTCTGACTCTCCTACATCCGTCTCTGAATCACAGAACATCGTTGAGGACAGCTCCAGCTCCAAGACCTCCGAGACTCACCAGCTTCAAGTTCTCCCGCAGTCTGAACAGGGAGCTACAGGCTCTAAAGCCCCCACAACTACTCTTACGTCACGTGCACTCACGACTCCCAAGGTTCAAGGTAAACTTAACTTTACAACACCTACAACACAACCATTGGTCTTTACACCGTGTAGACATATTTCAGCTAAATATGGGCGTGGTATGTGGACACTCGAGGCTCAACAGAGGTGGATATTCATTGGAGATTCTAACCTGTCCAAGATTCCTCCCTTTACTCAGTCCTATATTCAGGTCGAGAGCTATCCTGGGGCTACTTTTAAAGAGGCCGAGACTCTTCTGGCTAACACTTTTGTCTCACCAGATGTAGAAAAAGTGGTGTTGTCTTTTGGCATTAACCACAAAACTCATGATCCGACCACAGTCACTATCCCCCAGCTAACTTTAGCTCTCCATACGGCCAAATACGCTTTCCCCTGTGCTAAGATTTGTGTTCCTTTGGTTAACTTTACTAGGGGCATTACGGCCCAGGAACAGAACAACCTGAGAATACTCAACGAGTACATAGTCGAGCATGAGATCGACCACATACCACAGCTCGGAAGGAGCCATTGCACGACCACATCGGATGCGATTCACTGGACCGCAGCTACAGCAGAACATATGTTCAACCATTGGATCGCTCATTTAAACAGTCTGACCCCGGAAAACCTGTAGCTAAAACGGGATTGAAAACGGTGATAAACTTGTCTAAAACCCTCACACTCACAGCAGCACAAGTTGCTCTTTTAGATAAGGGTTTAACGTTTATACCGTCCACCTTATCACAACCCACCATGGACATCAGAAATACTCTTAGACTAGACATTCAGGAATACCACAGGCGCCTTAAACTAGCTGTGTATTATAAGGACAGTTCTGACACTATACAGCTACCGTTTTTACCTAAGTCCATTTGGGCACCTAATTTAGCTCAGCTCCCACCTGAAATTTCACGGCTTATTCAAACGGATTTAGAGGATTTTCAAAGTCAATATCATGTTAGACAAAATAACGCTAATCTTTCCAAATCGGAACAAATAGCACTCAAACAGTTGAGCAACAACAACAACGTTGTGATTAAGCCCGCAGACAAGGGAAGTGCTGTTATTCAGGACAGAGAAGACTACATTTTTGAAGGCCTCAAACAATTGGGAGACGCAAAATATTACGCCAAATTAGAACGCCCGATTTACAGAGATACCATACCATTGGTACAAAAAATTGTTACTTCTCTTCATGATAAAAAATTCATTAACAACAAACAAAAAAACTTCCTTCTCCAGAATAACACAGCGCCCAGAGCTCGACGATTCTACATGTTACCTAAGATCCACAAGCCCTGGGACAAATGGACTGTCCCCCAACGCATTCCTCCTGGGCGCCCTATAGTGTCAGACTGTAATAGCGAGACATACCATACAGCTAAGTTTGTGGACTTTTATCTCAACCCCCTCTCGACTCTCCACGACTCTCTTACGATTTTGTAGATAAGGTCAAAAGTTTGGTTATTCCTCCTACTGCATATCTGTTTTCTATGGATGTTTCGAGTTGGTATACCAATATTTCTACACCAGAGGGTCTCACAGCAGTAAGAAATATTTTTCAAAAACACCCTGACATTAAAAGACCCGAGAGAGAAATTATTCAGCTTCTTGAAATATGTTTGACAAAAAATGATTTTGAGTTTGAGGGAGAGTTTTATCTGCAGCTTCATGGTACTGCTATGGGATGTACGTTTGCGCCTTCTTATGCAGATATTTTTATGGCAGAATGGGAGACTGGTGCCTTAGCTGATGTGTTGTTTACGTCCTCTCTATTACTACAGATATTTGGATGACATATTTGGAATTTGGACCTACACTGAAGCTGAATTCTTTCAGTTTTTGGACAAACTCAATTCATACAGAGCCTCTATTAAGTTAACAGCTACGTTTAGCTCCCAATCCATTGACTTTTTGGATACTACTGTTTTCAAGGGCCCAGATTTCTTAGATACACGTAAATTGGACAGTAAAATATTCTTCAAGCCCACAGACAGCCACTCGCTGCTATACAAAACAAGTTACCACCCCAAGCACACGTTTGCAGGGCTAGTTAAATCACAGCTGCTTAGGTTCAAACGTATTTGTACGAGATATGAGGACTTTAAAGTGGCTGTTAAAGTTCTCTTTTCTGCGTTACTTAATAGAGGCTACACCTTTTCTAAGTTACGTCAAGCCCTCCACACCTTTGAGCAGACTAAACCTATTTGCCTAGACTCCATTCTGCCTATTATAATCACATTTTCAGAAGCTAACGTGCAGTTTGTCAGGAAGCTGATAATTTTGTCGCTCTTAACTGTGAAACTCTTCTACCAAACCATAAACTCATTGCAGCTTATAGGAGAAATCAAAACTTACAGGACCTTTTGGTCAGATCCAATCTAAGACCGCTCAACCCTCCTTCTACCAACAGACTGGATGATTTCTATACCAACTACAGAACAGTCCAAAACCAAACCACACATCAAGTTTTCTTAACACAGGGTTATTTAGGAGCCCATACCAACAACTGTGTTTATTTAATCAAATGTTTACAGTGTCGACTTCAGTACATTGGTGAGACTGGTAATACTCTACTGACTCGATTCACCCAGCACCGTTATAACATTTCCAAACACAAGAACCTTCATAGTCCACTCGTAAGACATTTCATTGAACACCGTTGGACTAACCTAAGAGCTACTGTTCTTGAACATAACCCCTGTTGGTCAGTCTTTGTTAGAAGGAGAGCTGAACGCCTGTGGATTTCCAAACTTGACACACTCATTCCTAGAGGCCTTAATGAAAAGTAGTATTTCTGATGTCCAACATTTACACACTGTTGTGTTTGTGAGACAGGCTCGTGGAAGAACAGGGGGGACCACTGTGGATCTTGTCTTTACGGTTTGTGGTGAGTGCCTTGGATCTGCCCACACACCTCGGCGTAGATCCACCCTCCTCTAACCTAACCCTTCTGGACAGTATGTGTCGATTTTTTGTCACCTCTTCATTGTGCCTTCTAATGCCAATCCTGTAGCCTTCATGTTTAGCAATGCTAACTTTGCCAAAAAATATTATCAAGATGGTTGCGACTACTTTCATGACGTTTGTATTTTTCAGAGAGATGTTTCTTCTGACTCTTACCCTCGTTGTCCACAAAACCTCTGTGCCGATACCTTGACATAAAAGACAGGGAAAGCAAAAAAAGGCATTGCTAACATCACATCCAGCCAGCCAACTCTGTTTGTAGCTCCGGTGTAGCTTCGTCCTCGGTCACTGGCCTCAGCCTGCTGCTGGATTTGTAAATCGGGTTGGTCCGCTCCAAAATCCTTTATCCTCTTTTTTTCTCCAGTGAACTTCTTGTGAGAGGATTTTTTCTTGTAAATCAATGACAGAATTTGGTTTAACTGCTGCCATTTTCTCTATGAAAGTGATCTGTGTCACTGTGTGATTTCACAGCTTGCAAGGTTTTGGCAGAGTGACGGTATCACATGCGCTAGTAGTGTAAAGTTGAATGACAGATGTTGAGAACCAGACAGATTGGATGAAATAACATGTATCCAATTCTGATTCGCCAGGGGCGCAGCTCTTTAAGAAACCAATCAGAGACAAGCTTCAGGTCACATGCTGGCTGAAAGTTTAAAGAGGTTAAAGACTTACATAGACACCCATTTGTCCGGCGTCCCTGCCCATGAAACTGCAGGAAACATATTGAAACATAGAAAATAGTTAACCAATTAAAGCCAGTTTTTATTAAATGTTGAGGCTCTTACTACCAGCCGGCACACATCGTATGAGTAAACTATTTTATTTTATTTTTTATTTTTATTTCATTCTAATATCATTTTTGTATACATTTATAGTTCTGGAATTTTGATGGGGGCATCGCCCGAGAGCCCTCTATTGACAAGCCACCACTGTTATTGGATTAGTATTCATTTTAACACTGTCCACCTACCCTTACCCCAATCATTCCAGTGTAATCTAGATGGCACTGATCCCTGTTTAATATGGATCCGTCCACTGGGCGATGCGTATCTATCATCAAGGGGAAAAGTGCTGACTGCACACAAAGGTGCTCCCACAAAGAATCCTAAGACTTGGTCCCTCATCTCTCCTGATCGCCCTCACCCAACGGGCATGTATTTCTCCATCAAAAGGGAAATTGTGAAAATTCATATAGCCTACGGGAATTTCTGTTTGTGGTATGATCAGAATGCAAAAGATCTTCTCGAAGATTGTGCCATGCTTCGTTGTTGGATGGGATACTGTTGCGATACACACACCAATACAAAACATTCATGAATAAAGTAACTGCCGAACAAAACATTAAGTAAACTTCTTACAGTACAGGCACCAATTTAATGCTACTTTTTAACGTTATCAGTAGCCTATCTGGTACTCAAGTTGCTGTTAGCTAATGTTTGCCTACTTTACTTAGGCAGTTTACAATTATGAATTGACAATAATGTTATCAAGTTACAAACATTGCATATACGTAAACATTATTACTCTTAACTTAAAGGTATAGTGGAGGATTTTCCCGAATTTTAGAAAAGAACCGCCCCCTCCACTTTTTGAAAAAATGCACATGCACAACACTCTACCTGCTCCCAAGAGGGAACACCTATTAAACATGTGCACGAGAGAGCATGCACAAGCCTAGTTCTCCTTGTGCACACTCTGTTTACATGTTGCTGTCGGCATGTAGCCTAGAAATCTAGACGCACCCTAGCGGCAGCAAATTTAATTTGTGGGTCTGGCTTGTCAGGCTAGTCGGCATGGCTCATACAAGCCTACTTTTCAAAAGAAGATTTGCACTTTTTCCACTATGTCAGACTCGCCACCGGTAAGTGGAAATCTATTTACGACAAGAATCTCTATAGCTAACTTTAGCATGCTACAGGCCAACAAACAAGCTATCGTCTAGCATCTAAGTTGTTGTTTTTTATTGCTGGTGCGTTTAGAGCTTTCAAGAAGAGAGTCTTGTGTGATCTGATATTGACTACGAGCCTGTGCCCTGTTCATCCCGACCAAGATCCAGGAGGGGGGGTGCACCTAGAGGCCGAGGGAGACGAGGTCGGGGCGGGGGCGCAAGAGCCAGCACCAGCCGAGAGCGGGGAGAAGGTGGCCGTGAGAGAAGGGTAGGCAGCGGTCAGGCTAGACGCCGCAGAAAGCAAAAACTACCTAGGGACGAGCACGTATGATGGCTTTTCGTAACCATAGCACCAGAATAATTGACAACTAGGAGGACAAATAGTCTTGATGGTCCACCCAGAAAAAGAAAATTCTCCACTATACCTTTAGCTAATTTCACTTAACTGTTTTCATGTAAAGCACTTTGAATTGCCCTGTTGCTGAAATGTCCTATACAAATAAAGCTGCCTTGCCTTGCCTTACCTTAAATGTATGTTTTGGAATTTATTTAAGTAGCTACCTAGCTAGTTAGGGGTCAACAGTTGTATTTTGATAAATCTCAGGTTACGGGGATAAAACGGAAGTTAAGTTACACTACTGTGCAGAAAGGTGGAAGTTAGATGACGTCATCGTGAAAAGGGTCTATCCAAGCTTCTCTGTTCATTGTTTTGATAGCCGGTCCGGATGTGCACAAGTCCCTCCCTTTGAAACAGCTTTCCCTCCCCATTCATATCCTACTGGCTAGATAATCGGCCTAACCCTGACCCACAGTGGCTGGACAGCACCATCGGGGAAGCTAAAGCACCCCCTCCGGTTCCACACCAGGTCAACCAGGTGAGTGTGAGCTAACCCCTATAGACTCTGTCAGGACTGTTGCCATTGTAAGCTATGTTAGCTGCCACTATGCCGACTCAGCCACCTCCATGTTTGCTTGTGACATCAGCAGTGAGAGCCGGATGCGGACAATCCTGGCCCAGACTCTGAATCAAACACTGGTAAAATCTGTGTATGAGAGCCTAAATGTCGTACATAACCCCTTTAAGGATGCTTTCTCCCCAGGTGCTAATGATTACTGTGTCAAATTACTTCATAAGAGTTGTTCATACCTGCACAAGTTACTATTTGGGAGGAGTCCATTTAGAGGGAGCTGTTAGAAAACAAAAAGTGGAACAGATTTGTCAGCGTACCTGGCAAAGATAGAGATACAACAAACAGAGTGAAGAGCATAGGACACCTACAAAACAGACCAGTGATCCTGTTTTAGTTAGCTCTTGGCTATATCAAACCAGTGGTCCACATGAAGCTTCTGAAGTGCCATCTAGTGGGCTCAGAAAATAAAGAAAATGCTTCATGAAGCTTCAATTGGCCATCACTATATCAAACATTCTCACTAACTAACCAACTGAAAGTGCCAGGCTAACAGAGCTAACAACAGTTTTAGCCCGAGGCTAACTGTACTGTGAAAGGCCCTGAAATGTACCCATTTCTCTATAACACATGCACTACATTGCTTTACATTTGTGTTACCCTGTACTTACAGAAAAAAGATATATATATATGTATATATATATATATATATATATATATATATATATATATATATATATATATATATATATATATATATATTAGGGCTGTCAGTTTGACGCGTTATTAACGGCGTTAACGCAAACCCATTTTAATGCCGATAATTTTTTTAACGCACGTTTAACGCATAGAGAGCAACGGGATCTGTTAGTCCACTTCTTTAACTGTCTATGGCCACGCCATGTCCCGCCCTATGAAGCAGCTGATTGGTTTGGTTTAGGCATTTCACCGCGAGTGGTTAGGATAGTGGATTGGTCAGGGGATAGGACCTGAATGAATGGAGTTACGTTACCTTGGACGCCTGGCCAATAGTAGTGATTGAAGGGCGGGTCTTGTAATTTCGCAGACCGGAAACAAAACAGACACAAGCCGCGGCCGGTTGGGTTTGAGCCAGCCAAAGACAGTATGGTTTGAGCTTGCTAGCCGCGTAGCTAGTAAGCTCGTCATGGCGATTAGGGTTAGGGTTAGCACCCATAGACTGTAGGACGAGCCACGCTCGCCTCAGGCATGAGGCAGTACTACCTGCAGTACTATCTGCAGGACTATCTGCAGGACTACCTGCAATGGAAAATCGAGGTAACAGTGTTACATTATGTGACTGATTATTAGCTCCAAGTGTGAATGTTAGTGTGAAATTGAACATAACGTATATGACAATGTTGTTTTCAATAAAAAAACATTGTCACAAAGCAAGCCAATCTACTTTTCCATGCTGATAAGAGAATTAAAATGAGAAAATATAATGGGACAAAAAGAAATCAAGGGACATTTAGAATAGATAAAAATGTGCGATTAATCGTGAGTTAACTATGACATTAATGCGATTAAATATTTTAATTGCTTGACAGCACTAGTATCTTTTGGTATGCATTTCAGAAAAAAATGGTTAGGATTCAGGTTTAATTGCAAATAGTGATTAATCATGATTAATCCACTGAAAATTGTGATTAATTTGATTAAAAATTGTAATCATTTGACAGCCCTAATATATATATATATATATATATATATATATATATATATATATATACATATACATACACACACACACACACACTCTGGCAATCAGAGCTATTTGAATTATTTGCTGAGATCTGTGAACATGACGTCATAAAAGAATATGTCCAGTGGGGCAACAAACATGAACAATCAGATGATACAGATGCAGAACCAATGTCCTGAGCTAAGAGGATAAAACCCATTTTTTAACAAACCATAATTTCCCTTTACTTTGGAGATGCCTTGATCCAACAAAGAAAGTAAAACACAATTCATATTATGTATTTCATTTTTTGTGTACATTTACTGTGCCATAATTAAAAGCAAAATAATTTGGCTTTTTGTCTTTGATATCTGAATGAATTGTCATTGTGACAGTTGTCCATGCCACATTAAAATGTTTTTTTCTCAAATGTTTTTATTTCATTATGATACATTTAAGGCATACTATAAAAGAATATATGTATTTGTTAGAGTTGTTTTCATTTGAGCATTTTAATTATTTTATAGCTTTGGATAGTCGTCCATGCAAGAATAATAAATGTATACCAAAACTGTTGAAAATAACAAAATTTAATGATGTTCAGATTCAGGAACAGTGTAGCTGTGGTAGATTGCCTTAGCAATTGATTAGTCATTGTAGTTGTGCTTTCTCGACATTGCCGGCTAACATGGTTGTTGTTCATATTGCAACCAACAACAGCAGCCTTGTACTGTACAAGTACATTTCCCCCTGGAGCCAAGATGTCCACATTCCAACTGCAGCAACATAAATGCAGACCATGTAGACTGCAATATGATGTGATGGTTAGAAAAGGTGCTGCACACTAATCAGAGACTGAATCTTACACATGCTGTGAGCAGCAGCACATATGTTATATTAGAAGTTGCAGCCCCTACTCCTTTATTGACAGTGACATACAGTTATCAACAAATTTCTATGATCCACCCACAGTAGTATAAAAGCCATTTGTATGTGTAAGCATGGTGCAAGTTGTAAATTTAGTCTGCAGTGTACTACATGGCACCTACAGAGGTGTGTACAAACTGATCAAAGAGCTGTGGTGCATATACAGTGGAGATGTTGGTCCAACTGGGTATTACTGAAAAGTGATGGGATGTGTAGTCTGATTCCGAAGATTCCAATGATTTGTAGTCAATTTGCTATATCCATTTCAACCGAATATCCACTTGGTGAAAGTGAGGCTGGGACATCGTGAGATTTGTAGTCCTGCTCCTTACTGAGGTTTTCCAAATGGCTGGCGTAATCCAAATTGGCTTGTACAACCCGGATATCTATTTTTCTCAGTATGTTAAAGGTAACAAATATTTCCATGAGTACACGATACTACCATGCAACAACCACACATGGATACCCTGGGACATGTGCACCGTCAAATACACAGAGGAGACATCTAAAAGACAGCAGCCAGGCTAGGCTACACGGGTAGCATTTGTTAGCAATGGTGATAGGCAGTAATGCCAATCAGGGACACAATCTATTCTGTAAAATGCTGGGTGTTTTGCAAGAAAAAATCCCAGAGTTGTGAATATTTATCATAGTGAGTATTTTACTGATGTCAATAAAACATTTGGTTAAACTGGGGGTTGTAGTTAACTATAATGTAATGGATCTTCTTACTGACTAATATGGGTGTTTCCCATGAGGTATCAACAAGTGGGAAAAATAATATCTGTATATCACAGCTAATGTTAAAACAGGCATTGAATCACTAACATCCCACTTTGACATTTATGTCATAATATTTCAGCAAATTCAAATTCTCTAACTAGTAGATTGTGTACAGATAAAATGCTAAAACATTTCGTAAGGATTATCAGCTGAGTTTGGTTAGGCCCCTCCTGTTTGCTCCACACGTCCCAAACTGTCAATGTAATGAATTTTTGCCTAATTTGATTGCTTCAAAAAAGTTACCCGTGTAACAATGCCTCAAATATTCAGACACCCCCCCCCCCCCCCACACACACACACACACACTTCCACCCCACAGTAAACCATTATAACAAAGTTACATATTTAATTTACAGCAACAATAAACCTCTTTTTAATAAGCAACCTCTTTTGATAGTTCTTGATTGCCAAATGGGATTTTTTTCCTCCCGTTGGAAAGGGCTGATTCCATTTGTGATTAAAAACTCCAAGCTCCTTTTTCCTCCATCCATTCCTCCAGTCTTTATTCCTGTGATTTGCTCATTCTCTTGTTTTCTTTCAGAATTTCTGTTTTATTCTCCTGCAACAAAAAACAAAGTATAAAATTAATATGTCAGATTGGTTAGAGTTAGGATAAGAACACCAAGGTAAGCCAATCAGAGGCAGAATAAGGGCGGTAAATTCCTATGACATCCGAGGTAACAAAAAATTTGCATCTGGCTAAAGTGCAGGTTGCCACATATGGCGAGGAAATATTTGCATCTACAAAAAGGGGGCCCAGCAGAAAACATTTGGGAACCACTGTTGTATTGGGTTTTTGGGTGATTTTAAATGTACAAGAATAATAAAGTAGCATTCTATTGTAATTTATATAGCACAACTTCAAGCAGGGACAGTACAGTACTGTACATCTAAAAGAATAGAAAATATATTTATTGCCATTTCCACATGTATAGGGCTGTACAAGTACATTGGAATTCATGTAAATTGCGCTTAGAGTCAGTTCTACAAAAATAAAAGAAATACAATTACAAAAAAATACAATGAAAATATAACTACCATATTAACAACAAGACCTATTATTGCCTTTATGACATCAGTTATGGTTCTGTCACACCAATCAGCTAGACTAGTCCTACTTTTCTAAGCTTTGATGCCTACCCTAGCAGCAGCAGCAACTCTGAGATGACGGCTCGCTGGTGTCCCATTGGTGAATCTCTAAAGTGTCACTCTAAGCATATTACTTACTTTGTTTAGGTGTTGTCAGCATGTTGCCGTTATGTATTTTAGCACTTCTACTTATTTAAATAAACACTGTAATTTTTATTTTCCCCTTCCAAGAATCACAACCTTAATGTGTTGAGGGATTTCTGTGTCCCTGTGACCCTAGGAGCTGTATTGCCGGGGGCATCAGCTCTTGGTAGGGTCTCCAAAGGTAAAGGGGACTGTGGAAAGTGGCAGTCAAGGTCCATCTGTCAATGGTGAGAGCAACTGTCGGGGCAGTGGATAATTCCTGCAGAGTGTGCTTGTTTATATGATGCACACATGAAGAAACATTATAGATCCAGGGACACACGAAATGGCTATAACTAACTGGGAAACCACAACACTTCCAAAGGAAAGATCTAAATGACATGGATAACTTGGGCGGTTCTTCCAGCTCCGGTTTCTCATTTGCATTCACCTACACTTTAGTTCATGTTCTACTGTGTTTTTGTTCTGCTATGTAAGTTAAACACTAGAGTTGAGCCGGATACTCGGGTGAAACGTGTATCTGGTACGGATAAAGCACTTTTGCCGAATACGAGTATTATACGAGTAATACGAGTCAATATCTGTGCTTGGATTGAATAAAAACCCTCATTGGTAGCTGACTGTGTCTGCGTCCTGTGATAGGCTAGAAGTCACAGCGTCCCTCCCCTACACACGCTCTGCTGACTCAGTCACAGAACACAGAAGAGAACAGCTCTCCTCTCTCTGTCTCTCCCTCAGTCACTCAGGTTCGCAGGTCTTTTCCATTAACGTTTAGGGTCTCTTCAGCTTCAGGTTTGTTTTTTTACTTCGGGTTGTAGTCCTACTTACTTATTAACCAGTAGAGTTCTGGTAAACGTGCTGTTTGTAGACAAAGTGCTTGGTAGAATGCGACTCGCGTTGCGTCTCTGCCTGTCGGAGATTTGTTTTCTTTTTTAAACCGTCAGCTAGCTCTAACCAGTTTTTTTTTCACTTCACGCACTGAGTGTCTGACACTTTCTTGCTGTACTTTGTAAGTCAATGCAGATCTGAAAAACAGCGTCGGACAATTTGATCCGTACAACACAGTGCCCCCCGCCCCTCTCCCTCTCTCTCTCTCTCTCTCTCTCTCTCTCTCAGTCTCTCTCTTACTCACTCACACTCACACCCACACATACCTGGTGTGGAAATAAAAAAAAATAAAAAAGAACCAAAAAATACAAAATCACACTGATCATTAAAAAAATTTAAATTGAAAAAATAAAGTTATGTTGAGTATGAAAACTCTTGTTCATTACATTTTACTTCATAATTGCAACCGCATGTGTTGTATTCATTGTTGCAAAACTTGTTCTGTATATAGTTTGTTAGCGTGATCAAAACCATTGATCTGAAGCTCAATGCTGATGCTGTCATGTAAATAGTTTTCTAATCAGCAATAAATATAACTATTTATGATCAAACCATATCAATTGCGTGCTTACAATAACACACCGGTTAAAGCCCCGCCCATTTCAAGACCACTTCCGGGTTAGGCCCCGCCCAGTCCGAGTACAGATACAGATACGGAAAATTCATATGGTTAACAGATACAGATAATGCTGTACTCGCTCATCCCTATTAAACACCTAATTACAGTGTGTAAGGATTTTTTAGTCTAAAGATGTCACTTTAATTATTTTATTGCCATTGTAATGAATTACCCGATTTTAAGTGCTATTTCAATAAACATTAGTACTATTATTAGTAGTAGTAAATGTAAAGTGTTTATATAGTGCTTTTTTAGTCTTAACAACTAACCGCTTTTACAGTACAGATACCATTCACCATTCACACACATTCATACACTGTGGCCGAGGCTGCCATACAAGGTGCCACCTGCTCATCAGATAAACATTCACAAAATGATGGCCCAGCATCGGGAGCAATTTGGTAGTAGTATTAGTGGTAGTACTTGTAGTAGTAGTGTTGTTGTTGTTTGACACCAAGTTTTTACAAAAATATGAGAATTAAACTTGTACAACGGCCAACACAATGTGTGTGTGTGTGTGTGTGTGTGTGTGTGTGTGTGTGTGTTGTGTGTGTGTGTGTGTGTGTGTGTGTGTGTGTGTGTGTGTGTGTGTTTACCTGTTAGAGTGGTTCAGGGTAGGTTTGTCTTGGGTCATAGGTCATGTCGGAAATGTACGGCTCATGGAGTTCAGGATCTAGTGGCAGGCTGTCCAGAGACAGATCAGCGTAGCCATAGGGAGGGTAAGAGCCATCTAACTCTGAGACACAGACACAGAGGAGCAGAGACTGATCAACCAAATGTATTTAACAGATGCACTATACATCCTCCACAACATACTGGTGACGTGTATATTCCATGAATGAGCTGTGGGTGAGATATGATAGTAGCCACAACTATATCTCTAACTACCTGTAAAATCACATATTTTTACATTACTGTTTGAGTATAACTTAAATAAATTAGATATAATGTGTTTATTAGTGAGCTTAGAGGTGTTGAAAGGTGTATTTCTTTTTAAATTTTGGCTGCACCAGAGAAACACTAAACTCTGTCTGCTTAGTGAGTGATGAATTTACACCATTGGTCGGAGGGAGTGATGACATCAGTCAAGTTGCTGGTAATGTCCCCTGCTAATGCAGATCACTCAGTTTCATTTCCTCAATACGCCCTTGATGATGCTGCCACCACCGTTTTAATGCACAAAGTGTTAGATTAGATAACTACTCAAATAACAGAAAGGAGTACACATTATGAAGAAAGGAACAATCTTTAAAAGGCAACCATCTGAAAATAGAGCAAGGAAACAATGCCAAGGGAACTTAAGTTTCACTTTCCGTTTCCGGCAGAGATAGTGCTTTTTTTCAGGATTGCTTTATATTTATTTTTTATTTATTTATTTTATGAGGACAATGCACATTAATTAACATTTCTGTAAATGCCAACAACACAATAAAACCGAGGGACACTGTGAACTTTCTAGGACAAAGGGGTAGAAATATCACCATGCATGCTGCAATGGACAATGATGGTTTGATTCTCAACACACCACTCATTGGCCCATACAACACATACAGACTTATAGCTTTCCTAGAATGGCTTTACGCTCAGCTAGTGCCAGCAGAACATGGGGAACCAGTAAGAAACCCCCAAGTGTTTGTGATAGTCTGCGATAATGCTGCTGAGTTCTTAACAGTCATGGTTACACAAAAAGCAAGATGGCGCCTGTGTTCGGCTTTGCCTCTGCTCGGTCTCTGTCCTCACGTGTATCTGTGGTTTTTCTAGTGTTGTTCTTTGTTTTATCAGCCCTGATAAATAGCTGTGTCTCAGCTGTTTTAAAATATGATCGTCACACGCTTTTCCGCATTAAGGAGACTATGAAGGACTTCTCAGTTACCTGGGCTGGGTCCTCGAAGTTTTTCCCTCCTAACATTGAATATTCTACGTCATCGCCGGTGTACCTGCTAGTCACCAAGCATCACGGCAGGAGGAGGAAGCGGGGATCCAGGGCTGGTGTCCAGGCCAGGGGGAGAAAACAACGTGGAGGGCCACCATATCCAATTGGTCCCGGAGCTTTCTGGGTCGAGAGGTGCTTGCGGTCAATTCCTGTCTGCAAGGTGTCGTGTGCGCCTCCGTTGCTTTGGAGTAAGGTTAGTCAATCTGACCTGAGTTTCCTGACTCGGCGGCCCCGAAATCCATTTCCGCGTGAGCGGATTCTGTGTGCTGTGACATGCCAGCGAGCAAATGGCGACCCATCGGAACGTGCCCAGCTGGCGCGATTTGCTCTGTTTAATGCGCGCTCCATTGCCAACAAGGCGTTTATACTCAATGATTTATTTACAAAGGAACAAATTGACTTTATGTTCCTAACTGCGACTTGGCAGCAAGATATGGAATACACTCATCTCAATGAACTGTGTCCTCCGGACTGTTCTGTGTATGGGACAACGCGTGTGTCGCGGCGAGGAGGCGGGCTCGCACTCGTGTACTGGGACCGTTTCTGTTGCAGGTTGATAAATTCGGACTCTTTCGACTCCTTTGAGCTACAGATGACTAAGGTTGGAAATACTGATTCATTTTACTATGTCTTAATTTACCGACCTCCTGGTTCTGCTCGCTTGTTTTTAGATGATTTTGCAGAGTTTCTATCATCAATTATCAAACTTGAAAAAGTATTGATACTTGGGGATTTTAACTTGCATGTTGATGACTCTTCATGTTCTGTGGCATCTGAGTTCTTAACACTCACTGAATCATTTCATTTTAAACAATGCATTTCTGGTCCTACACATATAAAAGGTCATACTCTGGACCTTGTTTTTTCATTAGGTCTGTACATCAACCAATTGAGTGTTATGGACATTAATGTGACAGATCACTGTTGCATATTTTTCAATCTGTCTTCTAATGTTGACTGTCTTCCTTGTAGACCGATGCTGCAAAGACGCATTATTACTCAAGCCACAGCTGAAAAATGTTCTGAGTCATTTGACCCTAGTTCTTTTATTGATTGTAGTGATGCTGAACTATTTCTTCAGTCATTTAATAATCATTGTCTGTCGGTTTTAAATTTAGTTGCTCCCTTGAAAAGTAAAAGCACATTCCCAAATAATATTTGCCCTTGGATGAATGATGAAATAATGTCTTTCAGGAGAACGTGCCGTAAAGTTGAAAGTTTATGGAAATCCACAAGTCTGGAAGTCCACAGATTGCATCTGAGGGAGCTTATCACATTGCTAAATGTTAAGATAAAACAGGCAAGGTCAGATTATTTTACTAATCTTGTAACTCAGAACAAGAATAATTCTAAGGTCCTGTTTCATACAATATCTAAGATAGTAACTCCCCTTGCTTCCCAAGTGCCTGTACACTCAAAGAGTGATTGCAATAGGTTTTTACATGCTTTTGTAAGCAAGGTGCAAGATATTAGAATTACTATAAATCCATCTCTTGATGTCATATCATGTGGGTCAGCTGCCTCATACTCTTGGGATACTTTTTCACCTATCAATCTAGATGATATTATGAGCCTATTAAGTAAAGTGAAACCATCTGCAAGCCCGCTCGATGTATTGCCGACTTCGTTGCTCTTAAATGTGTTTGATTTACTTGGACCATTTGTTGTTAAAATGATAAACCTTTCCCTTTTCAGCGGATCAGTCCCCAGTCATTTTAAACAAGCAGTTGTCAGCCCCTTACTAAAGAAACCAAATTTGGATTCTTCTGTACCAACTAATTACAGGCCGATATCTAAAATGCCTTTTTTATCTAAAATTCTTGAGAGAGTGGTCGCTGGCCAGCTGACTACATTTCTTGATGAAAAAAAAATACTTGATAAATTTCAGTCAGGTTTCCGGAAAAGCCATTCAACTGAGACGGCGCTTCTTAAAGTATCAAATGACATTCTGATGGCTGCTGACTAAGGACAGTACACGGTGCTGATTTTACTTGACTTATCGTCTGCGTTCGATACATTGGACCATACGGTCCTGTTAAATCGGTTACGCAATTAAATGGGGTTTTCTGGTGATGTTTTTAGATGGTTTACCTCTTACCTGACTGACAGATCATTTTGTGTGTCTATCAACAACATTCTGTCAGATATGACCCCTCTGTTATATAGAGTTCCTCAGGCTTCGGTTTTAGGTCCTCTTTTGTTTTTGTTATATATTAGCCCTCTTGGTGAAATAATTAGAAATTTTAATACTGTGTCTTATCACTTTTATGCTGATGACATTCAGTTGTACTGCACATTCAATGAATCAGAGTTCGGAAAATTAACAGATTTATTGGAATGTCTGTCTTGCATTACGACTTGGTTATATAACAATTATCTACAACTAAATACAAAAAAGACAGAAACTCTGATCATTGCTCCTGAACAAAAAATTTCCCAAATTAAACAACACCAACACTCCTTGGACTCCTCCGTCCAGACGAGCCTAAGAAACCTTGGTGTTCTGTTCGACCAATCGATGTCTCTAGATGGTCATTCTAGACAGCTGGTCAGAAGCTGTTTCTATCATTTAAGAAATATCTCTAAATTGAGAACAATACTGCCCAAAACTATTATGGAGATGATCATTCATGCTTTTATTTCTTCATGGTTGGATTATTGTAATTCTCTTTTTATTTGTTTTAACAAATGTTCTCTCAAACGCCTCCAACTGGTTCAAAATGCTGCAGCCAGGCTTTTAACAGGAACAAACAGAAGGGCACACATTACTCCAATTTTATTTAGTCTCCACTGGCTTCCGGTAAAATACAGAATTGATTATAAAATTTTAATTTTAACTTTTAAAGCAATACATGGACAGACACCTCAATATATCGCAGACATGTTGGCCCCCTACTCTTCTTCTCGCATTCTTCGCTCCTCAGGTCAAAATCTCCTGATGGTACCTAAAACCCGCCTTAAAACTCGGGGAGACCGCTCCTTCCAGGCAGCTGCTCCAAAATTGTGGAACACCCTGCCCTTGTCGTTGCGTGTGGCCGATTCTATTGATTCTTTTAAAAAACAGCTGAAGACACTACTGTTTAGACAAGCTTTTAGTTGATTGAGCTTTCATGTTTTTATGTTTGTATGATGCCTATTATATTGTTTATACTTGCTACATGTAAAGCACTGTGATTCTTTGTGATGGGTCATATATAAATAGAGCTTACTTACTTACTTACTTTTCACCAGTTTGATTTATATTTATTTATTTTATGAGGACAATGCACATTAATTAACATTCATGTAAATGTGCCAGTGCTAGCCAGTCAGATAATTTTCACCTGTAGTCCTAGTTACCTAGAATAGGATTGCTAAACAACAGTGGGCACAACTAAAGCAACATGTGCGAAACTCTACCCATGCAGTTCATGTGGATCTCTAGATAATTTTTCTTTGTTTGAACACAGTTTTCCAAAGTCTACATTCATTCCATGGCTTTAACCACAACCTGCAACATTTGTTCAAATGCTAACACACTGCTGTCAAAACTGTTAACCACACATTCATTTCAGCCTGATTCATTTCTCAAACACCGCTGATTGTAATTTCAGATGAAAGCCTAAGCAGGTGTCTTGTTTTAGACTTGTTAGTGACGGTGTATAATTTACATAGGGAAAGCTCAAAAAGACTTTTCCTGGAAATGGACCAAGGTTGACAGGTTGGTTGAAGGAGAAGAGTGGCAGGGAGAGTACGGATGCGTGGAGGAAGACCTAAAAGAAGACAAAGAGCTGTAATTTTTGATGAAATAAGAGCTACACTTATAGACCATGTTGTGAATCATGGTCTCTCATTGAGAGAAGCAGGGTTGAGGGCGCAACCCAATCTACAAAGATCTACAGTTGCATCTGCTATGTGAATTTTCCACCGAACAAACTGGTGAGAGTTGCATCCTAACAGTAAATGATAACATTACAGGAATGTATTTCTTTATTGCAATTATAGGATATTTAGACAGATATATACTAACAGTTTTACTGTAAATATATTTTTTACAATAGGACCCAAAGGCTGCCCCAACAGGAGGAAGAGGAATGATATTTTCAGTTGCACAGGGAAAATGCTATTGTTTACATGATTGTTGCAAACAACACAGGAAAACCGAGGGCCATTGTGGAGGTTCCAGGACAAAGGGATGGAAATATCACCATGTGTGCTGCAATGGCCAACCACTCATTGGCCCATACAACACATAAAGACTTATAGCTTTACTAAAATGATTTTACGCTCAGCTAGTGCCAGCAGAACAAGGGGAACCAGTAAGAAATCCCCAAGTGTTTGTGATAGTCTGCGATAATGTTGCTTTTCACTTCTCTGCAGCTGATGTATGCAGATGTATGGTGTTGTACCTGCCTATATAGAGGTTTTCTCTGCCTGGAGGTGGAAAGTATGTGTATGCTCTTCACTGACATGACCAAATGTAGCGATTGGAAACTATGAGTGCTGGATGTGGGGACATGACCTGTTCCCCAGGTGCATGGCAAGAGAGAACATCTGATGTGATGTTGATGAAAATGTGTGGCCTAATGCTGGAGAGAGGCATGATTAGCCCCACAAATCTTTATTACTATAATGTACCTATAGTTTTTAATTATTCAGTTATTACGTTTCTTACTATAGACAAAATAAAAATATATATCTATTGAAGAAAACTGCTGTTTTTTCATTCCTTCCTGTTGACCTAAAAAACTGGTATGTTATAAAATGTTAAATAATGTCACTCTTTTCTTTAAAGAAAATATAAATTTGTGTGAAGAAAACTCAAATTATTTAAACTGTGAACATACAAAAATGGTAATTGCTGTATTGGTGTTTGATGGCAGTGTTTATACTCTGTGTGTTCTGAGTGACAGTGTGTGTTCTCTCAGTCTGTGTGTCAGTGTGTGTGTGTCTCAGTGTGTTTTGAGTGACAGTGTGTGTTATCTCAGTGAGGATTGTGAGTGTTTGGCTGCACTGAGCCTGTTCTGAGATGTGTGTGAAGAGTTGTGTTGCTTGGAATGAGTTTTGCAGGTGATGTGAACTGTTAATCTCAGATGACTGTTGGTAATTCAGACTGAGGTTTTCCAAATGTGGCTTTAATTGTGACCACTGTCATTTAACAAAACAAAACAAACCAAAAAAGCTTTAAGTTCTCCTAAAGTTCTCTCTTCTAATGCTGCAAGGGATGAAATGTTTCCCACAACAATATGTACATGTTTACCATCAACTCAGTTAAGTTATAGAATAAGTAGAGATGGTAACTAGTTACAATACAGCAATTAGTGTTGTCTTTAAATTTACGTGCTGGTACGTCAGACAGCAGAAAAGTAAAATGTATGACGATTGTAATCTGCCATTTTACAGCGAGAAGTAAACTCATCTACATCTGTCCGGGCTTTCCTTTTTTTCCAGGACACGTGAATCCTGGTTATTGACTGCATTGTGAAGCATTCTGTGGGCACAGTGTGCATGGTGCTCCGCATGGTGCTACGTCAGGTCAGCGGTAGTTGATGGTTTAGCCAAGAATAGGTGACTGAGCTGGGTACAGAGCACTGCAAGCTGCCGTTCATTTCGGCAGAGATTACGGTCAAGTTTAGGCAAGAAAAAATGTGCGTTATGCGGCGACGAAAATTAAGTTTAGGCACCAAAATGACCAGTTAATTTTAGGAAAAGGTCGTGGTTTCGATTAAAACACTCCCAAGGAACATGCATTTCCTGGGTGAAAGTCTTATTTTCCCCGGGAAGCAAACTCCGCTCCCTGGTTTGAAAGTCCTGTGTTTTAACCCCCACCCATCTACCCCGACCTTCTCCCTACGCAGCCAACTACGTTCTTATACAGCGGCAGTCAATGTGGTGCATACAGCAAAAAAGAAAACTCAGTCAAATTACAGTGCTTAACTTTTCGTAGCTTTTCAAACTTATTGTTCATGAGAACAGGCTGAAAAATCATAGGCCTAAGGATGAATGTGTGGAGGTGAGTATGTAAGGTGTAACAGAGAAATTAGAAAAAAAATAAGTCAATTTGGCTCTGACAACTGCACTATGAAATCAGCTTGAAATCAACTGACCTACATTACAATTACTGAGCATGCACGCGTGCCGTTCATTTCAGCGGAGATTACGGTCAAGTTTAGGCAAGAAAAAATGTGCGTTATGTGGCGACAAAAATTAAGTTTAGGCACCAAAATGACCAGTTAATTTTTGGAAAAGATCGTGGTTTCGATAAAAACACTCCCAAGGAACACGCATTTCCTGGGTGAAATCAGATCTGAATGAACGACAATGACATGGAGAATTATGCACACAGATAAACATCAGCATGAACCCAAAGGATTATGAATCAATTCAGTCACAGAATAAGTGTATTGAACAATTTAGTGACTGAATGTCCCATCATTTTCTTATGACAAAACTTAGACCATTTTTGGTGCCAAAAATGAATGATCAAATGTTAGTGCTCATCTAGAAACCCTAATGTTTAGAAGCTCAATAACCATGTCGGGAATATTGGTGTAGTTCTGGACTCTGACTTCAATTTCACAACCCACATCAACATAATTACAAAATCTGCCTCTCAACACAAGACTTAAAGGTACAATATGTAACATTTCTGCATTAAAATGTCTAAAAACGACCATACCTATGTTATATATTTTTTTGAGTTGTGTAGTTACACTCACTTTCCACCAAATGTCAAAACCAGAGAAATCTGTTATTTTATTTTCAGACACGGCACGTTTCCTTTAGTCGCCCATCAATGGCGTCATATAACCTTTCACCCTCTAGGTACTCATAACTTCCTTCAAAACACGGCACCCAGATGATAGGTTTGAGCGTAATTGTAAATCATACAATGTCAATGTCACGACGCAGCATAATTTTGTGATTAATAACATGTCACTTTGCAACACAGTAATACAGCAGAGATTGTATTTATTGATACATATCAATATTGATCCAGCTTAACGTTACTACAATGTGTTGGTTGACAAGTAGCTAACGTTAATGCTAGCTAATGCTTGGTGGATAACATTATAGGGTTACCACATCATTCAACATCCTCATAAAGTTATTGGTAGCATGATTATTTTCATCACGGATAAAAGCAGCACTGAGCTAACCCACGAATGAGTTTACCAGTAATGTTAACGTTAACTGTATAGATTGATGACTAATCTAATGCTAAATTAGCCAGCTAGCACCCCGGTCTGTCTGCTTGGGATATAAGCTGACAACACAGCTGGGACATGCAGCAATAACCAGTTACCGTTAGCCCATAGCCAGCCAACAGACAGCCACCATTACAGCAATCCATACAGTATAAATACTATACAGCACTTAACTCCGGTGCCAGGTGCTTACGACACTAATGGCAGTTTAATGAAGTGTCGGGAAACAGAACATATCAGACTCAGACCCAGATCCTATTCACAATAGCGGCCATTCATAGCTAATATTAGCTACGTCTCCGTTAGCGCTAGCTACCAGTGTTCGTGCCGAAAATCTCCTCCCTGCTGACTTTCTCACCCCTTTGCGTTTAGCTGTCTTTACAGTTAGCTAGCTAAATTAACCCGACAAGCACCAAAATGAATAGTTAAGATTGTTCCGGGCAGCTTGGAGCTGTTCTGCTGCTGCCCATCGGCCATTGGCCGTCCTCGCCGTCCTGGCCAGAGATCCCCCCGGCAATCCCCACCCAGCACCCGCTCCTGTCTCTCAGCCTCGTTGAGTAGCCAGCTAGCGTTACAACAAACCCCGTCCGCCCCGGTGTTGAAACCATCCAAAAGGTGACAGTGACGTGAGAAATATATTGTGATAGTCACTGTGGTTTTAGCTGCTGGCTAACGTTAGCTTGCTGGCTCACTATCTAGCTAACTGGTCAGCTACCGATACAGATCGAATCAAGAAAAACTTAATTATGTTGGGGTAAATGCATTTATTTTATTAGAATGACATGAAAAAACAATACTAAACGTAACGTGAATAACCTTGAATGGGTCAACTTGTCTGTGAACAGATGCATTCTAATCAGCGAAGGTGTTTAACATTAAAATCTACAACTCCCATAATTCCACGCAACTTACCAACGTCATCAAAAGTCTGTGTTTACCATCCATTGTTTTGGTTGAGAGACCCCTAGTGGCAGAAACTTACATACTGTACGTGATGGTGACTTAGACAAGATGGCGCCGGTGTCTGTGGCCTGCTGTCCGTCTCTGCGCACTCTGTTTGTATTTACGTTATTTTTGTCAATTTTCATTGTAAATGTCAACTCTCTACTGGTTTATGACCGCCAAATACTCTTAGATCTTCGACCCTTGATTAAAAACTCGGTGCTATTTGAGCATGATGGCCAAAAAACCTCCTGTCCTCCGTTTCTTACGGGAATACCAGCTCACCTTCGCCGTGTGTCAGCTCCACCCTTGCCCAGAGGGCGCCGTAGACACTGGGGAAAACGCGGTGGTTGGCTGGTAAACTGAGGACCTGGCTGGCGTCTTCCACCATGACTGTGCCTGGAATCCATTCGGATTTTCATCGACTCATGTCATGGCGTTCTGCGGACCCAATTGACTCTTGCTTGGTTCCAGTGGCTGGCTTAGACGTCGATCTCCATGCTTGCCGTGTTCAGGCTCCTCACCTCCGCTGGCGCGGGGTGAATCAACAGAATCTTCGCCCGCTTGCTCGGATTACATTGGCTGCAAAAGCCCCGGATCCAGCCAGGTTTGCCCTGGTGAATGCTAGATCGCTAGCAAACAAAACTTTTATTTTGAAGGACTTCTTTGAGTCGCATGATCTGAATTTTCTCTGTGTAACGGAAACATGGATTCCGGTGGGTGAGTCGTGTGCCTTTTGTGAACTTTTACCATTTGACTCTTTGTACTTTAAATCCCCGAGGATGTCAGGTCATGGAGGAGGACTGCCAATGGTCTATAAAACGAAAGTTACGAATGTAACTACGGTTCTATGAATCCTGGATGACCGCCAGAGGCAGTGCTTACACTGAATATATTCCGTATCGCGCTTGCGCAGGTTGAGTATTTATATCAACAAAGTCACCTGTGACCTCGGGGTGACCCTAGCCAAGGTATTAAGTTCCGGTGTCACCCAGAGCTCATTCCTTCAGAATCTTCTCGTGGGTCCGCAAGATTCCGAGTGACCAAGAACTCTGGCGGTCATCCAGGATTCATAGAACCGTAGTTACATTCGTAACTTTCGTTCTATTTCATCCTTACTGACCGCCAGAGGCAGTGCTTACACTGGATGACTCATACCAA
This sequence comes from Gymnocephalus cernua, assembly GCA_023631565.1. Classification (NCBI taxonomy): domain Eukaryota; kingdom Metazoa; phylum Chordata; class Actinopteri; order Perciformes; family Percidae; genus Gymnocephalus; species Gymnocephalus cernua. The sequence continues at coordinate 34,759,306 of CM042441.1, read as the reverse complement.
CAGAGTCACGAGGAAGCCTGAGTACCCACCTCACAGGGATGCAGCAGAGGACCTTGGCCGCAGGACCACACCCAAAGGATGGGGGGGCGGCAACAATCACTCTGTAAATCGTGCAGATGTGCTCGACGATGCCCATGAGGCCGCGGCACATATGTCCTTCCAGGGCACACCTCTCCAGTCGCCCACGACGTGGAGACACTCCTGGTAGAGTGGTATTTCACTCCGGATGGTAGGGACTGACCACCCGCTCCGTATGCAGAGGCAATGGCCTCCACAATCCAGTGGGACAGGCGCTGTTTCGAGAGAGCACAGCCCGTCATACGACCACCACAACAGACGAAAAGTTGTTCAGACTGACACACTCAGTGTCCACTCAAACCTTAAGGGCCCGCACTGGGCACAACAGATTTGATTCTGCCCCTCCATCTCTAGAAGGGGGGTAAAAAATGCGTCAGGTGGATAGGCTGATCGAGGCGTGAGCGTGCCAGCACATTCGGGAGGAACGCTGTAATAGGTCACAAAGTGACAGCAGAGCCATCCAAGTACCACCTCAACAGGAATCATTGATGAACGGGGCACGTAGCCTGCCAACACGTTCCACGGAAGTGATGGCAAGGAGAAATGCAGCCTAGGCTGCCAACCACCTCAGCTCTACCTGTGCCAAGGTTCAAAGGGAGGCGAGTAAAGGGCATCCAGCACCCTTTGGGCGCTCAAGGGACGCAACCCCCAGAGCCCCCATATAAGAAGCGGGATATGACCTGTGGCTCCCCACAGTTATTGTCAATCGCAATATGCTGCAACAAAATGGCAGCTCCATAGACCTTTAGGTTAGAACCTCTTAGAAGACCGTCCACCGCCCAGGAGGGTCTGCAGGAACACAAGGATGTCAGGCACAAAGCAATGCACTGGGTACAAGTACGAGCCGTACACCACCCAATACAAAGTTACCACCCATTCCCGTACTACAGATGAGTAGACTGGGATCTGGCAGTCAGGATAGTATCTCTGACAGGCACTACGCAACCTGTCAACAGCAGGCCAGGCCCTTCAGCAGCCAAACCACAGCCGAAGGCGACAGGGGGCCATATTTGGATGAAGCCGCCACTCCTCCGGTGGGGCTTCTGATGAGAGAGGAAGACTGCGACCAGGTTCCACTCCCCAGGCAAAAAACATTCCCCGCAGGCCGGTCAGGCGAGGGGCAGCTCATATCAGAAGAGCCAGGGGAACCCGCAGTAACTGTGGGGAGTGTCCCCCCTGATGGTTTATGTGAACGACCGTCGAGGCGTAGCTCGAACTGACGATCATGTGCCTTCCCCTCAGGTACGGCAGGAAATACCGCAGAGCCAGGTGCCCAGCCCATAGCTCCATCACAACAATGTGCTTAAGGGCCCCGTGACCATACCACAGGCCCTAAGCCGTCCTGTGTAGGACACCTTGAGTCGTCCGTGCCAGTGCCACTTGGCATCTAAGTGGAAACTGTTCAACCATCTCCAGAGGGCACAGAACAACAGCCGAGGGTGCAGATCAACAGCCGAGGCAGCTGTCAGAGGCGAAGAAAATGGCCGTAGGGTAGCATCCTGCCCTCGCGGAAAAGAGGAAGGAGGCAGAGGATGTCGTCTATGTGCTGTAACGACAGACAGGACTTCATAGTGACGCTGTTCAGAGCCACACCAATGAAGGTTGTGCTCTGAGAAGGAGTCAGAGAACTCTTCTCTAAGTTCATCGTGAGACCCAGTTGGGCCACATGTGACAGAAGGCGAGATGCGTCATGGCCACCTGGAGCCTGGGCCGTGCATAAAGCAACCGGTCTAAATACAGCAGGATCTCCATGCCCTGCGACTCCAGGGGTGAGAGGGCTGCCGTCATGCACCTGGTGAACACTCGAGGAGAGAGGGACAGATCGAATGGGAGGACCCAGAACTGATAGTGATTGCCTTGGAAGGCAAAACGAAGAGAATGCCTGTGGTGAGGCACAATAGGAACATGAAAAGAAGCATCCATCAAATCTATGGACGTGAACCAGTCCTCTTTGGCAACAGCACGAAGAACATCTGCTGTGCTCAGCATGTGGAACGGCAACCCCTTCAAATATGTGTTGAGTCGCCGTAGATCCAGAACCGGGCGAAGCCCGTCACAATTCTTCTGGACCAGAAAATAAATTGAGTAGAACCCCCCGGGCTGAGATAGGGGGTCCACCGGTTCTATTGCGCCCTTGGGCATGAGAGAGAACATTTCCCGTACCAGGGCTAGAGTCTTTGCCGGGTCCCTGATGATGGCCATCTTGACCCGGCTGAAGGATGGGGGCCGGCGTCAGAACTTCAGCTTGTACCCCTGGGCCAAGGTGGAAGCCACCTAAGGATCCGAAGCAAGGGTTGCCCAGCCAGAAAAGTGCTGCTGGGAGAAGCGTCTGACAATGCCTGGCCCCCCCAGCCTTAGAAGGCCCTGGGGGGCGACAATTAGGCCCCACAGCCCGAGGCTGCAAAGGGGGCAAGCGAGCAGGCTTGCAAAGGTAGAGAACTGGCCTCACATGAGGCGCCAACTCCCATGGTGGCCCCTGGGGTATGTCGGTGAGCTGAAGCGGCCCCTGGGGGCAGATGCGGATCCCCTTGGCTGGCCAGCAGGGGGCATGACCCAGCGAAGACCAGGGAATTACTGTATGGTCTGACTAGCCTGGACAGTCCGCTCAAGTACTTGTAATGCAGCTGAGCCAAAAAGTTCCCCCGGGCTCCACAAGGACCACAACCGAGGGTCCACATACATGTCTCAGAAAGTGGTGACTGTGCAAGCCACACCTGGCGGCGAGTCTGAACCAAACTGGACATGAGGCACCCAAGTACCCCATACATAAGAGCGAAAGCCTGCAGAGAAGCATCGCTGAATCTGGTGGAAGAAGCGTTGAATGCTGCCCGTTGCGAAGAAGCTGAGAGGGCAAGCATGAGGTGAGAGAGGGAGTTACCAATGCGGTCCATACATGCCGCAGTATCATACGCCTTACACAGAACGTCGTCAGTGCCCCGACACTGGTCGAGTGCACCTGGCATCCGGCCTCAGAGCCACGTTACGGGAAACGATGAGGGAGGCAACAGTCGGTTCAACAGCTGCATGAATTTTGCCGCATCCTGAATGACTGCCAGAGTCCTGGCATCAGATGCAGGACAGGAGAGAGCTTTATTATCTCTCCAACATGCACGTAGCTCCGTTAGATACACATCAGAGGGAGGAACATGAAAGGCAGCAGGGGTGCCTGAAGAAAGCACTAGCCTGCGCCAGTTCGGGGTGCCCCACATCCAGCTGCAAGCGTGCCAACGCTGCGCGAATGATGGACCCCATGGAGCTGGCATCGGCCCCATCCAATGAGTTATGAGCCAAGGAACGAGAGCCAGACCCGAAGAAATGGAAACCATATCCCCTTCAGCCGCAAGCTTAGCAGCGGGTGAATGGCGGATGAATAGTGGAGCAGCCTCCACTACACCAGCACCGGAATGGAGTGGCCCTCCGAAGGAGAGACTTCACCTGGCCCAACTCAGCAGTCAGCAAGTCCACCAGACAGCCTAACAGGTTTAGCCTCCTTCACTGAAGGAGCACCAGCAGCCTCCCCGGCCTGACCAGAGGTCATGGCCGCCCTTATTTTGAAGGAGGAACCAAACACACTACAATTATGAGAGTCCATAACAACAGTGAGGAAACTCCACCACCGAGTGATGGCCAACGGCAGTCAGTCAGAGCGAGAGCACTCCGATGAGAGAAAAAACATAGTGTTGAATGTAACCTGTAAGTCTAACCGGCAGGCAAAGAGGAAACGGCACACGCAGTGAGGAGAAAGCGAGAACACTTTTGTCACTGTACATTAGCCGTCAGAAAAACGGAAACACTCCAGCTAGCGACCCACCACGTCAGCTCGAGCAAGAGCACGCTGCTACCTGTGGCCGATGGACAACAGTAGGCCACAGTGAGAGGGGAGCGAGGACACTCCTTACACATGTGAAACTGGCATTTACAGGTACAGCAATTAGTAACGCAGAGAACACGCTCACGTTAGCAATGGAGGTTACTTTATCGGTTAAGAGCAGTAATGTCACTATAGCACAAGCGAAAGCGCCCCGTCACCGTTAAACAATTGCACAGGAGAGGGGAGCGAACACGCTGCCATCACTGACACAATAGACTTGTAGGTGAATGCATTACACTGGCAATTAATACAGCTACCGTAACATTAGCACTCAGCGAACACGCTCACTGCAATAACGGATTAGCGCAATATCAGGTAAGGATATTAGCTACAGGTAGCACAGCGAGAGCATCCAGCCACAGTTAAACAATTGTACAGGAGAGGGGAGCGAACACGCTGCCTTCACCGACACAATATGACTTGTAGGTGAATGTGTTACACTGGTAAGTAATACAGCTACCATGACATTAGCACTGAGCGAACACACTCACGGCAAAAACGGATCAGCGCAATATCAGGTAAGGAAATAAGCGGCATGTAGCACAGCCAGAGCGCCCAGCCAGGGTGAAATAAACAATCGTATAAAAGGAGAAGGAAGCGAGGACACTCCCTTCACAGACACAATATGATAAACTGGTGGTTGTAATATATTGGTGTGGCTCTAGGAGCGCCATCCAGAGCGTGGCATGCACGTAATGGTAGCTTACTCAGCCACCATACCTTCGCTCTGGGTGTTGTTAATAGTAAGAGTGGCAAAGCCAGAATAAAGCAACACAGCATGTAGAAACGCACGTTGTAGTTACCGGGTCACGGTACATGACAGCGGTTATAATGACAGTAAATAATAACACCGAGCGGACACGCTCACGTTAGTAATTGACGTTACACTAAAATCAGATAAGGCCATTAATGTCGCTCAGCACATGCACTCAGCCAGTGACACAAACATTTGTACACAGTAGTGGGCAGCGAGCACACTGCCCTCACTGACACAATACTACGCGTAGGTGAAGATGTTACACTGGTAAATAATACAGCTACATTAACACCGAGCGAACACGCTCCCGTTAATAAAGGAGTCTACACGTTATCAGTTTAAGGACATTAACGTCACACAGCGAAAGCGGCGAGTGACAGTCAAAACAAACAATTGTACAAAGAAGAGGACGGTATTACCGAGCGTAGAAGCTATACGAGTGGGTCCGGAGTATCCGCTGGTCCGGGGCTTTGTCCGAAGCCGAACGGCAAACACACCGTCCCCGTCCCTGAAGAGGGACAGCCCAGCCGCAGCCTTTGGAGGGCGAAAAAATCCGCAACTCTGACCGTAGTCGCAAGGCTACAAGCGGCGAGCATTGCAATAATTCCAACTTAAGCTAATGCTAATGCTGCCACAGATGGCAGACGACCTGCATAGCGAGAAGATGAAAAAGGAATGAGCTCTGGGTGACACCGGAACTTAATACCTTGGCTAGGGTCACCCCGAGGTCACAGGTGACTTTGTTGATATAAATACTCGACCTGCGCAAGCGCGATACGGAATATATTCAGTGTAAGCACTGCCTCTGGCGGTCAGTAAGGATGAAATAGAACAACATTTAAGTGTAAAGAGCTCGCACTCGCTGTATCCTACAACACCTTTGAGGTGAATTTGTTTGAACTGAGCGGTGCATTTTCAGTGCTGTGTGCACTAGTATATAGGCCACCCGAATACAAGGATTTCATCACTGACTTTTCTCAATTTTTGGCTGAGTTAGTGCCAAAGTATGATTGTCTCCTTATTGTAGGTGTGCTGTCCTGAAAAGCCAATGGCAAGAGCCTTTTTGCATATCATTGAGTGTTTTAATCTTGTACATTGTGTATCTGGTCCCATGCAGGAACATGGGCACACTCTTGACTTGGTTTTAACTCATGGCTTAACTGTTTCTAATCTTGAAGTCTATGATGCTTTTTTCTGTGATCATATGCCTGTGGTATTTGAAATATCCCTCTCCTGTGTCGTAGTTAAACCATGTGCTCCTGTGCGCCATGGTCGGATAGTTAACCCTTCCACTGCTGCTCATTTTTCCTCTGTTTTAATCTAAATTGTGACTCTCTATGTCCTAACACAACTGTTGAAGATCTGTGCGCTGGTTTTAATGCTGCTTGCCAAGCAGCATTAGATATGGTAGCCCCCTTAAAAACTGCCAGTAATGGGGCGCTATGACTGAGTAAATATCGGCCCTTGTATGTCCTCAGGGTTGGGTTTCGAGCCATTTGGACAATGTAGACTTGAGTTACACACCCACTTTCTGTTTCGATGGCGAAATGCACAAAATGGCCGCGCTGCCACGGCCATGCCCTATGACGACTTTTGATCTTTAACGTCTTAAGATGGAACAGACCAACTTTGAAGTTGATCGGATTAGATCTCTACGAGGAGTTTGTTAAATTATGACATGTGGAAATTGCCAAAATCACACTGATTTTGAACATTCAATTCAAAATCGCGGACTTCCTGTTGGGTTTAGGGTATGGCTCGTCTTCTGTATGACTTGACAAACGACATATGTGTACCAAGTTTTGTGAGTCTACGTTAAACGTACTGCAGGGGCTCAATTTGTTTAAGTTTCTAGGGGGTGCTAGCGAGCCATTTTTGTGCGCGTATTCCCCAAACACTTAAAATACGTAAATTTTCACCAGACATGATGCGACCACCAAATCTGGTGAGTTTTTGAATATGTTAAGCACCTCAAAAAGGCAATTGATTGTGCGGAAGAGGAATAATAACAATAATAATTAAAGCTGCAAGCAGCGATGGATGGGCCCTCGCGCCTCTGTGTGCGTCAGGGTTACCGGCGGACGCCGCTCCTTGTGACCATGCATTTCCGCGGCACTCAGACACCAGAAATCATCAGCAATGAAAAGGGAACTCCCTGCCAAGTTCAACGATACCTCACGTACAGTTCATTAGTTGTGAAAGGGGGTGTGGCCAAAACATAGGGGTCGGGGCAAACATTTACCAATGAAAAAAGAGGTCTCTGCTGAGTTCATTGATACCTCACATAAGACTCTACCTTAAACTGCTTGCCAAGCAGCATTAGATATGGTAGCCCCCTTAAAAACTGCCAGTAATGGGGCGCTATGACTGAGTAAATATCGGCCCTTGTATGTCCTCAGGGTTGGGTTTCGAGCCATTTGGACAATGTAGACTTGAGTTACACACCCACTTTCTGTTTCGATGGCGAAATGCACAAAATGGCCGCGCTGCCACGGCCATGCCCTATGACGACTTTTGATCTTTAACGTCTTAAGATGGAACAGACCAACTTTGAAGTTGATCGGATTAGATCTCTACGAGGAGTTTGTTAAATTATGACATGTGGAAATTGCCAAAATCACACTGATTTTGAACATTCAATTCAAAATCGCGGACTTCCTGTTGGGTTTAGGGTATGGCTCGTCTTCTGTATGACTTGACAAACGACATATGTGTACCAAGTTTTGTGAGTCTACGTTAAACGTACTGCAGGGGCTCAATTTGTTTAAGTTTCTAGGGGGTGCTAGCGAGCCATTTTTGTGCGCGTATTCCCCAAACACTTAAAATACGTAAATTTTCACCAGACATGATGCGACCACCAAATCTGGTGAGTTTTTGAATATGTTAAGCACCTCAAAAAGGCAATTGATTGTGCGGAAGAGGAATAATAACAATAATAATTAAAGCTGCAAGCAGCGATGGATGGGCCCTCGCGCCTCTGTGTGCGTCAGGGTTACCGGCGGACGCCGCTCCTTGTGACCATGCATTTCCGCGGCACTCAGACACCAGAAATCATCAGCAATGAAAAGGGAACTCCCTGCCAAGTTCAACGATACCTCACGTACAGTTCATTAGTTGTGAAAGGGGGTGTGGCCAAAACATAGGGGTCGGGGCAAACATTTACCAATGAAAAAAGAGGTCTCTGCTGAGTTCATTGATACCTCACATAAGACTCTACCTTAAACTGCTTGCCAAGCAGCATTAGATATGGTAGCCCCCTTAAAAACTGCCAGTAAGGGGGCGCTATGACTGAGTAAATATCGGCCCTTGTATGTCCTCAGGGTTGGGTTTCGAGCCATTTGGACAATGTAGACTTGAGTTACACACCCACTTGACCTCTACATGGGGGACATCCTGTTGTGCTCTGAGTGTGTGTGTGTTAACCCTAACCCTCTGACAGGAAAACTGGACCGGACCTTCACTGTGACTGATGAGCTGGTCTTCAAGGACGCCAAAAAAGACGAATCCGTCCGCAAATCCTACAAGTACCTGGCTGCCCTGCATGAAAACTGTAATCAGTTGATCCAAACCATCGAAGACACCGGGACAATCCTGAGAGAGATTCGAGATCTAGAGGAGCAGATCGAGACAGAAAACAGCAGTAAAACTGTGGCGAACCTTGAGAGGATTATGGATGACTACAAGGCTATGCGACAGGAGAACTCGGCACTCGCTGCCAAAGTCCGAGAGACACTGGAGAGACTTTAGAAAGGGCAAGCTGATATTTTCTTTTTTTTTTTAACCACAGAACTAACCTGGCATTTTAGAGCAAGACACTTAACCCATAGTTGCTCCAGAGGTGTGTGCCCTCTGATATATAGCAATTGTAAGTCGCTTTGGATAAAAGCGTCAGCTAAATGACATGTAATGTAATGTAATGTAAACGGGTCACCAATTATGAAAGGGGGCGTGGCTTAAGCATAGGGGGCGGGCCAAACCATCACCAATGAAGAAGGAACTCTCTGCTGAGTTCAATGACACCACACTCAAGACTCTACCTTAAATGGTTCAAATGTTATGAAAAGGGGCGTGGCTAGAACATAGGGGGCTGGTAAAACCATCACCCATCAAAAAGAAACTCTGCTGAGTTTAATGACACCTCACAGAAGACCCTATGTTGAAGGGTTCAAATGTTATGAAAGTGTGCGTGGCTAAAGCATAAGGGGCGGGCCAAACCATCACCAATGAAGAAGAAACTCTGCTGAATTAAACGATACTTCACAGAAGGGTCTACCTTAAACAGTTAAAATGTTATGAAAGGGGGCGTGGCCTGAGTAAGTGGGCGTCAATAAAGTATATGGGGCAGCTCAGTATCACATGTTGACCACATATTATAAGTTTCTTGTAAATCGAATGATGTTTGTCATACAAGGCAGATTTCGTGTTGCCCAGGGGGGCGCTGTGACCAAATGTAAATTTTGGCCTGTAGGTGTCCTCAGGCCTGGACCCTTGTCAAACTTGAGAAGTTTTGGGCGGATATGACAATGTACGCTAACGTTACAACAACTTCTTCGTTCATCGATGGATGCTCAAAAAGGCCGCCACGCCACACCCACACCGTCTGACAAAAAGTTTTTTCTTTTAACAACTTTTCATCGGTACGGTGTTGTGATGGTACAGATCGAATTTGAAGTCCATCAGATGAAATCTGTAGGAGTTCGTTAAAGTATAGCACCTTGACTTTTAGGCCTACTTCCTGTTGCCACTAGGGGGCGCTATGACTTTGAGTAAATATCGGTCCTTATATGTCCTCAGGGTTGGACTCTTATGAATCGTGAAAAGTTTCAAGCCAATTGGACAATGTACACTTGAGTTACACCCACTTCCTGTTTTAATGGCGAAAAGCACAAAATGGCCGCCCAGCCACGGCCATGCCCTATGATGAAAAGTTTTTATTTTAACAACTTTTCATCTTTAACGTCTTAAGATGGCACAGACCAAATTTGAAGTTGATCGGATGAAATCTCTTGGAGGAGTTTGTTAAAGTACGACGTGGAAATGGCCAAAATCGCACTAATTTCGGACTTTCCATTCAAAATGGTGGACTTCCTGTTGGGTTTAGGGTATGGCTCCAATGAATTTTTCTGTACGTCTTGACATGCTACATATGTGTACCAAGTTTCGTGAGTCTACGTTAAACGTACTGCAGGCGCTAAATTTTTTTAACTTTGTAGGGGGAGCTAGCGAGCCATTTTTGCGCGCCTATTCTCGACGCCCTTAAAATACATAATTTTTCACCAGACTTGACGCGACTGCCAAATTTGGTGAGTTTTTGAATATGATAAGCCCTTCAAAAAGGCAATTCATTGCGCGGAGGAATAATAATAATTAAAGCTGCAAGCAGCGATGGACGGGCCCTCGCATTTCTGTGCGCGTCGGGGTTACTGGCGGACGCCGCTCCATGCGACCGTACATCTGCGCGGCACTCAGACATAGCAAATCGTCACCAATGAAAAGGGAACTCCCTGCCGACTTCAACGATACCTCACACAAGACTCAATGTCGTACAGTTCATTATTTGTGAAAGGGGACATGGCCAAAGCATATGGGGCGGGTCAAACCATCACCAATGAAGAAGGAACTCTCTGCTGAGTTCAATGATACCTTACAAAAGGGTGCACCTTAAACAGTTCAAATATTATGAAAGGGGGCGTGGCCTGAATAAGTGGGCGTCGTTAAAGTATATGGGGCAGCTCAGTATCACATGTAGACCACACATTATAAGTTTCATGAAATGATTTCGAACTTTCAACTCAAAATGGCGGACTTCCTGTTGGGTTTAGGGTATGGCTCCAATGACGTTTTCTGTACGTCCTGACATGCTACATATGTGTACCAAGTTTCGTGAGTCTACGTTAAACGTACTGCAGGGGCTCAATTTTTTTTAACTTTGTAGGGGGCACTAGCGAGCCATTTTTGAGCGCCTATTCCCGAAACCCTTAAAATACGTAACCGCCGCGACTGCCAAATGTGGTGAGATTTTGAATATGTTAAGCCCTTCAAAAAGGCAATTAATTGCGCGGAAGAAAGAAAGAAAGAATAATAATTCCTTCAGTTTCAATAGGGCCTTTGCCGCTGTCGGCGCTCGGGCCCCAACTAGAACTGCAAGCAGTTATGACGGGGACCAAGTCACCGATGCAAGTCGCCCCCGACGCCCTGGGGAGCGCGAAAAAGCGGAATCTCAAGCCTGACGGTGCGGAGGCAAACGTCCCATGCAAATATCCCATCAACATCGATGGAGCCAAAGGGGCCCAATCTGGTCTACGTTGACTTTAGCGCCCCCTACTGGCTGATCTTTACCAAATTTGGTATGGAGCCTCAGGGCGGCATTCCGACGAATCCCCCCAAGTTTGATAGCATGTACTGTGGCCGAGATACTGCAATTGAAATTTTCCCATTTAAATGCTTTGAGTTATTTGCTAAAAAAACATAAACATTTATTATAGAGCCCCCTAATTGTCGATCTTCGCCAAATTTAGTACAGAGCATTGGAGTTGGAAGAGGAACGAGATGCTCAAGCTTTTTGCTGATACCATTTCATTTCGCCGACATATGATTAAGTATGTGTTCAGTAGCTAGGTAAGAAAAGTTGTTTGGCTATTGTATGCGCAAACTTTAATTTAGCAAAATTCTTTTTGCAACTTTTGGTTAGGTTTATCTGGAGGTGCTACTTACCAGGTTTCGTGCAAATTGGTCGCACGGCCTAGGACGAGTTCGAAAAAGTTGGTTTTGCGCTTTGGGCTGTATTGCGAAAAGATTTCTCAGCAGAGATGGCCATGGCCTACATCATGTGATTCAACTTGATCCAACGAATACCTCGATGTATGGTTTTCTAATGTATGATGTGTAATGTGGGTGTTAAAGACAGAAAAACATAATAGCGCCACCTAGTGGTCCACATGTGTAGTTTTTGGTAGGTGAAGTCCATGAACCATTGTACATCTACACTGTAAATTTAAAGTGGCTCACATCAATGTAAGAGGTGAATCTAGACGTGAGTCTCATAGGCCACGACCACTTTGACCAATCAGTACCCCACTGTAGGGGTGTTCTCAGGATTGACCCGACATGGTACCCTCCAAATCTGGTAAAATCGGATGTGCCGTTCATGAGATATACACTTTTTGTACTTGTAGCACCCCCTAGTGGCCAATTTCTGTAAAATGTGTTGGGCACCTCCCAAGGGTCATGGGAAACAAGAATCTAAACTTTCGCGTTAATACCATTTATTTAGGCTGAGATATGGCAATGTTGGTGTTTTCATAGTTAGCTACACAAATGTGTTTGTGCGTAATATGCGTAATTTGTATCCTATAAATATATCACGATATTCGGTTGGATCCAGCGAAGGAGTGGATATGTGTATTTTTAATGTGCGATGTAGGGTTTGGAAGTTATAGGGTCAAACGCGTTTTTTCTGCTATAGCACCACCTAGTGGTGGAAGTGGGTCAATTATTGCGAGTGAGGTCCATGGCGGGTTCGGCACCAGTCCTGAAAAGGGCACCTGCCCACCATGTACTGTTTAGGCTGCAGCGGGACTTTTACGCGGAGAAGAAAAATAATAAAAATCTTTAGAAAAACAACAGGGTTCCACAGCCCTGCTGTGCGAACGGCGTAGCTTTTGCTACCGCCGTTTCTTCCAGACTCGGACTTGGACCCCTAATAATTCCTTCAGTTTCAATAGGGCCTTTGCCGCTGTCGGCGCTCGGGCCCTAATAATTCCTTCAGTTTCAATAGGGCCTTCGCCGCTGTCGGCGCTCGGGCCTTAATAATCTCTACAAAAACAAGAGGTCCCTTGCAGTTTCACTGCTCGGGCCCTAATTAAAGCTGCAAGCAGCGATGACGGGCCCTCGCCTGTTGCAGTTTGGGCGTGCTGGCACACTTTTTGCGGGCGTGCATTTGCGCGCCACTCAGACACTGCAAATCGTCACCAATAATAATAAACTTTATGTCAGACACAGGTCCATATGTCACAACATACAGCATAAAAAGGAAATACATATAATAAAAGTGGACAGAAATGGACAAATCATAAAAGCCTATAAAATATACAAGCTATTACACCAGTGTCGTCTGAGCGTCGATATGTATCTGTAGCAGCTTTTCAGAGGACATACTAGGGCTTCAATTATATGGTTCTCTGAATTGTCCAGTCGACACATAAAACCAAACATCAGTTTCCTTAAGAGTGCCTCACAGGTTGGCACTCTATTAGACACAAACAAAAGACTGGCACTATGCCACCTAGGGACACGGAGCAGCATCCTCATTGCATCATTATATGCTACCTTTAGCCGCTGCATACTCTTTTTCTTATAGTTAGACCACAGTTGAGCCGTATATAGCGGTGTAATATAGGTTCTAAACAAAGAGCACTTCACAATGTCAGAACACATATAAAACTTCCTTATGAGCATATTGGCTTGAGCATAAATTTGACAGCGCTGACGGTGTAGATCTTTGTCATCCATCCAGTCATTAGATAAAACATGACCTAAATATTTTACTTCATCACACACAGCAAGAGGGCTGTCTGACAGATAAAAAGTCGGGAAAATCGATTTCCTGTCGTCATTGCTTCTAACCACCATTATGTGGCTTTTCTTAGCGTTATATTTAATATCGTACTCGAGTCCATATTGCGAGCAGACCTTCAGCATCTGCTGCATGCCAACGCTGTATGGACAAAGCAGGACCAGATCGTCTGCATACATTAGGTGATTAACAACAGTGTTGCCCACAAGGCAGCCAGTTTTTAACCCATTTAACCGGTCTGACAGTTCATCCATGTAAACATTAAATAAAATAGGAGACATAATGCCTCCTTGTCTCACTCCATTACTGACATGAAATGGAGCAGATACAACATTGTCCCATTTAACCTGAAACGTTTGATGGGCATACCAAAACACTAAAATTCTCACTAAAAATGTAGGGACGCCTCTATCTAACAATTTTACAAACAGTCGTTCATGATTGATTCTATCAAATGCCTTTGACGCATCAATAAAACATAAAAACATTGATGAATTCAGGCTGTTATACCTGGACACAATCTCTTTAAGAGCATAGATGCACATATCGGTTCCATGCTTTCTTTTAAAGCCAAACTGATTGTCAGCAGTAAGGACATACATTTCTAGCTTTGTTAACAGTATTCTCTCCAGTACTTTAGACAAGATACTGGCTAATGCAATAGGTCGATAGTTGTCGATACTGTTAAGCTTACCAGTCTTGTCTTTAAGCACAGGTAGTAACATCACAGACATAATGGCATCAGGCAGGACACCGTGAACCAGACACCCATTAAAGCACATGGAAAGCAAGGGACAGAGCTTATGGCTGGCATATTTTAGATGTTCTGCATTAATGCAATCCATACCGCAGGCTTTGTTGTTCTCCAGCATATTAATGGCATCATAGATATCTGCAACCCTAACCATCATATCTGCTGATAAACCAGAATGTTCATGGTTGATTCTAACTGGGTTACTTTTGACACAATTAAATAGGTCACAGTAATGTTCTCGCCAGAGCTCAGCTATTTTTTCTGGGCTACTAATACCTTCAATAACAGCCGGTAAGGATATTTTATTGTTATTCATAATTTTGACCTCTTGCCAAAAATCAGTAGGTTTATTTTTCTGTAGCTTTCTGGCTAGTGAGTCTGCTCTCAATGTATTTTCATATTTCTTAATAAAACGTAGTGCATACTTAACTCTAGCATTTGTCAGTTTTTTTCTATCTAACAGTTCCCCATGTCTAGGCCTTCCTGCCTCAGACCAGAGTCTAAAGGCCTCTCTTGCCTCAGCGTACTGCTCAGCCACAAACTCATTCCACCCAGGTCTGATGTTAAGCACCCTACGTTTTCTTTTACAGAATGGTTCACTGGAAGCATTAAGACATTTCACAATACCATCATACATGGCACAGAGTTTTTCAACATGTAGCACATCCTTACAATTAATATCTGAACACATTAGGGCCTCATAAGGCAGAGCAATATTATTTAGAGAACTTTCAGTTCGCAATGAGTATTCAACCACCTCCTCTTTACTCAGCTTTGACCAGACCAGTTTACATGCAGCTGCATTATTATTCCTGGTCAACAGGGGGAGTTTTTCAACATCTAACAAAGCAGCAATGGGTATATGATCAGAGGTGGCAAGTTCATAGCAGATCTCCACATTTAACAGTGAGGCATGAGCATCAGCTGTGGTCACAATATGGTCTAACCAAGATGTTGTGTTCCACGCATCACTAACATAGGTAAAACTTGAGTCAGGCAACAAAGCAATGCTTGATAGAATTAAATTAGACTCATTACAGAAATGCTGTAAGTGTGTTGCAAATAAAGATTTGCTATCTGACATGTCAGCATTAAAATCACCCATAACATAGACACAAGATGAACTGTTCTCCTCTATAAATGACTGAATAAAAGATAACCTGTTCAAAAATTCATCCTCATGCTCATATGTTTCATACGGTGTATATACATTTAAGACAATAAATTTCTTTTCATTAAAATTACACTCTAGCCCTATGGCCCAATCAACGTTTAGGCGCACCACATTCACCATTGAGTCATATTTGATGTTCCACAATATTGCTACACCACCAGCTATCCTACCTCGAACCAGCTTTGTACTGAGGTCAGTAGTGGACTCTCCAGCCCCATGAAAGTTTATGTGTATAGTGTTCAGCTTATCCAGATCTTGTTTCGCCAGCCAGGTTTCTTGCAAGCACAGAATGTCACACTCATCCAGCAATGTATCCACAACCAGACGTTTTGATGTATCAGTAACTGTATGACCTACTCGCAGCCCGCGGGTATTATATGAGACAACACGCATTTTTTTTTTTTTTTTTTTTTTTTTTTTTACAATGTTTTGTCATTTCCAGCGATGCAGCTGGCCTTCATCCCGTCCTCACCCTCAGCATCATTAACGTGCAACAGCCCTTCATCTCGAGAGCGGGGGGCAACCTCTGGCCCAGACAGACCTCCGCCTGCTCCCCTAGGGCGACGATGCTCATAGTAGCGTCGGACAAAAGTCCCAGCGGGCCAAAGCTGCGGATCGTATAGCTCGGCCACATCGTTACATTCAGCGGAAATACAGAAGGAGCTAAATCTGCTTTGTGTCGCCTCTATTTTTCTGCATGTCACTTCCCGATTCAACTTCATCTTTAAATAGTCACTAAGAGTAACGGCATCAACACTAAGGTCAAACTTTGTTGCAAATACTTTAACCATCTTTGTTTTAACAGCGAGTATATTACTAACCTCACCAGTCCCAATTATGCCAGTTTTCTTTCTCACATACCTCGCTGTAGTTTTTACAGTGCGAGGTGTGGGGCTTCGATCATGACTACGATGGGCAGGGTTCTCAGGTACCTTCTGCTTCAGCCTTAGGCCTACCTGTTTCAGCCGTCGCCCGTCCTTAACCACCATGCTCCATGAGGGAGTCTGTCCCAGGGCTGGATCCACAACTGGATCCACAGCCTGAGCATGTCGTCCGTCATCCGTCTCACCACGCAGCGCTGTCGAACATCCAACACCCTCCGAGGGAGGGCAGGAGACAGGACCAGGGCCCATTGGCTTCTCCAACACGGCCAAGGGAAGGCCTGTCACGCTGGGCGCAAAACCCGATTGTAACTCCAAGGCAGAGAGGCAGGTAGCCGGAAGAGTAGCGTCCGGGTCACAGTGCCCTTCCACAGCTATCAGCCGGCCGTCAAGTTTCTCAGAAACTTCCCGCAGCATTTCACAAGCAGCAACTTGAGTTCCCATAGTTCTTTTTAGGTAGTCAATGTCAGTATTAATTTGCTGCATTTTCCCAAGGAGCACAGACACATCGATGTGTTTAAATGAGACGGGTGGTAGTTCATCCAGGAAGTGCGAAACAAATCTTGGGATCTCTTCACCACACTCATTTAGCGCTTGCAGACACATTTTGACATTATTAATATCCTTCTTTTGTCCCCTATGGGAAATCCATCGTTTATGATGTGGAAGGAGCTCTGACAAAACTGCCTTTGAGGTCTCAATCCGCTCAGAGCTGAAACTGCTCGTTACAATCGTCACAATATCATCATGGCTTAGTGTTCGCATTTTAATCACAATAAAGTTCAGCAACTCGTCTTCGACTACAACTCTACCGTCCTCAGTATGGTAAATCTCTGCTTTTCTCCGGAGCTCCATGTTTCCAAGTATCCAAGTAGAGCTTGCAGCTTAAAACTTTCACACCCCCACTCCTAACCTGCTATGTGTCTATGCAGCATTACTAGCTATCTGATACCACATTCTTCTCCGAGCCTCCTTCCAATGAAAAGGGAAGTCTCTGCTGAGTTATAACTTGCACATTGTTTTAGCTATCAAAATTCTTTTTGTCACGAGGGTCCTTCGAGTCTATATGCAAGTTTTAATGCCAATTGGACTCACGCCCCAGGAGTAATTATCCAAAGTTTCCCATATATCGATATTTTGCTGTTTATTAAAAAAAAATTAAAACCGCCATATAATGGCCGATTGTCGCCAAGTTTGGCTCAGATGCTAAACTGGCCATATGGAACAACTTATTCAAGTTTCGGGGCAATCTGAATAATTGTTGTCAAGATAACACACCTTTGTGTTTCTTTGGATAACTTTTCGTCATGAGGGTCCACGGATACTACTTGCAAAGATTCAAGCAGATTGAAATTACAGCCTATGACGAGATCGAAAGAATATAAAACAAATGAGAAATGCATAATTAAATATGGCCGCCTTCCAGTTGGGTAGAGCTAATGAAGGTAAAGGGGAAATATGTCCGCAATGATGAGAGCAATATGTGTATTAAATCTGGTGAAGATCGGAGCAACTATGTCCAAGTTAAAGGGATATTTCACCGCTGGAAAGCTGAATATATCTTTAAATTGGGTCACTTATTTAGCAGAAATGTGAAAAAATGAAATAACTGCCTTCTAGGCCGAGAAAAACCATAAAATGTGTTTTTGGCTCATATGGATGAAAGACACCAAATCCCAGAATGCACTTTGCTTCGCTGCTTTGAGTCCACTCCCAAGCCACGTCTACCGCTTGACAGACAGACAAGACAGTGAGGCATTCAACTCAACTCAATGTGTATTATTGTTATTTCAACCATATACACGAAACAACATTTCATTGTGGCTCAAGTGGTGTTACACATTTAAAATATATAAAAACGACATTATATAAAAACGACATACGAAACAGGCTACCTTTAGTGCACACACACATTATAGGCTCTGTAAAGTTCAGCTAAGCATACTAGCATTAGCGCTTGGGCTGTAAACACCGAGTATAAACACAGCCGTGAATTAGCGTGGAATGTCGAATGGTCGGCATGTAACAGTCACAAACTCCAGCGGTTAGCAGTTAGTTGGATACAAATCACCACATTTCTGCACCAGTCCGTGTTAACCTAGTCCACCTTCACGGGTCTCTTACCAGGCGACAGAGCATCCCTAGCTCAGAGGGCTAGCAGGCCTGGTAGCTGGATAGTCTGTTACACTGTTGTTCAGTCATGTTTCCACAAAAAAAAAAACACAGCAGTCTCTGAACTCGCGTTGGGAGTTTTGTTGAAGTTGGATGTAGTCCAGTTTGTTGTTTAATGAACGGACACTTGCAAGCAGGATGGATAGGACAGGTGGCCGGCTAGCGTTAGCTTCCCAAATAGCCGATGAGGATGTCCACTTCCCTGGCTCGGGGCATAGAATTTCCTGCATATTCTCCGATCTGTAGCGATCCCGGTGGTACACATGTGTGGTAGTTTGAATGCTGAGAGGAGAGAGCCCTGTTTAGCGAAGATTCAAGATGGCTGACATTTCGTTTTTTTCCGGCTGAGATCAGCTCGCTTCGGGTAATGGGCGGGTTGAAAACATGCGGAAGTAGCTCCTACTACTGGCTGTAGTCCTTTGCCTCTGGCGAAAAGTTCCTCCAATCACGCAAAAATCGTCATTTGCGTCATTGGAGGAATGTTTTCCATACCCCCAATGCAGAGATCTCCCGTCTCAGCGGGACATGGCATTCAAAAATACTACTGGGTTTCTACTGATACAAAGCTGAATGCTAAATTGGTGAAGTATCCCTTTAAGGTCTTTCACGCATTAGAGGGCGCGATGGAGCCCGCTTACAAGTATGGGCAAAATCTCCAAACACTCTCGCAAAGCTCCTAGCTGTTTATGTGGGCACCAATTCTCGTGAGTTTTCGTTTATATTGAGGCCGTCAAAAATGTGCACAAGTGCTAAAACCAATTAGGGGGTTCTATAGAGCAACCATACCACTAACAAGCCTAAATGTGAATTCAGATGAAAGAGTTTACTATTCTACACCTGGTTGCCACATTTTGATAGTTTTCGTGCATCCTAAGGTCCTCTAACGAGTTTGTAAAACGAAGATTTTAGCACAAAAACCAAGATTTCGGAAATTTTAGAATTTAGTATTTGTTTTTCTAAAAATAGCACAATGGACTTCAAGATGAGACCTATGTTCCCTCAAAAGTTGGTATATTAACTTATTACTTTTGTCTAATTTAAGGCGCACGTTAGGGGGCGCTATGGAGCCCCCTGGCAACGCCCAAGCCAAGTTACGTCTGACACGTGTGCCAATTTTTTTGAGTTTTCCACAATGGTAAGACCCTCACACGTGCGCGTGACGTCGCGGAATAATAATAATCTCTACAAAAACAACAGGTCCCTTGCAGTGATACTGCTCGGGCCCTAATAATAATAATAATAATAATAATAATTCCTTCAGTTTCAATAGGGCCTTCGCCGCTGTCAGCGCTCGGGCCCTAATAATAATAATAATACATTTTATTTTAGGGTGCCTTTCATGACACCCAAGGTTGCCTTAAAATGCACTAAACACAGTATTCATAGAGGTAAAACCAGTGAAACATGAAGTGACACCAGCACAGACAATCACGAAACAAGAGACATGAAGTCAGCATATGTGTGATGTTTTTGTAGTCTCACATCTCACCAATACATTTGGTGAGAACAGTGTTTCAATAACTAATATAAACTAGAGTAGATCTTGTGACGGGATCACACCAGCCATGACGCTAATTTGGGCCAGGGGCGTTAAGTGGTGAAAACAATAACAGTGCCACTTTTGTGGCTAGTAACTATCGCTAAATCTAATAAAATAACTGCTCAAGAAATGTCACTGTTGGGTTGGCGTTATAGATTACATCAGTGAGAGGTCCAAAGGCCAGTCATGAGTCTTGTGTGTTTTAGATGCTACAACTACACAGAATGTTAAATATGTGTATTTGTAATTGCATTATAAGTGTTTTGGGAGTATTCTCCTGTAAATCAAAGTACCTACCGTCAGATAGGAATGTAGGCTCCAAAGGAACTGCATGGGCCTGTTGAGGAACAGACAGAGTCAGAGCTAAACAACAAATAATCAATGATTTTGTACACTACCATGGAAGCGCGGCTTCAGTCTAAAACAGACGGGTCAATAAAGTAGTTATAGTGGAGGCTGTGAAGGTGGATACACACACACACACACCCCTTGCAAACCAATGTTATTGATCAAATAGAACAATTGTCACACAGAGCAAACATCAGTCCACTGAACAACTCTAATTGCTTACATAGGAAAACACGAATGGATGAAAAAATTAACTTGGAGACAGTTTATAACTTTGAAAATGTTGTGGTTTGGGGTTTTGTTTCATGTTCTCTAGTTCTTTTTATGTGTTTCTCTGTTGGCCCTGCCTCATTCTTTCTCCTGTGTTTTCCCCTCCTCCTGCCTGCTACTGCCAGCTGACTATGCACACCTGTTCATCAGTCCACCATCACCGCTTCCCCGCCACGCACAACTGCCAGCCATCTACAATCAAGCTCAGTATTTTAACCCCGGATCCACTCATTATCTTCGCTGGATTGTTTTCACTGCCACACTGGTGACGCTCGCCACAAGCTTTCTATTTTTGAACATTGTAGTCTTACCTGCCATTGTCCTGTGCTAAGTCCTCCCGTGTCTCTCCCCTGCACCCCTCACCATACCTCGCCTTCAGCCCCAGTCATTTGGCTTCAACACTCGGTTCCCTCCTCCCAGCTCTCCGTTTCATCCTGCCTCCACTTCTACTCTCTGCCTTCCACTCTTGGACCCTCTTTTGATTAGAATACAACTCAAAAAGGGAATTACTGTCATTTGATTTTTAGCCTTATTTTTAGTTTGATCTGTACATTATTAATTTATTTATTTGTCTAGCATTTATTGGAGGTTGCAATATTAATCTCATTGTACTTTACAATGAGTTATATTCTATTGTGGTCCAGCAGCTAGCAGTACCAGTATTGGTACTGGGTCACTGCATTAGACGGTGGGTTATATGTGTATTTTAAGTGTGTGCATGTGCATGCTTGCCTGTGTATAAGTCATGTTTCCATCTAATTTTCAAGCAACTTTTAAGTCAACTTTTAAAATGTCACAAAAAAGAAAAAAAAAAGAAAATGTGAATTAGACTGATTTAGAGTGAATAAACCAGACTATGCAAAGCGTAGTTTGATCACAAGTTGACGTTCCACATGGTTGTAGATTGCAAACCGTCTTGCTAAATAAAAGAGTTTAGAAGCTAAGTTCTTTGGCTAAATGGAGAGAGGTAGCATTGTACAAGTTGGCCACCTGGGAAGAATACAGGGTTTTGGCAGAGACATTTGGTGTCAGCGAGACTATCATGCACACAAGACAATGGACCCACAAATGCACGACTCAGGTGAGTAAAGCTAATGAAATTTTCAGGCAACAGTGTCCAAGAAATGACAGGCAAAGTGCAATCCACAAACATCCAAGGGAAACTAGAACTCAGGAATACAGGAGAGCCTGCACTAGGAAAACATACGATCTTACACAGCAGTAAAGGAAAGACTGAACTTAAATACGCAAGACAGGGGAGACTGTGACTATGTTTACAAGCAGCCAATAACCCGTTCAAATCTGGAATATTAGCAATAACCCGGCCGTGCACGGCCATGTAAACACCGGCAAAAACACGAATATGCTCATATTCCTGTTTATAAAAACCCAAATATGATCCCTGGGTTACCCCTTTTCTAACCCGAATATTTGGTCATGTAAACGTGTATCAGCACATCCCCATCAAAAGGAACATTGATTTGTGTTCTGTGCATGTTCTATTTGCAAGGAATCTTGGTCTTTTGAGTAGAGGAACTTGTATGCCATCTGGCGCATACAAAAACCTGCATGCAGCATACCGGAAGTAAACAAGAAGTAGAGGTAAACAGGGCGAGACGCAGAACAGCACCACACTTTTGGAGCGAGGAGGAAACCAATTTCTTTATTAGTGTGGTGAAAACCATGAATATAATGTCTTTTGTTGATGGCAGAAAGTACCGGTTTCCTGCTTACATGGAGATATTTCCAATTGATTACAAATTCCATGTATACAGGAGTAACTCTCTGCTCACGCATGTAAACGGGTTATTCTGAATGTTTCAGAAACCCGAATAGTGACCTTAACCCGACCATTACCCGAATATTGACAGCTTGTAAACGTGATCAATGAGACACAGGTTCAACACATAGGGGCGGGGACAGGTAATCACACAGGCGGGAAGGATAACAAAGACCAGGAAGACAACAAAATGAGATGAGACGCTAAGTTTCAAAATAAAACAGGAAATGGAAAACTAAACAGAAACATGAAACAAACTAAAAACAAAAATTTGACACAGGGACGAGACATGACAGACACAACCTTTCACCGCTGTGTATACATGGTGTTCAGGGCCATACAATTCAAGATGTTGAACATATTCGTCAGCTTAACCGACGTGTCTGATGCATAGGCTACAGTGCACTGCATGTGACTCATGTCATGTGATTTGCATGTTCGCTACATCACAACTTATTCAGCAAAGCTGTTTCCATCTCCATTTTGCGCATTAACTCTTTTTCGAAAAAGGCAAAAACCACCTCAAGCAAGCGTAAAAAGGTTTTTGCGAATTTGAGGAAGTTTTCTTTTTTAATTTTGCCTTCCATCAACATTTTCTAATGTGATACTTCAAAATTTACATCAAAATACATTGATGGAAACATGGCTACAGTCTCTGTGAGTGGGTTACATTGTTAAGTTCTCTAACTCAGTTGAACATTTTATCATTCTCTTTTCATTTTTACTTATTTACCTAAGAAAGTAAGACAGCTAATTCACCCACACAGGTGTTTTCACTTGTGTGAAGACCTGTCTGGAAAAAGAAGAGCTTAGATGGAAAAGTAATGTTGGTTGCTGTTCAAAGTAAGTGCACTGGGCTTTGAAGCCAATTTGACCTAGCAGTCAAACAGTGGAACTACACCTTCCGTGTCCGTCACATGATGCCATGGGGTTTTCCCATAGACTTACATAGTGAAAGAGATGTCTGTAAATCAGTGGATACATTTTCTTTGAGCGTCACAACCCATGCAAAATTATTCGTTTCACTATCAGATTTTGATGTGTTCCAACAGATTAATACAAAGGAATAGAAATTTCAACCTTTTGGTTCTTATTTTTTTTCTCCAATGAGACAGGACATGTGGTTTACAGATCAGATATGTATGCTGTAGATAAAAACTCAATAATAAAGAAACAAAAAAACATGACTTTAAGATCAGACAACTAACACCTTTATGATTCTTCTTGGCAGAGTTGAAGTAATAAATACAAATTTAGCAGTGCCTTCTAAGGGTGTTAAAGTTAAACCTTTGTGTTGTGAGAACACGTTGTCCTTACCATTTCCCAGGCGGCAGGGTCATGTTTGAAGAGTGAGTGTGTGAGCTCCACTGACACTCTCTTCCTGTAGTCTGAACTCTTGTCTTCTGAAATTCGGAACAGCACTGCTGCTGCATAGGTGGCTGCAGGGAGAGGGCAATGCTACAGTCAGTCAAAAGGCCATGCACTCACTTCACCCAAAACATCAATATTCAGTTACTGCAAAAATTTGCAATTGTGTGATCATAAGAATTATTAGAAATTGATCTATTGAACTATTAAAAATTTAAATTAAAGCTGCAAGCAGCGTTGGATGGGCCCTCGCTCCTCTGCGCACGTCGGGGTTACTTGTGGACGCCGCTCCTTGCGACCGCGCATCTGCTTGGCACTCAGACATCGCAAATCA
Organism: Gymnocephalus cernua; assembly: GCA_023631565.1. Lineage (NCBI taxonomy): Eukaryota > Metazoa > Chordata > Actinopteri > Perciformes > Percidae > Gymnocephalus > Gymnocephalus cernua. The sequence continues at coordinate 34,735,404 of CM042441.1, read as the reverse complement.
TCACCAATGGAAAGGGAACTCTCTGCCAAGTTCAACGATACCTCACACAACACTCAACGTCTTGCAGTTCATTAGTTGTGAAAGGGGGCGTGGCCAAAGCATAGCGGTCAGGCCAAACCTTTACCAATGAAAAAGGAGGTCTCTGCTGAGTTCAATGATACCTCACATAAGACTCTATCTTTAACGGGTCACCAGTTATGACAGGGGGCGTGGCTTAAGCATAGGGGGCGGGCCAAACCATCACCAATGAAGAAGGAACTCTGCTGAGTTCATTGATACCTCACATAAGACTCTACCTTAAATGGATCAATGAAAGGGGGCGTGGCCTGCATAGCTGGGTGTGGTTTAAGTATAGGGTGCGGCTCACTATCACATATAGACCACCCATTATAAGTTTCATGTAAATCGGATGATGTTTGTCATAAGGCAGATTTCGTGTTGCCAGTGGGGGGCGCTGTGACCAAATGTAAATTTTAGCCTGTAGTTGTCCTCAGGCCTGGACCCTTGTCAAACGTGAGACGTTTCGGGCAGATATGACTAAGTACACTAACGTTACAACAACTTATTTGTTCATCGATGGATGCTCAAAATAGCCGCCACGCCCACACCGTTCGACAAAAAGGTTTTCTTTTAACAAATTTTCATCTTTAAGGTGTTGAGATGCTACAGACCAAATCTGAAGTCCATCAGATGAAATCTGTAGGAGGAGTTTGTTAAAGTATAGCACCTTGACCCTACTTCCTGTTGCCACTAGGAGGCGCTATGACTTTGAGTAAATATCGGCCCTTATATGTCCTCAAGGTTGGACTCTTATGAATCATGAAAAGTTTTGAGCCGATTGGACAATGTACACTTGAGTTACACCCACTTCCTGTTTCAATGGTCGAAACGCACAAAATGGCCGCCCTGCCACGGCCATGCCCTATGACCAAATTTTTTTCTTTTAAGAACTTTTCATCTTTAACGTCTTAAGATGGCACAGACCAAATTTGAAGTGGATCGGATGAAATCTCTAGGAGGCATTCGTTAAAGTACGACGTGGAAATGGCCAAAATCGCACTAATTTCAAACTTTCAATTCAAAATAGCAGACTTCCTGTTGAGTTAAGGCTATGGCTCCAATGACGTTTTCTGTACGTCTTGATATCCTACATATGTGTACCAAGTTTCGTGAGTCTACGTTAAACGTACTGCAGGGGCTAAATTTGTCTAATTTTGTAGGGGGCGCTAGTGAGCCATTTTTGCGCACCTATTCCCGACACCCTTAAAACACAAACTCGTGCGCCAGTCCCCCCCGGCGCGAGTTGCCCCCGGCGATCGTTGCCAAATCTGGTGAAGAGCCACAGAGTGGCATGGCGAACAATAATCTCAAGTTTTGTGATGATAGCATTTACTGCTGCAGAGACATATCTATTGCAAATTACTCCAATTTAAATGCATTGACTCATTTGCCAAAAGGCCTCTATGTTAATTGTAGCGCCCCCTGATGGCCGATTTTCACCAAATTTTGTGGGAAGCCGCAGAGTGTCATGCTGAACAAAATACACCCTGGGTTTGTGATGATAGCATTTAATGCTGCAGAGATATTTACATTGCAAATTATTCCCATTTAAATGCATTGACTTATTTACCAAAAGGCCTCTACGTTAATTATAGCGCCCCCTGACGGCCGATTTTAACCAAATTCGGCGTGGAGGCTCGGAATGGCATGTCAAAGATCTCTACCAAGATTTGCTCTGATAACTAATAATTTGGCCGAGATATGCCAAAGTTCGTGTTTTGTGGCTAGCTACGACAAATTTGTTTGGTTGTAAAGTGCGAACGGTGTAACGTAGCAAAATTCTTTTGATAAATTTTGGTCAGCTCTCTATAGAGAAGATATCTACCAAGTTTCCTGCACATTGGTCACACGGCCTAGGATGAGTACGATAACATTTGTTTTTGCATTGCGCGATTTTGCGAAAAAACTTTTTGGTTTAAATGGACCAGTCTTAAATCATCAGATTCAGGTCGATACAACGAAGAAGGGTATCTATAAATATTCGGTCTGTGATGTAGCCTTTTGGAGTTATAGGCAAAAACACGTTTAAATGCATTGACTTATTTGCCAGAAGGTCTCTACGGTAATTACAGCGCCCCCTAACGGCTGATTTTCACCAAATTTGGTGGGAAGCCACAAAGTTGCATGCCGAACAAAATACTCCTAGGGTTTGTGATGATAGCATTTAATGCTGCAGATATATTTACATTGCAAATTATTCCCATTCAAATGCATTGACTTATTTGCCGAAAAGCCTCTACGTCAATTATAGCGCCCCCTGACGGCCAAATTTGGTATGGAGGCTAGGAATGGCATGTTGAAGAAGCCCACCATGTTTCATTGTGATAACTATTAATTTGGCCGAGACATGCCAAAGTTCGTGTTTTGTGGCTAGCTACAACGAATTAGTTTGGTTGTAAAGTGCGAACGGTGTAATGTAGCGAAATTCCTTTGATAAATTTTGGTCAGCTCCATACACAGATGGTATCTACCAAGTTTCGTGCACATCGGTTGTATGGCCTAGGACGAGTACGAAAACATTTTTTTTTGCATTACACGATTTTGCGAAAAATATTCTTAGTGCAAATGGGCAGGACCTATATCAGCAGCTTCATATGGATACAAGGAACAAGTGGATGTATACATTTCTTGTCTGCGTTGTAGCTTGTGGGAGTTATAGGCAAAAACACGTTTTACGTCATTGTAGCGCCACCTAGTGGTCCACTTATGTAATATTTGGTATTTCAGGTCCATGAACCATTGTACATCAACACTGTAAATTTTTAGTTGCTCACTTTAGTGTAAGTGGTAGATCCAAACATGGGTCCCATAGGCCACGCCCACTTTGACGAATCATTACCCCACCGAAGGCCTGGCCTCAGGAGTGAGCCTAGATGGTACGCTCCAAATTTCATAAAAATCGGATGAGCCGTTCATGAGATATTAACTTTTGGTACTTTTGGCGCCCCCTATTTACCAATTTTTTTAAAATTAGTTTCAGACACTAAGAGGCTCATGACAAACAAGAATCTAAAGATTTGCAATGATATCATATATTTTGGCCGAGATATGGCAACGTTTGTGTCTTCGTAGCTAGCTACACAAATTTGTTTGTGCGTAGTTTACGAAATTTTCATCCGAAAAAAAATCTTTTGATAAATTTTTGTCAGGTCGGTCTACTGATGCTACACACCAAGTTTCATGCAGATCCGTTGCACGGTCTAGGAGGAGTACGAAAAAGTAGGTTTACGATAAATCGCGATTTTTCACGCATAAAAGTCTAGGCGGAAATGGGCGTGGCCTATACCACGAGATTCAGCTGGATCCAAGGAACACGTCGATATGTGTATTTTTTATGTGCGATGTACGGTTCGGGAGTTATGAGACCAAACGCATTTTTTCTGCTATAGTGCCACCTAGTGGTGAAAGTGGCTGAATGTTTTCGTCCGAGGTCCCTGCAGGGTTTTGGACCAGACCTGAAGACAGAAACCTCCTACCATTTACGGTTTAGGCTGCAGTATCAGTTTTAGAGGCGGAAGAAGAAGAATAAGAAACCGAGCGATTCCAATAGGGTTCCACAGCCCTGCTGTGCGAAGGGCGTAGCTTCGCTACCGCCGATTCTCGCAACCTCGGGCTTGGACCCCTAATAACTAGAACTGCAAGCAGTTATGACGGGGTCCAAGTCCCCCCCGACGCCCCGGGGACCGGCGAAAGCAGAATCCAAAGCCTGACGGCATGGAGGCAAACGGCGGTAAATATCAAGAGGCGTGAGCCGCAAGGTCTGCGATACTTTGCGATGCAAATATCCCATCAACGTCGATGGAGCAAAAGGGCCCGATCTGGTCTACGTTGACTTTAGCGCCCCCTAATGGACGATCTTTACCAAATTGGGTATAGAGCCTCAGGGCAGCATGCCGACGAAGCATCCCAAGTTTCACATTGATAGTATGTACTGTGGCCGAGATACTGCAATTGAAATCTTCCCATTTAAATGCATTGAGTTATTTGCTGAAAAAGTTTAATGTTTATTATAGCACCCCCTAATGGCCGATCTTCCCCAAATTTGGTACAGAGCATTGGAGTGCTATGTAGCACAACGTTTTGAAGTGGTTTCCTTATACGTTTTAAATTGGCCGACATATGATTCAGTTTGTGCTTGGTAACTAGCTAGGATAATTAGTTTGGTCGTCAAAATTCTTTGGATAACTTTTGTTCAAGTGTATCTTGAGGTGCTATCTACCAGGTTTCGTGCATATCGGTTGCATGGCCTAGAACGAGTTTGAAAAAGTTGGTTTTGCGCATTGCGCGATATTGCGGAAAAAAATCTCAGCAGCATGGGCGTCGTCTACATCACAAGATTCGGATTGATTGAACAAACAGGTAGACGTATGGTTTTCTAATATGCGTTGTGTAATGTGGGAGTTCCATCCATCCATCCATCGTCGTCCGCTTATCCGTGGTCGGGTCGCGGGGGGAGCAGCTCCAGCAGGGGACCCCAAACTTCCCTTTCCCGAGCCACATTAACCAGCTCTGACTGGGGGATCCCGAGGCGTTCCCAGGCCAGGTTGGAGATGTAATCCCTCCACCTAGTCCTGGGTCTTCCTTGAGGTCTCCTCCCAGCTGGACGTGCCTGGAACACCTCCCTAGGGAGGTGCCCAGGGGGCATCCTTACCAGATGCCCGAACCACCTCAACTGGCTCCTTTCGACGTGAAGGAGCAGCGGCTCTACTCCGAGCTCCTCACGGATGACTGAGCTTCTCACCCTATCTCTAAGGGAGACGCCAGCCACCCTCCTGAGGAAACCCATTTCAGCCGCTTGTACCCTGGATCTCGTTCTTTCAGTCATGACCCAACCTTCATGACCATAGGTGAGGGTAGGAACGAAAACTGACCGGTAGATCGAGAGCTTTGCCTTCTGGCTCAGCTCTCTTTTCGTCACAACGGTGCGATAAACTGAATGTAATACCGCCCCCGCTGCGCTGATTCTCCGACCAATCTCCCGCTCCATTGTCCCCTCACTCGCGAACAAGACCCCAAGGTACTTAAACTCCTTCATTTGGGGTAAGGACTCATTCCCTACCTGGAGAAGGCACTCCATCGGTTTCCTGCTGAGAACCATGGCCTCAGATTTAGAGTTGCTGATCCTCATCCCAGCCGCTTCACACTCGGCTGCAAACCGATCCAGTGAGTGCTGAAGGTCACAGGCCGATGATGCCATCAGGACCACATCATCTGCAAAGAGCAGCGATGAGATTCCCAGCCCACCGAACTGCAACCCCTCCCTACCACGACTACGCCTCAATATCCTGTCAATAAATACTACGAACAGGATTGGTGACAAAGCGCAGCCCTGGCGGAGGCCAACGCTCACCTGGAACGTGTCCGACTTACTGCCGAGAACCCGGACACAGCTCTCGCTTTGGTCATACAGAGATTGGATGGCCCTGAGAAGGGACCCCCTCACCCCATACTCCCGCAGCACCTCCCACAAAGTCTCCCGGGGGACCTGGTCATATGCCTTCTGCAGATCCACAAAACACATAATAATAATAATAATAATAATAATAATAATAATAATAATAATAATAATAATAATAATAAATTGAATTTATATAGCGCTTTTCATAGACTCAAAGTCGCTTTACAGGGAAGAATTACAAGTAAGGAAAATACAGCATAACATGAGGAAAGGGGAGGAGAAAAAAAAACCTCGGCAGTAAGCACATACAACATGATTCAACACATGACTTGCAACAGGGGAGGGAAATGGGGGGGAATGGGGGGAATGGGGGGTGGAGGTTACCCAGACATAGGCAAGCACAGAGCCATAGAGATAGTGTCTTTCTCACTCTGGGCAAGCAGCCATCAGAGCAGGCAGAGAAGCGGCGAATAAACAGCGCCAGCGTCCTCTCCGTCCGACCGAATGGCGCTGGTCACAGACCAGCTTGTCAGACTAGGGGGTAAAAAAGCGGCGAAGGCGTGGAACGGGGGTATTAGGGGGGAGGGGGGCCTGGTGAGAGTCGCTTAGCCTGGCACCCATTGGGGCCTCAGTCCGCAGGATGTCATAGCGTTAACACAGCAAGTTGCCATGGAGACAACCTTGAATAGGTCCCAAGCAGAGTCAACAATCAGCAGGTGTCTGTAGTCATGTAGACTGGATGGGCATACTCCCAGGCTCCCTCCAGGATCCTTGCTAGAGTAAAGAGCTGATCCGTTGTTCCACGACCAGGACGGAATCCGCATTGTTCCTCTTCAACCTGAGGTTCGACTATCGGCCGAACCCTCCTTTGCAGCACCTTGGAGTAGACTTTACCAGGGAGGCTGAGAAGTGTGATACCCCTGTAATTGGTACACACCCTCTGGTCCCCCTTTTTGAACAGGGGAACCACCACCCCGGTCTGCCACTCCTTTGGCACTGTCCCAGACTTCCACGCAATGTTGAGTTGGCGTGTCAACCAAGACAGCCCCTCCACACCCAGAGCTTTCAGCATTTCTGGACGGATCTCATCAATCCCTGGGGCTTTGCCACTGTGGAGTTGTTTGACTACCTCAGTGACCTCCACCAGGGAAATTGACGACAATCCCCCATCATCCTCCAGCTCTGCCTCTAACAAAGAGGGCGCATCAGCTGGATTTAGGAGTTCCTCAAAGTGCTCCTTCCACCGCCCTATTACCTCCTCAGTTGAGGTCAACAACGTCCTACCCTTACTGTACACAGCTTGGATGGTTCCCCGCTACCCCCTTCTGAGGTGGCGGACGGTTTTCCAGAAGCGCCTTGGTGCCGACCGAAAGTCCTTCGCCATGTCTTCTCCGAACTTCTCCCACACCCGCTGCTTTGCCTCTTTCACGGCAGAGGCTGCAGTCCTTCGGGCCCTTCGGTACCTTGCAACTGCCTCCGGAGTCCTCTCGGATAACATATCCCGGAAAGACTCCTTTAGTCGGACGGATTCCCTGACCACTGGTGTCCACCACGAGGGTTACCCCCCCTTGAGGCACCTAAGACCCTAAGACCACAGCTCCCTGCCGCAGCTTCAGCAATGAAAACTTTGAACATTTTCCACTCAGGTTCAATGCCCCAGCCTCCACAGGGATGCACGAAAAGCTCCGCCGGAGGTGTGAGTTGAAGGTCTGTCGGACAGGAGCTTCCTCCAGACGTTCCCAATTTACCCGCACCACCCGTTTGGGCTTACCAGGTCTGTCCAGAGTCTTCCCCCACCCCCTGACCCAACTCACCACCAGATGGTGATCAGTTGACAGCTCCGCCCCTCTCTTCACCCGAGTGTCCAATACATACGGCCTCAGATCAGATGAAACGATTATAAAATCGATCATTGACCTTCGGCCTAAGGTGCTCTGGTACCAAGTACACTTATGAGCATCCCTATGTTCGAACATGGTGTTTGTTATAGACAATCCATGACTAGCACAGAAGTCCAATAACAGACAACCACTCTGGTTTAGATCAGGGTTCCTCCCAATCACGCCTCTCCATGTGTCTCCGTCATTGCCCACATGTGCGTTGAAGTCCCCCAGCAGAACTATGGAGTCCCCCTCCGGAGCCCGATACAGGACTCCATTCAAGGTCTCCAAGAAGGCCGAATACTCTGAACTCTTGTTTGGTGCATATGCACAAACAACAGTCAGAGTTTTCCCCCCAACAACCCGCAGGCGTAGGGAGGTGACCCTCTCGTCCACCGGGGTAAACTCCAACGTTGCGGCGCTCAGCCGGGGACTTGTGAGTATCCCCACACCCGCCTGGCGCCTCACACCCTGGGCAACTCCGGAGAAGAAAAGAGTCCAACCCCTCTCCAGGAGTACGGTTCCAGAACCGAGACTGTGCGTAGAGGTAAGCCCCACCAGATCCAACTGGTAGCGCTCCACCTCATGCACAAGTTCCGGCTCCTTCCCCCACAGCGAGGTGACATTCCACGTCCCCAGAGCCAGCCTCTGCTGCCCGGGTCTGGTCCGTCGAGGCCCCTGACCTTCACCGCCACCCGTGTGGCAGCGCACCCGACCCCAGCGGTTCCTCCCACAGGTGGTGGGCCCATGGGCTGGAGAGATAGGTGCCACGTAGCTTTTTCGGGCTGTTCCCGGCCGGGCTCCGTGGCAGACCCGGCCACCAGACGCTCGCTGACGAGCCCTCCCTCTGGGCCTGGCTCCAGACGGGGGCCCCGGGCTTCCTCCGGGCAGGGTCTCTTTATCCCTTCCTCGTTCTTCCATAGGGTTTTTTGAACCATTCTTCGTCTGGCCCCTCACCTGAGACCACTTTGCCATGGGAGACCCTACCAGGAGCACAAAGCTCCAGACAACACAGCCCTCAGGTTCATAGGGACACCCAAACCTCTCCACCACGATAAGGTGATGGTTCCCGGAGAGTAATGTGGGAGTTAAAGGCAAAAAAACATTATAGCGCTACCTAGTGGTCCACATGTGCAATTATTGGTAGGTGCAGTCCATGTCCCATTCTACATCTACCATGTCAATTTCAATTGGCTAACATCAGTGTAAGGGGTGAATCTAGAGGTGAGTCTCATAGGCCACGCCCACTTTGACCAATCAGTACCCCACGGTAGGGTTGGTCTCAAGAGTGACCCTAGATCTGGTAAAAATCGGACAAGCCGTTCATGAGATAAACATTTTGTACTTGTAGCGCCCCCTACAGGCCAATTTTTGTAAAATGTGTTGGGCCCCTCCAGAGGGTCATGGTAAACAAGAATCTGAAGTTGGGTGTTGATAGCATTTATTGTGACCGAGATATGGCAAAGTTGATGTTTTCATAGTTAGCTACACAAATTTGGTTGTGCATAATATATGCAATTTGTGTCCTACAACAATTTTTTTTATACATTTTTGTCAGGTCGGTCTGGAGGTGCTCCCCGCCAAGTTTTGTGCGAATCGGTCGCACAGTCTAGGAGTTCGAAAAAGTAGGTTTTTGATAAATCGCGATTTTTCACACATAAAATTCTATGCGGAAATGGGCGTGGCCTATATCCCGAGATTCAGTTAGATCCAGGGAACATGTGGATTGTGTATTTTTAATGTGCGATCTACGGTTTGGAAGTTATGGGGTCAAACGCGTTTCTTTCTGCTATAGCACCACCTAGTGGTGGAAGTAAGTCATTTGTTGTGCCTGAGGTCCTTGCCCAGTTCTGGACCAGTCCTGAAAAGGGCACCCACCTACCATGTACGGTTTAGGCTGTAGAGGCAAGGCAAGGCAAGGCAGCTTTATTTGTATAGCACTTTTCAGCAACAGGGCAATTCAAAGTGCTTTACATGAAGACAATCAAAATACAATAATCAAAGTTACAGTGCAGTATAAGAAATTAAACATTAAAGAGCAGTTAAAAACAGTTATATAAAAGCAGATAAAATAAGCAATGAAAGTATAAGAAATGGATAGTCATTAAACAAAAGGCACCATCAAAAAGAAAGGTCTTCAACCTTGATTTAAAAGAACTGAGAGTTGCAGCGGACCTGCAATTTTCTGGAAGTTGGTTCCAGATGTGTGGAGCATAGAAACTAAATGCTGCTTCTCCCTGTTTAGTTCTGACCCTGGGGACAGAAAGCAGACCTGTCCCAGACGACCTGAGAGGTCTGGGTGGTTCGTAGTTGACTAGCAGGTCAGAAATGTATTTTGGACCTAAACCGTTTAATGATTTATAAACTAGCAAAAGTATTTTGAAATCAACTCTCTGAGACGACTTCAGAACTGGAATGATGTGATCCACTTTCTTGGTCTTAGTGAGAACTCGAGCAGCAGCGTTCTGAATCAGCTGCAACTGTCTGATTGATTTTTTAGGTAGACCTGTAAAGACACCGTTACAGTAGTCCAGTCTACTGAAGATAAAAGCATGGACAAGTTTTTCCAAGTCCTGCTGAGACATAAGTCCCTTTACCCTTGATATATTCTTAAGGTGGTAATAGGATAACTTTGTAATTGTCTTAATGTGGCTGTTGAAATTCAGGTCTGAGTCCATAGTTACACTAAGATTTCTGGCTTTGTCTGTCGTTTTTAACATTGTCGTTTGAAGCTGAGCTCTGACTTTTAATCGTTCCTCTTTTGCTCCAAAAACAACCACCTCAGTTTTTTCTTCATTTAATTTAAGAATTTGTTAAATTTGTTCAATGCACTTAGTCAGTGTTTGTATAGGACTATAGTCTCCTGGCGATAAGGTTATGTAAATTTGTGTGTCGTCCGCATAACTGTGGTAACATATTTTGTTGTTTTCCATAATCTGAGCCAGTGGAAGCATGTAGATGTTAAACAGAAGAGGCCCCAGAACGGAGCCTTGGGGAACTTTGCACGTTATATTTGTATGCTCAGATGTATAATTACCTATAGATACAAAGTAGTCCCTATTCTTTAAATAGGATTTAAACCAGTTTAGGACTGAACCAGAAAGGCCAACCCAGTTTTCTAATCGGTGTAGTAATATGTCATGGTCAACCGTGTCAAATGCAGCACTGAGATAAAGTAATACTAAGACTGCAGTTTTGCCACTATCTGTGTTTAAGTGGATATCGGAAAACCCGACTGGAAGGCATCAAAACCATTGTTTAGTGACAAGAAAAGGTTGAGTTGTTGAAAAAACGCGTTTTCAATGATTTTACTTAAGAATGGAAGGTTAGATATCGGCCTATAGTTGCTCAGTAATTCCGTGTCTAGATTGTTCTTTTTTAAAAGTGGCTTGATGACTGCAGTTTTCAGGGCCTTTGGGAAGATATCTGAGAGTAGAGACGTGTTTACAATCTGTAAAAGATCAGAAGACATACAATTTGAAACAAGGCCTGTTGGTAGAATATCAATGCAACAGGAGGAGGTTTTCAGATGTTGTATAATGTCCTCCCGGTTTTTATGGTTGATCATATGAAATTGTGTGATATTGGAATTTGTTTTGCCTGGACAGTGTGGCAACACATATCCCTTACTTTATATAGAGGCACTGACAGTCTAATTTTCTGAATTTTGTCGTCGAAAAAGGAGGCAAAATCATTACAGGTCTTGGTAGATAGAAATTCAGATGCTACTGGTACTGGAAGGTTTGTTAACCTATCAACAGTAGCAAACAAAGCATGTGAATTATTATTGTTTCTGGCGATAATGTCAGAGAAGAAGGACCGCCCTGCATTCCTCAGTTCCAAAATATAAATGCGAACTCTCTTTACAGGTGTTATGGTGGACCTGGAGATTAGTTTTTCGCCACCTGCGTTCAGCTTTTTTCTGTTCTTACCCGTATGGCATTTCTCCATGGAGAAATGACACAGACATTAACAGGACCTGTCATTAAAAGTACAGTCAGTCCGTTTATCACTATTTCATGCACCTCCTTTTGTCCAGATCGACACATTTTGGAAAAATGTCCCATTTTTCCACATGAATTGCATGTCACTTTTAGCAGCAGGATGGTTTATTTGCAAGGGGTGTGGTGGATCCACAACGCTAGGAGGAGCAGCGGTTTGTTGTACGTGAAGCAGACTTTTTGGCGGGCTTTCCTTTTCTATGTATGTATTGCACTCACCGACAAAGCAGCAGTATTAGTAGTAGTAGCAGTAGTAATACTGTCGGAGAGAACGTAAGCATTCCGCAGTCCAGCCTCTATCTGCAGGGCCACTGAAGTAGCTTTAGCCAGGGTCAGATCCACTTCTAACAAAAGTCTGTCTCATACGCGTGTATCGGCAACACACTCTATCAGTTGATCTCGAAGCATTTGCTCCTCCATTCCACCAAACTCACACAGTGCAGCCAGTTCACGTAATGAGGCTAGATACTGGTTTATTGACTCATCTGCTCGCTGTGCTCTCTGGCGAAGTGTGTGACGTTCCACAATCACATTTACTTTAAGAATGAAGTGTTTTATTTTGGAGTAGAATTGCGCACCATCTCACGTCGGGCCACTTCTCTGCATTAGCATCAATTGCTAGCATGTAATTCTCTACATGTTTAGCCATGTAGGGAAGGGAATAGTAGGTTCACCTGGGCAAGGCATGAACGGTGTAGGTAAATTCAAGTTAATAGCCATCCTCGTCGCCAAAATGTGGTGTTATGTAAGGGTATTTTAAGTAGAAGCCGAGAGACATGTATAACTGCTATTCTTCCCTTTAATTATCATTCTTCTTCGTACATAACATTTACTTGTATCACCTCCTGCGCACTCTAGCGCCCCTAGTGTTCACTAATAGCATTAACAGCATTAACAGGATACAACACCAGGGAACGGTCAAACTCAGGCTTGTCCTTTAACATGGAAGAACACACATTGGGTATTATCTAGTTGTTAGTTGAGATGTGCCTCTGAAGCAGGAAAGGAGAGACATACCGATTCCCTCGTTGTTGGAGTGCAGCAGCTCCATGAGTGGTGCTGATGCTCCCTCTGCATCGATGAGCTCTGCAGACTGTTTGTCCAGGGCCAGCTCGCACAGGACGCCCGCTGATACTCGCTTTACGTTCTCCACGTACGAGTACAGCAGCTGGACACAAACATACACACACACACACACACACACACAGCCAAATGCACATATTTATACAGTATTCTAATGTCTCTGTTAGACCTTCCATAGACATAGTCTGTAGGTGTGACAGACTTGGCTGTACGACACATGTTTCTGTGTTCTGAATGTTCACTCGACTGTGGATTACTCTACACGACTGAGTGTAAAGCCTGCTGTGATAAGCCAGCTGTAAATTTCATTCATTAAATTATTTTTATCTACAAGGTGACGGTTGACCAGCTGCTTCATTACATGCAGTCCGTAGTAAAACCGATGATGATATTTGATATTTGGGTATGGACAATACTTGTCTCGATCAACTGAAATACATTTCCAAGATAATAGCTTGACATCCGGCGTAATTTTGCTCACCTTTCGCTTTCTGTGTGTTGCCATTCTCAAACTGTTTGATTCAGGAAACAAAAACAAACTTTGAGCTAACAAGCTACATGCTGAAAATGGCAAGTTTAGAAGAAAAGGCCTGCTCTCAGTGAAAGACTGAAAATGGCATTTCCTCTCTAACTTGGATGTTTTGGGACCGATTAGTAGGGATTGCTGTTTACAAAGTACACACGGCGATACACTGGTGAGCGCAAATGGTGTTTAACCATGTATCAAGCTAATTTAAATAGCTCACATTGAGGGCTTGACATTAACAGTGACTGTTTTACCCGCCACTGCCAAAATCTACCCGCATTCAGCGGGTAACAGTCACTCTCACTAGCCGCTTTGGCGGGTGGCATGCCATTATATTGTAACACTGTTGGCTGGAGTAGCCTACTGTGTCATCGCCCAACACAGTGACACAACTGTGACTCAATGTGCAGCGGCAGCCCACGGCTACGGTGGCCTGTATGGCACATCAGACTAGCATGCTGCTGTGATTCCTTAAAACATCACTCAGAGCTCTGTTCAGCGCGTGTGTATGCAACATGGCAAGCTGAGGCAACGGTTGCATCTGTACAGGTCATGGATTGTATAAGGTATAGGTTAGAAGATGTTCAGAGAGAGCGTGCGGTAGGACAATTTAGCAGGACATTTGGTCTGTACACTCCTCTTCCCGTCACAGAGGGCACGTGCAGGCTGCTAAATGACAGGCAAGTGCTGAAAATCAGTTTCAACTACTTTCAACTAATCTTCTACACCCCTGCTCCACCTAGTGTATGCATAAGAAGCTACTCTTTTCATGTCTGTGTCTTATTCGGTTGCATGTTTTCTTAGCCTGTCTATCTTAGTTATGCTGTTTTAGTTTTAGACTGCCGGGGGACTTCCTTTGACACACTAAGCTTCTCTCTCCTCTATGTTCCCTTTTCTGTGAATCCATGTCCAAGAAATGCGTGTTACTAACCTAGCCCTGGGAGCTTGCTCCCCTGAGTCTTTGTTTCTTTTCACCCAGGATGATGTCCCGGGATTATGTTGGCACCAAAATCAGGTTTCCAGCTGTGGCTGGGATTCTGCCGCAATTCCCTGCTATGCCATGCTGTCCCCTGCTACGCTCCCACAACCACAATTTCACATTTCTGTTTCATGATCTGTTCTGTGACTGTTATTGCCCCCAGCTGGCTGTGTCAGCCACCGCCTACCAAGAGCCTGGGTCTGTCCGAGGTTTCTTCCTAAAAGGAGTTTTTCCTTGCCACTGTTGCATTGATGCTTGCTCTTGGGGGAATTCCTGGAATCTCGGGAATTGTTGGGTCTTTGTAAGTTATAGAGTGTGGTCTAGACCTACTCTATCTGTAAAGTGTCTTAAGATAACTCCTGTTATGATTTGATACTATAAATAAAATTGAATTGAATACAGAAAGGAGCTTAACACACATAATCAGGAGCTGAATATTTGATGACTGCAGTGTTATATTTTATCTAGTCTTGATTTGGGTGTTTTCAGTGCTCATTTACATTTAAAAGGGCTGTAAATCTGGTTATTCAAGTTAATTGTAGCACACTACAGTCAACTTTATTCAAATAAAAGTAAATATTTTCACAAAATAGCGGCTAGTGAAGCTGCTGAGTGGCTAGTTGCATGATTTCATAGTCCCCGCATTTTCGTTGCAAAAAAGTCACATATATCTCAGCAGAAAGTTGAAAAATGTTGTGTTTACTTCACGCAAGAGCAGCCGTTTTCCCCTGTTGCCATGGGAATGTTATGAAGTGACGTCATTTCGCCTAGTGAGAACACGGTGTTTGTCTTCTCTTTTTCATCAAACCACAGTTTTTGCAAGAACCGCAAGTTCCCGCAGTTTTTGCAAGTTCCCGCAATTTCATCGCATAAATTTGCATAAATATCCCGCATAAATAAAGTGCCACATAATCAAGAATTTTTGCCCCCAACAATCACAAAAAACTCTGCATTTTTCTGGAGTGACTGGTGATTGGTTTAAAGAAATGCAAACAACCCAGAGGTTGTTTTTTTTCTCCTATCCTAGAATGCATCTGTGGTGTAGAAAGCGCTGTGGAGATACGGTCTGGCTATGCAAGATTAGGATGGTATTGACATGTCCCGACATATATAAAAAATGTTGCTGAATTGTTCTTACCCATATTCTTTCAATCTCAAACAGCCTTGTCATTTTAACTCCACACAGGATTGTGGGTTTTCTGCAAAAAGTGGGCAAAAAAAGCAAGATATGGAGAATACCTGACACAGTGTTGCCAACTTAGCGCCTTTGTCGCAAGATTTAACGACTTCTCAGACCCCCCTTAGCAAGGTATTTCTCTCTTGTGGCTTCCCAAAACAGTCACCTCTCTCTTCTGTTCTGTGACTGAGAAGCAGCCCCTCCCTTCTCTGCTCTCTCCTCATGTGCAGAAGCACTGCACAGGCAAGTAGAAGGGTAGGGGGGACAGGGTGCGGGGGCCGTTGTAGGTAGGAGAGACAGCGGGACGTGAAGGGAGAAAGACGCCGCTGAGCTGGCCTGGCCCTGGGCAAGACATCCTTGTTTGAGATTTTTTTCATGGGTCTTTCTCCCTCCCTCTGTAGAATTTTCTTTTTTTTTACTTCAAATACTGGATAAGTAATAATTACAATTTAACATAAATTCCTGTAGTGAGTTGGTGATTATTTGGCTGAAGATTTATTTCTACCTTGCTGACACATCCACTAAGCTTTATGCAAATTATTGCACACATATGCAAATTACGATATGACGTCATCTAGCTACTTTTAGCGGCTTTTGAAGCTACTGCTAGCTACTTTCATTGGAAAAGAGTTGGCAACACTGACCTGACGATCTGGCAACCCGCTGTACTACACACTGTGGGCTAGCTGCAGCTTTGGCAACAGCAGTATAGTCTGAATCGTGATGAATTAATGGTGATTTGAAGCATTTAGTATTTATAGTTAAATATTTCAAACATTGCAGAATTAAAAGAAAAATTGCTGGATATAATAAACATATATTTTACTTAAATTTCCATTGAATAATGTTGGCTAAATTGTGATCTTTGCTCATTGACATGTCATTCCAAACATTTATCTTTTTTTATTACTGTGCATATTTATTAATTTGGCAAAAAATGTTCCTACCAAAGTTTAAGGGAAATACTGAAAAAAACAGTGGGCTGGGATTGCCTCCACACGGCTCACAGACATGAAATTCCTGTGGTTTTTCACAGCCACATGCATTCACATGCACGCATGGCCAGACCAGCTATCAAAACAAAGAACAGAAAAGCTTGGATTACAACACACACATAGCGTGTGACTTCTTTCTCTGGTCACGCCATTACTCCACTATATAATTACAAAGCAGATTTGTTTCCTGCTATATTAATGTTCTGAATGTCGAGAGCACTAACAATATCACCCTTGGTAAAAATGAATGCGTGTGGTAAAAGATTTTTATCCATCACAAACATGAGGCCTGGGATAGGAAAAATGTCTTCAACCAAGAAGATTTCTGCCAATGAGAGCCAAATTTCGACCTCCTACTCTATCCCTCAAACAACTTTCAGTAGCAACTGTAAACTGCTCAGGACACAGATAAAAGAAGGTAGAAACAACCTTGGTGCTAGGTCACGACAACTGTTGCTGTAGTTCGTTTAGCCTGATATCTTCATGTCATATGCATGTTGTAGCATGCATGTGAGTGTACCTGTACAAACAGTGGAATGGTCTGCATGCTAGCAATCTCTCCTCTGTTTATGGGGTCTCTCGCCAGAATATGAAGCGCTCCTGTGCAGCCCTCTACTATTTCCTCCATGCGAACACCATCCTGATCACAGAGAAAGACACAAACACAAAGGCAGAGAGACATCAAAGAAAGCAAAAAGGAAGGAAACTTGCCCCCCAAATGGAGCGGAAAGGTTAGCCTTATATAGCAATTTGGGTGCATTGATTATGCCAATGATGTTCTTAATTGTGTTAAACTCAAAGATATTTTCATAGGTCAATTGCAGTTGCTTATCAATAGGGTTGGGCATCGTTTTAATTTCAACAATTCTGCTTCTAATTCCAATTATTCCTTTTGAGTCAGTTTTCTATTGATTCCCCATTCCAATTATTTGAGGGGTGGAGTTGAAACAGGTCACATGCTTATTTGACATTTGATTTGGATTCAATGCTGATTTACAGTTTTACTGGGCTTTTTCAACATAAAATAAAGCGACACTTTAGAGTGCTACTTACAGTGCTCCAAGGCTGCAACACAACAAGCGCCTGGAAGTATGGTGGTCACCCTTAAACCAAAACTTGCGCGCGTTAAATTTGGAACCGATGATCAGATTCAATATTTTCCAAACAATTCCAATAAAAAAATGATTCCATTCCATCTGAACCTTAAGCCATACATGCTGTCAAACATCTTTATTAAACACCAAGTAATATTAGGAAATACCTTAATTAACATCAACTATGGGTTTACTCGTTATCAAGAGACATTTGTTAAAATGTACCCAATGTTCAATATTGTATGAATAACTGGTAAATGATGCTTGTTACAGCATTTACTAAGGGTAAAATAGATACCTTAGTTAACTAGTATTAATAGTTAGTCAAGGCTTTTTACTGCATTAACTAATGGAACATAGACACCATAGTTAAATGTTATTAATATTAACTAATGGTAAAGTAGACACCTTAGTTAACTGTTAACAACAGTTAGTCAATGCATTAGCTAATGGTAAATAGATCCCTTAGTTAACTGTTACTAACAGTTTGTCAAGGCTTTTCACTGTATTAACTAATAGTAGTATAGACACCTTAGTTAAGTGTTGTTAAGAGTTAGTCAAGGCTTAGTATTACATTTACTAATGATATAATATACACCTTAATTAACTGTTGTTAACAGTTACTCAACCCTTGTTATTGCATTAACTAACGGTAAAAAGACACCTTACTTAAATGAGATTAACACTTAAGACATTAACTAATGGTAAATAATGCATAAATTAATACATTAGTTAACATGAACAAAAATAAGCATGGCTAATACATGTTTAATAGACACCTTAATTAATGGTTAATTAATATGTATTAATACATATATCAATACCTGGACAGACTTTTAGTCTTAAGTAATAGGTTACACCATCATAAAAGGTCCATTGAGATGCACAGGTTCCCATTAAGTAGTAGGAAAACAAATATTTTTTGTTAATGTGTATTGGTACTGTAAGTATGATTCCCAATTTTTGTTACTGTATTTATTGTATGGCATGAGTATAAAAACTTGTCTTGTCAGTGACTAACTGTTTACCATCCCAAATCCTATGACTGATGATGCAGGCTAGGCTGAAAACTGATCTTGTAGTCTCTGTTGCTGCTTCCTGGCCTGTCATCAGATGTGGGATTTAGGGTGCTAAATGGAGCCTAGTATTCACATTACCATGTCATACAGTACAATAACAAATACATAGAGATATGGTTGAAAATCTGTGTGATCCTTTACACACCAAAAATCTCTGTCAGCTAAAAAAAAATATACAGCAAGACACATTTGTTTTTAGCCTTGAATAAACTTTTCCAGATATGTTTGAACACAGGGGCGGACAGGCCATCGGGAGGTTTGGGAGATTTCCCGGACGGCTGGTACATCCTGGGCCAAACCAGCCGGCTGTCATATTTCAATTTTGGATGTCAGTCACAGTCATGGACAGTCATGGATGTATTATAAGCCGTTGTACGTACGTTGTGACATGGGCTGGCCTGGCTCTCACATCCACACACAGCAAATGGAGCTCTGGCACGGCCATCCAACTGGGCCAGTTTAATACTGTCAATTTAGAGGAGGGATGAGATCAGCTGAACGGCCACTCCCAACTTGGAGACAAGCTCCATGTTTTGTTAAATCTGATTGGCTCAGCCTGACTCTCAGGCAGGTCACTTACTTCCAAGAATTTATGATCACAGAGAAAACCGAAAATGTTGAAAAGAAAAAAAGTGCTGAGAAGTTCAGGTTAAAAATAAAGAAACAGTTAGAGCAGGGTGTGGCAAAGTGCACAAAATTAACTGACTTTTTCCATAGTGGAAAGGCCAAGGTTAATACCACTGCCAGAGAGAGCACTGATGAGGCAGGACCAGGACCAGGACCCAGCAGCAGAGACATGACAGGTGCACGTTTGGCAATAATATGTGTGCAGTAGGTCAAAGCGGGTTTAAGAGGGAATAGTTAAGGCATTGATTATCATAACAATGACTTTCTAAAATCCTAAACTCATTAATATAGGCCTATCATTTATTGTATTTGTCTTTAATTTTGTTATTGTCTTTGCATGTAAATACAGAATGCAACGTATTAAAGTGTAACCATTAAAGATTATTATTATTACTATTGTTATTAGTCAAGTCCAGTGACTATAGTAGAGGGGATGCTGAGACACAGCATGACTACAGTCCTGGTGGTGAGGAGAAAGAGGAAGAGGAAGAGGAGGACGATGAGGAGTATGGAGCAGGAACCAGCAACAGGGAAAAGTATAGGTACAGTGTGCTGTGCTGGATTGGCAATTGTTTTATGAATAAACATATGGAAAGAGTTGTATGATAACGTTTAAATTATATAAAACAGAAATGAAGAGAACATCCACTATTCCCTTAATGTAATGGCCTGCTCAATTAGGAATCTTTGTTATTTTTCTAAAGTTAGTCGTTGGTAACAGATGCCATTATTATTACTATTAAAATGACTTCCAAAACATGTTTTACGTGCGTTTTGTCCCAGTACATCCCACATACATTGAAAATCTCTTTAGTGGTCCAGTCACATTGCTGTGTTGAATTTGTTCTTCTGGGAATACAACTTGTGCACTCCATTTCTTCAAAGTGTAACCTATAACTTGAGACTAGGGTCTGCTGGGGTGACCCTGGTACCTCAGCTGGTAAAGCATGCTCAAGACTATTCTTGTGGTACAACCACTGTATAAGGCCCATAATGATCAAAGCATATTAAGATTCTTGTACAACTTCCTTACTTACTATCAATAAGCAGCTACTGATGTAAAACTCTGGCCTAGTAGTTATGTAATATGGTCATGGTCATAAGGCATTAATACGTGCTTTATTATAAAGATTAGATATGCTACTTATGTACATGCTAGTAAGCATCTAGTTGAAAATTGTAAAAATGTGTACTTTAATAAAAAGTGTTACCCTTTGTTGTAATTTGGCCACGGTTGGAAGTGTTGAAGTCGAGTCACCAACTGTCGAGTCCGAGTCGAATCTCGAGTCACCAGTGTTAAAGTCCAAGTCCAAGTCTGAGTCACCAAAGAAGAGTCTTGTTATGGTTTTGGTGTTTTGTCTTATTTTGGTAGTCTGTTTTGTATTTAGTTCTGTTTCCTGTTTTATTTTGAATTCTGTTTTCTTCATGGTTTTGTCTAGTTTTACTTCCTGTCTTGTGTTTTCCCGCCTGTCTGATTGTTCTGCCTCACCCTGATGTGTCTCACCTGTTGTATCACCTGTCCCTTGTTTGCTCGTTACCTCTTGTATTTAGTCTTTGTGTTCCCCTTGTCCTGTGTCGGATCATTGTAGTGTATTCTTTGTTCTGTTGCTGTGTTGACTGCCTGTTTTTTTCTTGTGTGGTGTTTCTTAGTTCCAGTTTGTTCTTTTGTTCATGTGCTCTCTGGAGTTAATTTTGGCTTGCTGTTTGGACTTTATTTTGTTATTAAATCAAGTAAGACTACTCCTGTCTGTCTGCCTGCTCTCTGCATTTCGGGTCCACAATTCCCTGCAACTCCTAACAAGTCTGAGTTGAGTCACCATTACGTGAGTTTGAGTCCGAGTTGAGTCTTCAGTCCCCAGTGTTCGCGTCTGAGTTGAGTCACCATTACCAGTGTTCGAGTCCGAGTCGAGTCATCAAGGTTGAGTCTGTGTTATATTTCAAGACTGTCTACATTTCTAGCACCTTTAAAGAGCTGATATAATTATAAAAGAGCGTCTACATTCATCACTTGATTACACATTGTATTACCTTGTTATGATATAAGAAGTGACCCATACAATGTGCCAAACATAATGTACCACATGAAGAGACAGTGCAGCATATGACAGTAGCAACAGCAGAGACGATTTGGGTCTGTGGTGACCAGGGGTCCGTTTCAGGTAGGAGGATTAGTGGAAACTCTGAGTTTGTTAAGCCTGAGATGAGGGAAACTCTGAGTTTTCCGTTTCAGAAAGAGAGGTAACTTAACCTCAGAGTCAGTTACTATGGTAACTGACCCTGTGAACCTAACCTGGTCGGGAGCAGGTTTGCTTCAAGAAACCTCGAGTTTCTTGAAGACTCCTCCCCATGGATGTATGAAGAGAATTAACGCTCCTCCCTCTGACACAGCGCTCTTCATTTCCTCATTCATTCATTCAGTCTGGATCAGGAGCATTTCAGCGCAGTTTGTTATATTGGCGTGAATAAAAAAACATTGTTGGTTTATTAACTGTTAGGCAGACTTTAAAACATTGTTTTTTCTCAAAACATGGCATTTCCTTTTGTCGACGATCCCGTTGATGAAGACGCTGTATGGCAGGGAGTTAAACATATGTCGGAAGATGATATTGACGCATTTTAATTTCCAGATAACTTCCTATTTGAGCGCTATGGTTTTTCTTCCCAGTCTATCCAGTTATGTAAGCTACATAACCTTATCCGTCCTCATATCACTAACGTCACCCATCGTGGACATGCTCTACATCCCAGCACATTCTTGCATTAGGCTACAGTTGTCTCTACAACCTTAGTGATAATAATAATTTTAATAAAGCGCCGTCAGAAGAGATCGCTCTGAAACGTTGTATAACTGCTATAAATCATCTCATGCTTTGTGTTTGGGCTTAATTAAATCCTGACAGTCTAAGCTTTCAACCGATGTGCTGCATGACCATATATTTAGAAGATTTAATGCGTCAAATTTATAACAAAGTTTAAGCAGCGTCCACTTTGAGCGTGAGTGTCTACGGGTCAGTGAAAGTAAAGAGTTTAAACATGTGTAGTGTCCCTGGACACAGACCAGTCAGAGACATTAAAAAGGAGTTCCACAGGATTGCAGGTGAATGATGTAAACCCTTTGAAATAAGATTATGAATTATAATTCTGTTAATGATGGTGCTGCAGCCTCAGAATGGGATTAGTAGCCTAGGACTTTTTCGCCCGGAGTATTGCACCTACCTGAAATACGGTAGATTTGAAGTAATATTATCTTATGATTAAATATGATATACATCATATTGGAATATAAGCACTTTACTCTAGCAGCAATTTTCTCCAGCGCAATTTCTCTCTCTTTGCAGCAGCCGCGTGTTGCTTTTTTAACGAAATACATAAACTCGCTGTCTGTGCGCATGAGTATGTCCGCCGACCCGTTTGTTTGTGATTGTTGCCATGGTGAATCGTAGTATCATGGCTCCATTCATGCTGTCTTTGGTGCACGCGCGTAACCCTGAGTCAACCTACTCCGAGTTGATTGAACCAACTCGAATCAGCCGTTGTGAAACCGAAAACTCAGAGTTTCCCATCTCAGGCTCAATCAACTCAGAGGTCAGGCTCAGACTCAGAGTTTGTTGAACCTCCTACCTGAAACGGACCCCAGGTCTACCTCATACAAACTTCCTTATCCCATTCTCTCTCTTTACTACTAATAAAACACACACACAGACACACACACAGACACACACACAGAGAGAGCCCCAGCGGCTCTCGGAGGCGAGCCGTGGCCGGCTTGGGGCCCTGCCGCTGGAGGAGATGCGACACCGAAGACCGGTTCAACGGCTTAGTCAGCGACATGAACTCGTAGTGGCCTTTGGACCTTCCGAGCACCAGGCTTCCACCGCTGCAAACGGGGTTTTTAGCTTAAGGAGAAGGCATTTTATCTGTTAATCCTACCGACGTAGACACGTAGGGCCAGATGTACGTACATTTGCGAACGTAGCGTTATCAGCGCCATGGCTCACCCGCAGATAGCGAACGCAATGATACCATAGTTTACGCCATATTTACAAAAACCTGCAGGTCATCCGTAATTAGCGCCTTTCTCCGCCCACTATACCGTAAACTGTAAGTACTGGTGCTATGATACGGCTGAGTGCAGACTGCGATATTCCCACTGCTGATGCTATGACTGTTTGAAATTATCCTGATGCCAATATTTGTAATGTAGCGAGGAGTTTAACAACTGCTGGAATGTGAACTCTGAGTCGGAGACTCAATGTCATCTTTGATTTCTTCCAGTAACTGTAATCTTGCATGGCTGCTTAATCTGTGATCCTTGTGGCAAAACTCCTTTCAGCTCGTCTCCTTGGCCTATGTCTTCGTCTTGCTCTGATTACTGCTGTCATTTCACCAGGAGGCATATGTGAGGAAACCCTCTTCCAGGTTTACACCTGCTTTTAAGAGGCGGAGAATTTTCACCGCAAAATAGAGGCGCGCTATCACTGGCGGTTTTTGTACATACCGCGGAATACGTAATTAAGTGCTCTTTACGCTTCCCCTCCCATCTCTTTACGGTAAACTCCCACTTTCCCCGCGACCCTCCCATGAATAAATATGCATGACACGAAAAACGCAATTTGCCATTTTCAGCTCCCACGACATGCAGTTTGCACTTTTACATCATTGCGGCCTGTTTGTACATACCTCGCCATGATTTTACGCGCACGTTGCGACACAAATACGCCTGAAGTGGGCGCAAAAGCGTTAGTACATCTGGCCCTTAGACTTTAAGTAGTTGACCTGCAGTGGTGAATTGTCTGCAGTGCTGCGCAGGTTGTTGCCGTGTTCTGATTATTCTTATCTCAGCTCCGCTGAGACAAAATAGACATGCCATTTCAAAAATGTTTAATTTATTGTCAGAAACATCATGTTTTCAAAAGCATCCCTTCATCGAATTTTATGTGACATATTTCCAGTAGGCAACTGATTGCAAGCAGGCACATCCAGACACAAACAAGCTGGCATATGTGCCGGGGCTGAGCCCCGGAGAGCCCCTGCCCCATGTAACCACTGATTTATTCACAACCATTTTCACCAAACTTAAATGTTCACCATGTGCACAGGTTTCAGAGTGGTGGAATTGTTGCATTCAGACATTTGGGCTCATGATGCCCATTCAATAAGCCAGTGTAGACCTTTTGTGATGATAACACAAACATTTCACAAGAATGTCAACAGGTGTGATTAGATAGCAATGTGAACACAAACGGCATACACTGGCAAATTGAATGGGCATCATGAGCAAAGTTGTCTGAATGCCAGTGCAGACCTTTTGTTATTATAACACAGTCATCTACCACAAAAGACAAAATGGAAAATAATCTGCCCGCAAATCATGCACTAAAAGAGCGAGAATGCAGCATTAAAGGAACACGCCGACTTATTGGGACATTAGCTTATTCACCGTAACCCCGTGTTCCTTTAAGTGAGTGACGTCAGGGGAAGGATAGCGAGCAGTAGCGCTGTCCGACTGAGAAGCATGTGTGGCTGTGAGGAAACGAAGAGATCCCGGCCGAAACAGGAAAAGACACATCAGAAACTTCATCCAACTAGTCCGAGTCGAGTCTCCGATTATATATCCTCAGAGTTTGAGTCAAGTCTCGAGTCCACAGTCTGAATCCAAGTCAAGTCATGAGTCCAGAGAAAAGATTCTCGAGTCAGACTCGAGTCCAGAGAATAGAAACTCGAGTTGGACTCGAGTCAGAGTCCAGGACTCCAGTACTCCATCACTGCCGGTTGGTTTGTCACTGTGCCTACATGTTTAAATGCAAATTTGGCATGCATGAGTTTTGTTTTTATAGGGGAGAGCAACATTCTGTACTTTTGTCTTTTTGGTAAGTGTTAGTCCACTGTGCATTTTGGTGTGCATTTGATTACTGGACATTTTAGTAACAATCTCAAACAGTGAGTTTGCTGCAGCTTGATCTCTTAAAGTGGCAGTGTAAGTGGGTAGATTGTCTGCTATGGCATGCAGTAGTTTGTTCAGTCTGTCGCTGGTTCAAGCTGTTCAGTTCTGTACAGAACTAGGCATAAACAAATACTGAATAGTTTAATAGTGCCTATTAAAGCCCTCCAGCCCATTGCTGAGCTATTAAGACAGCAACAATAATGATTCAGTCCAGCTTGAATATGTTGTGTTTAAGATAGTGAGTACTTGTAACTAGTCCAATACACGTTCAGGCACACAGTAGTCTTGGGCAACGGAAGTACATTGCCAGAATATAGCTTTACAGGGCCACACGTTGGATGTCAGGCTTTACCCCTCTCCTTCTGTCGGTGTGTCACTGTTCTAAAAATCTCTTCTAATGGGAAACAACAACAACAACCTCCGAGCTACCAAAGACAATATTTGAAGTCTATTAATCCAAATAGTACACTAAGGCTGGCCTGCTTGGTTCTTTCATGGAATGACTGTAAGGATTCATAAAGAATATATATTTATTTACTATACTTATTGTTTACATACTTTTCTCTTGTTATGTCTGTTTGCATAATAACAGAATATTATTATGAGTACACTTTCTCAAGATAACATGGGAGCCACTGCCTATCCTTGTCTGGAGAGCATGCCTCCCAGACTGAAATAGAGGAGATGACATCTTCTTCATATTGTGACTATACTTATTTGATGAATGGGCTATTGTTCAATGCTTACGTTAGACATTTTCTGTACTATGAGTAGTGCTGTAAAATGGCTCCTTGGGTTCACAAGTAAAATTAACTTTGAAATAACTTCAGTGGTTTCTCTCTATTCTTTGATAATTAAATTATTCTAACAATGATTTATCAGCTAATTGCCCATCATTTATAGATAAAGCATATTTTGCTAGGCAAAATAAAGACAGAAGAAAAAATTGCTGCTGCTTGGATCTCAATCGTATACAGATCACCAGAAACATTCATTGGCAACGATAGAGAGGCAGCCTGCAATTGCCAACATTTTGGGACTGATTGGTGGGGATTGCTATGGACGAAGTTACATACAGTGAAACATTGGTAAGAGCAAATTACATTTAACCATGTATACACCTAATTTGTGTGTGCGTGCATGCGTGCGTGCGTGCGTACGTGCAAGCGTGCGTGCGTGCGTGCGGGTACTTAGTCCAGACCTGGTATGTTTGCTGTGCCGAGGAGGCGTGTCTCTGTGTGTCCTGATGAGCCTTCAGCAGCAGGTTGACCAATCGTGGAATAGCACCTGCCTCCCTCAGGGGCGCCTGATTGGCTGGGCACAGAGCCAGGTTCCGGATCAGACCAACTGTAGCCTGAGAAGAGGACACAGACATCAAAGACCTTTCTCTACAGGATGTTCCAGGGCCTATTTGGGTCAGCTTTAAATTAAACTTTACCTGTGGTGGTGCCTCCAAATGGATTTACTGTTTGGAACTTCAGCCAACTGCATGCACCACATTAATGTTTACCAATCCGTGCATAATGCATCATATCAAAAGAAACCACAGGGATGAGAGGAAAAAGATCTAACAGCTTTCCGTGGATGGAGCACTCGCTCATTACTGAAGAGACAACTGGGCCACAGGAGCTCAGTGCTGTCTCACTGCTACACAAGCTAAATGTTAGAGAAGCTCTGATTTTACTGTTCAAGCAGAACATGTCTGTAATCCTGCGGACATTTCAGAGGGAATAGTATCAGTGCAAACCATGTTGGAAAAGCTCTCCAAAAGTGTAAACACAAATGCAGGGGAATTTGGAAATCAGGGAAATCTCTCTTTCTCTCTCTCTCTCTCTCTCTCTCTCTCTCTCTCTCTCTCTCTCTCTCTGTCTCTGAGTGATTGCATGCTGAGAGCGTGTGTGAGTGGGCTGCAATGTTTTGTAGTTTTTCTTACTTTTCTTATTTCTTTTTTTGATAATTTCATTTAGTTTTGGTTAGTTTAATGGTATAGGTCACTTTATCTTTAATTTGTAGCATTTTTGGTGGTTAGTTTGGGTTATTTGGGTGGTTTTGTCTCCTGCTGGCGTCTCACCAGTCGGCTTGTGCAGCCGCCATGGTGAATGGAGAGGGATTCTCCACGCTCACCAGAAAGCATGGCATTAAAGGAGAACTCCGGCCAATTTTTACGTTAATCTTGCTAAATATAATTATGCGAGACCTGTCTATAGCAAAAACAATTAGCGCAACATCAGCCACATAGACGGAGCTGCTGCAGCTAATGCCCACCGCTCCCACTTAGCTAAACGGCAGTTATGGGGGCATAAGCTAAATAGTGCCTTTGTGTATCTTAACAGGACACAAAATGCAATTAAAATATCTGTGTAACATGAACAGGGCCCTTACATGACAACAAGATGCAATTTCAACATTCACCTACCCTGTTAGCTGCTAGCTAGCTAGCTGTCGTCTGGGACGAGAGAGTGTTCAGTCAGGCTTCAGTAATAATCATCATGCAGCAGTCCCGTGTGTATTTGTAGCATATATATGATATATATCCATTTTGTGTGCGATCCATCTGGCATTGGAGAGTATTATTCTCTCTGTGGGAATCATTGTGGTAGTTTTCCGACCGTCGGCCATGCTTCTGCTTCCTGCCCGCCGTCCTCGCTTGCCGCGGCCGACAACAATCGCGAGAGCGCCCGCTGGTCGTGGCTGTCCTCTGGAGGACCGGTGATTCATTCGCGGAGATTTTTTGGGAGTTTATTTCCCCTCAAAAATAGGTAATTGAGTGCTGTAGTGGTTATGAGCATTTTATTGACTATGTAACTACATGGAAACGGGCAGAATTATGCCTGTGCCTTGATCAGTAAAACACTAACAGACGGCTAGCGGCAGTCTTGTGCTGAAGTCCCGTGTGAATTCAGTTGTAGCAAGATAAAAGTGTAGGTCGGAGGAGCGTACAGTGTAGCGTGAAGAGCGGAGGTGTTCACAACAGAAGAAGCTTGGAGTAACGTAACTATGGAGAATATCGAAGATATTGAACATATGGAAGAGGCATTTGAGTTTGATGGTCATCCTTATTTATTCGAACCCGAGCATACAGACGGAGAACTGGCCTCACAAGAGTTGGAAAGAACCAGACAGACAGAGAGGCAACAGGCAGATGAAGCAGCTGCTCCAAGATCACGCATTTCTGGCAACTGGTGGTGTTCGTGTGGGTGTTGTGCCAAGGCATCACCGGTCCTCCGGAGGACATCCTCCAGACCAGCGGGCGCTCTCGTGATTGTTTGTCGGCAGAGAATACTACTCTCCAACGCCAGATGGATCGCACACAAAATGGATATATATCATATATATCCATACATATGCTACAAATACACATGGGAATGCTGCATGATGATTATTACTGAAGCCTGACTGATCACTCTCTCGTCCCAGACGACAGCTAGCTAGCTAGCAGCTAACAGGGTAGGTGAATGTTGAAAATGCATCTTGTTGTCATGTAAGGGCCCTGTTCATGTTACACAGACATTTTAATTGCATTTTGTGTCCTGTTAAGATACACAAAGGCACTATTTAGCTTATGCCCCCATAACTGCCATTTAGCTAAGTGGGAGCGGTGGGCATTAGCTGCAGCAGCTCCGTCTATGTAGCTGCTGTTGCGCTAATTGTTTTTGCTATAGACAGGTCTTGCATAGTTATATTTAGCAAGATTAACGTAAAAATTGTCCGGAGTTCTCCTTTAAGATCTGTCCTAGTTTTCCGTGTAGCGTGGAGGACAGTCGGTCAGCTGTGGGGGAAAAGGTCGGGCACGGTGGCATTAAGTCGGACGCTCGGATGAACGGCGTTGTGGTCATCTTCCTGGACCGTGAGGACAAGGTGAACCAAGTGTGATGTCACGAGAGGCTGTGTCCTGGAGAGACGTTACATCCCCCTGAGATGGCTGCAAGCACAGACAGCTATGGCTCCATCTGCTGGTATGGTTGGGAACTCCACCCCTCTATGGCCAATGTTCCCACGCAGCTGAGACAAATCAGGAGCTGATGAGCTGAAGGTTTTTTGAAGGGAAAGAGACACACTGAGGGAAAATGTGGGGGTTGTGGGGAAACACAGTTTCCAAGCTGGGCTCTCTGGATGATGAGAGCGCTGCACTTCCATTTCCATGAGGAATATAAGGAGTTGGAGATACTTACATTTGAAAATACTCACCTTTGGGAATATTCACCTGTGGAAATACTTGAGAGACATTTGGAAGAACTTATTGCTGGGTTGGCCACTAGCTGCAACGTGGACTACAGTAAGGCTGGGAAAAAAACTGTTTATTTACCTGAGGGAGTGAGAATTATAATTTCAGATGCCGAAGAGACATCCCTGAACTGTTGACGCTTAAAGAGCAACAAGATGTCAGAATTTTGTTATGTTTTCGTTAATTCCCAAGACCTTTAATAAAATCCATGTTTTGTTTGAACCTTGTCTCCTTGCACTACTTGAGCCATCCCGCTGAAAGCTGTTTAGCCTATCGTGACGTCACACAAGTCATCGAGGTGGGCATCACCGTGAATGAAATGTTTGTACAGGTGCTACCGCTCACACAACCAGCTACAAAGGTAGTCCTGTCTAACGTCCCACCTTTCATCTCTGATGGCTTTCTCAGCAGAGAGCTGTCCAGACACAGGAAAATAGTTTCTCCCGTCAAAAAGATTCTGTCTGGATGTAAATCTCCACTATTGAAACGCATAGTGTCTCACCGCAGACAGCTGTATATGATACTGAACCATCGGAATGAGGAGCTGAACCTCCGCTTTCATGTCAAGGTAGATGATTATGAATATGTGATTTTTGCAACTTCATCATGGATGAAATGTTTTGGTTGTGGAGAGGTGGGACACACAGTGAAGGCCTGCCCGAGATGAGGCAATCCGAATCCTCCCGGACCAGGAGGGGCAGCTGGTGCTGAGGCGAGGCCGTTCCCCGCTCCCACCGGGGTATCAGGGGAGGGGGAAGCGGATACCCAGCGGTCCGCTGCCGGAGCGGCGGACGCCCCACTGTCTGGGGGGGGCTGCTGCCTCGGTGCCAGCTGCCGCCTCTGCGCACTGCACAGCAGCATGGTGATGCTCTGCCTGACCAGACGCACGTTAGTGTGAATGTTGTGGGAGAGAATGTGAGTGAAGTTGAGTAGTATAGTGGGTGTGGAGAAGAAAAAAAGAAAATAAAAAGCAGGTGAAGGTGTGTCTGGGGAACAGACAGGTGAGATCAGGGACACGCAGGAGGGACAGTCAGAGGAGACAGGTGAGGTTAATAATGAAATGGTAAATGACACAGGTGAACACAGTGTAAGGTGGAGTGAACAGGTGGGGGAGGTAGTGAAGGAGGTAGTGATGGAGGAGGTAGAGGTAGCAGCTAAATCAAAAATAGCTGCTAAACACAGACGGAAAACAAATGATACCTCCAGTGAAGCTAAAGCAAGCAGAGTGAGTGAGGAGATTGTGTAGAAGGTCTGTATGGATGACAGCGAGAGTGATCAATGTGTGTCAGATGAAAGTGAAGTTCCCAACTTCAGCAGCATTCAGCAAAAAAAAGTTATATACTGCTGATGAAATTAAACGTTTTCTAAGACAAACATACAACCAGCATGGGGTGAAAATAGAGGATTTCTTTCCAGATATGTCTCTGTTCTGCTCCTCAGTCAGATTCCATAATAGCCAAAAAGAGGTGTCTAAAAGTACAGTCATAGAGGGTTTTAGACTTAAGAAACTTGTGCTTAAAGCAACAAAAAACAAATACGTATTGATGATGAAGCATGCTCTAATGTTAATTAATTTATCGTTTTTTTTATTTTTGCTTTTAACATCTCACTTAATATGGATGTCTTTAAAGTTGGGAGTTTAAATGTAAATGGAGCCAGAAATGTAAAAAAAGCAAGTATTTATGAAACTATAAGAATGAAACACATTGATGCTTTATTTTTACAAGAGACGCACACTGAGCAATGAGGCCGACTGGAGGAGAGTGGGAAGGGGAGGCCATCCTGAGCCATGGCTCTTCTCTGAGTGGAGGAGTGGGCTTCCTCTTCTCCAGAGCTTTCTCTCCGGTCTCAATGGAGGTCAAGCAGCTGCTTTTAGTCAAAGCTCGGTTTGATCGTTTTACGTCTGTTTTTATTAACCTGTATGCGCCAACAACCGGTGCAGAGAGAAAGATCTTTTTAGAAAAGGTAAGTGGGGTTTTAAATGACTGTGCATCAGAGGATTTTTTTTATTCTTGGGTGGAGATTTTAACTATACTGAAAATGCATCTTTCGATTGCAACCATTCAGAGCTGGATTCAGCTTCCCAGTATGCTCTGGGGCGGCTGGTTTCCACCCATGGCCTTGTGGATGTATGGAGAACGATGCATGCAGACTGCCGACATTACACATGGTCCCACCTCAGAGAGAGTAGGACCTCCTCAGCCAGATTAGATTGTGTTTAATGTTTTAAACAACATTTTAATTGTTTTAAAGTGTGTAATATTGTTGCTGCTGGTTTTACTGATCACTCTTTGGTTTTATGTCATGGTTTTATTAAGGACGTGAAGCCGAAAAGTGCTTATTGGGATTTTAACTCGGTTTTCACTTTTGACAAAAAATTTAGAGAGGTCCTTATTTATTTTTGGGATATTTTTAGACAGAGAAAGGGTGATTTTAGCAGTCTTAGGCAGTGGTGGGACCATGGTAAGATGGAAATCAAGCTTCTATGTCAACAGCACACCCTCAATGTCACACGAGACATCACCAGATCAATGCAGGACCTGGAGACTGATATAGTGGAACTAGAGAGATTAAGTGAATCCACAGGAGATTCATGACATTTTGAAGTCCTCAAAATCAAAAAGCTAGCTTTAGCCGACCTGCTAGACGTTAAAGTACAGGGTGAACTGGTCAGGTCCCGATTCCAGACCATCTCAGAGCTGGATGCTCCCTCTAGTTTCTTCTTCAGCCTGGAGAAGAAGAACGGACAGAGGCGGGTAATCCACACACTGCTTTCAGACACAGGGCAGGAGATCGTTAACCTGACTCCGCCAGATGGATTGCTTCGCAATTTGCTCGGCATATCCATCTGGGAACTGGGGAACTTTCCGTTGGAGAACGTTTGGGAAGGGGCGAAAATACTGGTTAGCTGATTGGATAAACCATCTGTCTGTCACCACCTATATTGGTGATAGACAGACCAAATCAACCAATCAGATCAATGATGTGTATGACGTACCAACAGAGCATCGACGAAGCCAGGCTACCCCTGGTGCAGCTGCAGGCAAATCATAGCTCGTTAGCTCAGCAAGCAAGAAACATGTCGGTAAAGGATATTTGCTGTTTGTGTAACGAGAATTTACAAATAAAAGGGCCCATTTCAGGTTCCCGGTCCATATTCCAATAGAAGGATCCAAGAGAAAAAAGCATTAGCGAGCGGCTAACAGAATTAGGGTTACCGCTGTCTGAAAAGGTGTCTCGATCAGGTCGGATTTGCATGCATTGCTTCCGCTTGCCCAACCTCGTGAGACCATCCTGATCTCCCAAGCTCCCGCCTCAGAACCAACGCTGATTGGTCGGTCGTTTTGGTGAATGGCTCCAAATTTTCTCTGCCTCAAGATACCAGACTGATCTGCGAGTGGAAAACTGGAGCTCGCGAGATCAGGATGGTCTCACGAGGCTAGGCGATCGTGGAACCGAGGCAGATCCGAAGACGAGCCGTAGAGTTCTACTCCTCCGTCTACTCAAGTGATTACGAGGAGCAGCAAGCTCTACAAGAGGAGTTCCTGAGTGGGCTACCTCAGGTTTCTGCGGAGACCAACTCCTGTCTGGAAGTGCCCATACAGTTGCAGGAGGTCCACGCTGCCCTGCAGAGCATGCAGGGGAGATGTCCCCCAGGCATTGATGGCATCACAGTCAAGTTTTTTTTAAAGCCTTCTGGGACATATGTGCACATGATGTTTTAGATGTTTTTAATGAAAGTCTGGCCTCTGGCTCTATGCCCATGTCCTGCCGCAGGGCAATTGTTATGGTGCTACCAAAAAAAGGCAATCTGCAGGACATTAAAAACCCTCTGAGGACGAAAGAATAGTCGACGATCACGAAACGGCACCTTTTAATCATATTTTAATCATTTAATAGCCATACAATTTATCATCTTACCGTTTGTTGCAGTTAAAAGATGACGAGCTAACGCTAACGAGCATGTCTTTGCTGTCTTTCTAGTCTTCACGGGAGGTTTTGTATCCAGCCTGGAACTTGTGCCTTTTTTCGGGGTGGTTGAGCAATAGATCCAAACTCTTACATCCAAGATTGATAGACTTTATGTCCATAATGTATGATTTTTCTGCTGTTTATCTCCACCGATCTGTGCTAGCTTCCATGCCATAATGCATTGGGTGTTTGTTATTGTCTTGCAACCAATGGAAAGCAGTCTATCGAGAGCAAAGATCTTCTATGATAGGAAGAGATGATCACTCCAAGCCAGCAACGATGCAACAAGGTGTACAAAGGTGTTCTATTGCTACAAAGATCGTCTATTCAAATTGTAAACTGTTCTACATAGATGGGAGCCTAACTGTTTTGAATTTTTGGATACATTTGGGCCTTTTTTGATGAAATGTAAATCGTTTGTCATTTATATGAGTTATAATGTTCATTATGTTTATTTTTGCACTGGGTGACTCCATATATATATATAGCAGAACTGTGAGTGTTATATAAATGAATATGACATTATTATTTTGATTATTGGCATAAGTGCATGTCATGAGGGCAAAAGTGTCTGGACTTTTTTGAAAGAATGTAGATATTTTGTCAACTGTATAAGTTGTAATGGTAATTTCTTCACAGTTTGACTCCCAATACATATGAGAATTGTTTTAGACAGGAGATTGGCTTAGGTTTTATTGATCTGTGTGTCATATCAATACATATCTGTGAGATTCATGTTTCCATTTCATTTATTTATTTATATTTAAGGTCATACAACCTTGTTTAATATTCAAGTGACCTCACTGTGGCACACATATTCTAATAGCCCAGTTTTTCCTGAAAAACAATGATGTCCATAGATTGACTGTGGACAACAGGGTTGATGTTTTACAAGCTTTTTTTAGAAAATAAAACCAGACGGACAAGAGGTTATCAAAAATCCTTAGGAATCTGAGGGTTAAACACATAATTGTTTAATTGTAGACACGCCAATCAGGTTTAAGCACTATAAAAATGCAGCAGGTAAGTTTAGTATTTTCTGTACTGTATTTAAAAAAATGTCAGATGTATTTTTTAACTGTAATTGGAACCTGTACTGGATACAGTATTTTATGTTTGCATGGTGTTTGCTGAGCTAATAAGTGTTATGCACACTACTGTAGTAGCATGAAAACTGGGACATGTTCTGTTGTGATTCTCCATGTTGACTGATTTGGGTATATGGAGGGAAATAAATTATATTTCACTGATAAGTAGAATTGCTAAAGGGATACTTCACCGCTGGAAAGCTGAATATATCTTTAAATTGAGTCACTTATGTAGCAGAAATGTGAAAAACAATTTTTTATTGGTGCCTTCTAGGCTGAGAAAAGACAGAAAATGTGTTTTTGGCTCATATGGATGAAAGACACCAAATCCCAGAATGCACTTCGCTTCGCTGCTTTGAGTCCATTCCAAAGCCACGCCTACTATACCGCTTGACAGACAGACAGCGAGGCATTCAACTCAACTCAATGTGTTTTATTGTTATTTCAACCATATACACAAAACAACATTTCATCGTGGCTCAAGTGGTGTTACACATTTAAAATATATAAAAACGGCATTATATAAAATGACATTATATAAAAACGACATACGAAACAGGCTACCTTTAGTGCACACACACATTATAGGCTCAGTAAAGTTCAGCTAAGCATACCAGCATTAGGCTTGGTGGGCTGTAAACACCGAGTATAAACACAGCCGTGAATTAGCGTGGAATGTTGAATGGTCGCCATGTAACAGTCACAAACTCCAGCGGTTAGCAGTTAGTTGGATACAAATCACCCCATTTCTGCACCGGTCCGTGTTAACACAGCCCACCTTCATACAGAGCATCTCTAGCTTGGATTGTCGGAGGGCTAGCAGTCCTGGTAGCTGGACAGTCCGGTTCACTGTTGTTCAGCCATGTTTCCACGAAAGCAAAAAACACAGTCTCTGAACTCGCGTTGGGAGCATCGTTGAAGTTGGATGTAGTCCAGTTTGTAGTTTAATGAATGGACACTTGCAAGCAGGATTGATGGGACAGGTGGCCGGCTAGCGTTAGCTCGCTCTGGATGTGCCTTTTCCCCGGCTAGCGTTAGCTTCCCACTTGGCCGATGAGGATGTCCACTTCCCCAGGTCGGGGCTTCGACGAGACCGTTGGTCTCCGTGCTGGTCTCCGTGCAGGTGAAGCTCTTGTAGTGTGCCGATTATTCAGTCTGTAATAACGTACCCTGCATATTCTTTGATCTGTACCGATGTATCCCGGTGGTACACGTGCGGTAGTTTGAATGCACATAATTGTTGTAAAAGTTTGCTGCTGAGAAGATAGAGCAGAGCCTATGAGCAGAGCCCTGTTTAGCGAGGATTCAAGATGGCTGACATTTCGTTTTTTTCCGGCTGAGATCGGCTCCCTTCGGGTGATGGGCTGGTTTAAAACATGCGGAAGTAGATCCTACTACTGGCTGTAGTCTTTTGCTCTGGCCAAAAAATCTTCCGATGACGCAAAAATCATCATTTTACGTCATCGGAAGATTTTTTCCAGACCCCCCAATGTAGATATTTCCTGTCTCAGGGGGATATGAGGGAGGGACGCACGGTCATTCAGAAATACTACCGGGTTTCTACTGATACAAAGCTGAATGCTAAATCGGTGAAGTATCCCTTAAAAGTGTTTTAGGTTAGCAACAGCAGTTCAAACTGAATTAAGTCAAAAAATGAAACGTGTGTGTTTCACATGGTAACAAAATATGATTTTATTAAATTAGTGTATAGTTTTTGCAAGAGTGTTTCATTTTGCAAAGGGTCTGAGGTCTAATTGGGTGTGTGGTTGTCCTAATTGTGTGTAGTGTTCTGAATAAAATGGTCCCTGATTTAAAAATAGTGCTTAAGCAATCAAAAAAAATATATAAACTATAACGGATACTCTGGACTTCAGAAGAATATAGATCCACCATATCCTTTAGTAAAATATACCAAACACCTCAATGCATCAGTGCCCTATAGTTATAATGTGTGGCTTTTACTGACAGTCTTCTTGTTATTGTGTTGACCTCCCCAGCAGGGGGCAGCAGTGCACAGAGCAGATGAACTGTGGAATTTGACATTTTAACTCAAAGTTTAAGTTCAATTTGCACATCTGAATGAGAAAATCCGAGTCATGCTACACTGCGAGTGAAGAGGCTTTTAGTGTCTTCTGGATCAGCAGATCTGAAATGCACACAAAGTGAGGCGTTCTAATGCAAAATGAACAAATTTAGGCAATGAGAGCAAATCAGTTCACATGCAGATCTGTGTGTGTGTGTGTGTGTGTGTGTGTGTGTGTGTGTGTGTGTGTGTGTGTGTGTGTGTGTGCGCGTGCGTGCGTGCGTGCGTGCGTGCCCAGAGACTGGGGGTAGGAGTTATCTAAGAGAAATCAACTAGTTCCTGATTTAACTGCAAGATAATTTTCACTCTACACCCAGCTGACACTCAGTAAAAGATACATGTTGAATGTGTAAGTGCACTGGCCGAATGTCAGGGGGGTATGGGGGATGTGGTCGTACCCGGGCTGGGGCATGCAGTTGGTAAACAGTCAGCCTGGTCTTACAGAATTCCGTGAAATGAGCACAAACTGGTAACAGCTCATTATGTGGTGGTGGCACGGAATGAGCGGAAATTCCGTGTGGCAACCACGGAAATCAATGCCAATGAAAAGTCAATGAGAAGATGACGTAGCATTAAGCGCAACTGCGGTAGTGAGTAGTATGTAAGGCCGGTATTCCACGTAAAGAGGTTGGTTGGGATGGTGGATGGGTCAAACACAGGACTTTCACCCAGGAGACCGGATATCGTGTCCTGCGTGTGCCGTTGGTCAGTTGTGTTTTTTTTTTTCTTTCTAAAAGCGTGTCACGGAACCGTAAGCCCACCCACAACATTTTCCTGAACCCAACCGTCCCATTCTTCTTGCCTGTCACGGAACCCTAAGCCCACCCACGGCCTTTTTCCTGAACCCAACCGTCCCGTTTTCTCGCGTAAGCCCGTGTTAATTTTTCGGCGATCCATGTTCATTTCACGGACTTCTTCCGTGGGCCCATCATGGAATTTCTTACAATTCCGTGCCACCACCATGGAATGAGCTGTTACCAGTCCGTGCTCATTTCACGGAATTCTGTGAGATCAGGTTGTAAACAGTACATAAATGCACAACAATGCAATACAATTAAGCATAACTTAGTTATGGCTTATGGTCAGGATTATTGTACCTCTACATAGCTAAAAAAAAGGATTCATGAACTTTTGATATTTGCAAAACTTCCCTTGAGCCGAGAAAAGCGATTTAAAACCTGTGCCGTCACCACAATGTAAAGTCTGTCTCACAGGGCGGGGCCAGCGGAAGAAACACTACTGCACATATTCTGTGGGTTGCATATGACAAAGTAAACCCGGAAGCTTAGAAGCGTTTTTGCCGGCAGACAGACTGAGTGGACTGGTTATCGTGGGGCACAGAGACTGAGTGGACTGGTTATCATGGGACAGAGAGGCTGAGTGGACTGGTAATAGTGGGACAGAGAGACTGAGTGGACTGGTTATAGTGGAACAGATAGGCTGAGTTGACTGATTATAGTGGGACAGAAAGGCTAAGTGGACTGGTTACAGTGGGGCAGAGAGGTTGATTGGACTGGTTATAGAGGACAGAGTTGCTGATTGGACTGGTTATAGTGGGGCAGAGAGGGTGAGTACACTGGTTATATTCTGCTTTGAGAATGAACAAGCACAGACGTTGAAACTAGAGCAACTTGGTTTTCTAAGTTGTGATCGGGCACAAGGGGACGGCTCACCCCAGTCTCTCTCTCTCTCTCTCTCTCTCTCTCTCTCTCTCTCTCAGCAGGCAGCATGATGAGATCTCGCACAACTAAAATTTACTTGACTGGGATGTTCATTAAATTCAGTGGCTGTTAGAGTTCTAACTTTGGTATTGTTAGAATACAGACATTGCACAGACTGTAGCATGTTTCTTTAAGGTTTTAGCTCACTTGCTATAGATGCTGTAACAAAGAGTCATCACTTAAAGAAAAACTTAAATAAGTGCTGCTGCAGTCTCCTCCCTCCTCAGACCGACACACAAGAGAGAATCCACTAACGAGTTGGTTGGATGGGTGGATGGTTATGCTATATATTCTACTGATCATGTATGATAAGGAAATATAACACGTGGAGACCTGGCATTTTATGGTCAATGTTGGAGAATCATGTATCTCTCTCTCCACCTACAACATTCATGTTACAACACATCAGCACTTGACAAGGAACAGGGGTTGGGCTTGTAATTTGTCACAGTTCTTAGACCTTGCCATGTGCTTCTGGGGTTGCCCTCCAGGAATTGTAGTTGCCTCCTTTACTGCTCTTCTTGCATTGTAGGCTACTCCTTTTTAATTGTTGTTGGTATAACGTTTATCGTGATCAACCAACATGTTTTATGTTTCCAGACTGTATTCTTAACTTGTATGTTGCAGTGCCTGTGTTTATGGCATTCCAAATAGTTCTGGGTATCCATTGTTTCTGGTTCTGGAATGGTTTAACTGTAGTTTTGAGTACAGTTGCTTTTGTTGTTTTAGAAATTAAATCTAACACAGATTCAATGAATCCCTTTATGTCATCTGTGATGTTGACATTGGTTTCCTGGAACATGCTCCAGACTACGTTGTGTAGTGCAGACTGTAGGGTGGCCTCTAATTGCCTTGAACACATGTCCTGACCTCACTTGTCACTGGGGGCATGGACCACAGTTTGTTTACAAGCTTTGACCTCAGCAAGATGGCCACATGGTTGCTCCTCCGAAAACTGGGTAGCTGGAGAGGCTGAGTGGACTGGTTATAATGGAATAGAGAGGCTGAGTGGACTACTTATAGTGGGACAGAGCTGCTGAGAGGAGTGGTTATAGTGGGGCAGAGAGACTGAGTGGACTGGTTATAGTGGGGCAGAGAGGGTGAGTACACTGGTTATATTATGCTTTGAGAATGAACAAGCACAGACGTTGAAACTAGAGCAACTTGGTGTTCTCAGTTGTTATCGGGTACAAGGGGGCGGCTCAGCCTGGTCTCTCTCTCTCTCTCTCTCTCTCTCTCTCTCTCAGCAGGTGGCATGATGAGATCTCGCACAACTAAAATTTACTTGACTGGGATGTTCATTAAATTCTGTGGCTGTTAGAGTTCTAACTTTGGTATTGTTAGAACACAGACGTTGCACAGACTGTAGCATGTTTCTTTAAAGTTTTAGCTCACTTGCTATAGATGCTGTAACAAAGAGTAATCACTTAAAGAAAAACTTAAATAAGTGCAGTCTCCTCCCTCCTCAGACCACACAAGAGAGAATCCACTAACGAGTTGGTTGGATGGGTGGATCACGCCCGCCGATAGGGGGGGACAAACGGGTCTGTTGTCCCGGGCCCAGGATAGGGGGGGGGGGGCAGAACTGGGCCCTCATTAAATTATGGAATCATTTTAAAAAAATGTTTTAAAATAGGCATATTTGTGGAAAAAAATATGTAATATTTGACTTGTATGAAGCTTTTTATTTGTTTTCTTCCTAATTGTCCTTAAAATAGTGGTCAAGAACCCCCCCACCCCCAACACAAAAATGGTTTGGCCACTGATCAAAACTTGATGTTGTCAGTAGATTTGAAGTTCGGTACGCTCAAAATGTCCGGTCAGCACAAGTCCGGTGCTCAGAAAAGGAAAGAAAAGAGAAGAAGAGAAGAAGGAAATAGAGGCCTTAGAGATTTTCTAAACAAATATTTAAAAAAAGGTGGTGCCGGTGAAGCTGGAACTAGTGAAGTCAATGTAGAGCAAGGTAAGAAACAGCGCAGCCAACGTTTACGAGCCTTGTAACGTAACCTAACAGCCCAGCTCTAATGTCAACGTCCGTTAGCTTGTAGAAAGCCTGACACAACACGTTATCTTGGACAGAAACATTTGAGTTTGGTAGCTCCGACAGAAAGGATGAGACAGAGAGGAGAGAGATCCAGCTGCAGTCAGGTGACAGAGAGAGTGATGCGGGAGGGGCCCACAGCCCTGCAACGGAGGGACAGAGTCAGGTTACCGGTGAGAGAGAAGAGAGAGAGAGAGAGAGAGAGAGAGAGAGAGTCACAGTGATGCGGTAGGGGCCCGCTGCCCTGTCAGAGAGTCTGAGCAGGATGGATCAGAGACTGATCACACACCTAATTTCAGCGATCCTGCATTATGGCCAACAAGAATGACCGACTCTGATAGAGTGAACCTCGTACGTGTGATGGCAAAACGAACGCCTTTCTCAGAGAGG
This sequence comes from Gymnocephalus cernua, assembly GCA_023631565.1. Classification (NCBI taxonomy): domain Eukaryota; kingdom Metazoa; phylum Chordata; class Actinopteri; order Perciformes; family Percidae; genus Gymnocephalus; species Gymnocephalus cernua. The sequence goes on along the minus strand of CM042441.1, from coordinate 34,695,041 downwards.
GCAAAGGAATTGCCAGCAGATGCAGAGGGCAGGGAATTCCCAAACTATTTGACATATTCCACATCCCACAATGGAAGGGAAAAAATCGATAGGGACTGGATAATATATAGCAGCTCAAAAAAGGCCTTATTTTGCCTACCATGCTTGCTGTTCTCCTTTGAAGTAGAGAAAAAGTCAACTAGTGCATTAAATTCCACAGATGGGATGAAAATATCGAATATAAAATACAGAAAGCTTTATGAGAGATTTTTTTTAATAAAAAACTACTTGCGCTCTAACATGTCACAGGAGAGGCTCAATGGTTTGGCAATGCTCTCCATAGAGCGTCAACTTGCCAAGAAACTGGACTTTAAAGACATCATAGATGATTTTGCCACAAGGAAAGTTCGGCGCATGGCATTTGGAGTTCAAATCTAAACATGTCACACCAGCAGTACCCTAAAATACAATGGTAAATATTCATTTATTTCCTGCTAGAGTCAGAATTCCAATACATATGAAGAGTGTATTTGGCAACAGCTTGTGTAGTTTGTTAATGTTACCCGTTATTGTCAATGCCTGTCACTTGTCTTTTGCAGAGAAAGGTGTGAGGAGAGGAGAGGAAGAGCAGAGGAGAGGAAGAGGAGAGGAGAGGAACATGAGAGGGAGAGCAGAGGAGAGGAACATGAGAGGAAGGGCAGAGGAGAGGAACAGGAGAGGAAGAGCAGAGGAGAGGAACATGAGAGGAAGAGCAGAGGAGAGGGAGAGGAAGAGGAGAGGAAGAGCAAGGGAAAAGGAGAGATCTGGGCACGGGGGGGCCCATCTAAGATTATCTTGTCCCGGGCCCAGGCAAGACTGTCAGCTGGCCTGGGGTGGATTGTTATGCTATATGTTCTACTGATCATGTATGATAAGGAAATATAACACGTGGAGACCTGGCATTTTATGGTCAATGTTAGAGAATCATGTATCTCTCTCTCTCCGCCTACACCATTCATGTTACAACACATCAGCACTTGACAAGGAGCAGGGGTTGGGCTTGTAATTTGTCATAGTTCTTAGACCTTGCCATGTGCTTCTGGGGTTGCCCTCCAGGATTTGCAGTTTACTGCTCTTCTCGCATTGTAGGCTGCTCCTTTATAATTGTTGTTGGTATCACATTTATCATGATCAACCAACATGTTTCATGTTTCCAGACTGCATTCCTAACTTGTAGGGCGCAGTGCATGTGTTTATGGTATTCCGAATAGTTCTAGGTATCCATTGTTTCTGGTTGTGGAATGACTCCGCTCTAAGCTTTATTCTTCCTATTGTGTTAAAGGTACACTGTGTAGGAATTTCTCCCATCTAGCGGTTAAATTGTATTTTGCATTCAAATGAATAGTGCTCTATAGCGCCTCCATTTTTCAAATGTGTGTTGAAACTACAGTAGCTGTTATGAACCAAGAAGCTATGAAATCTTTTTTGGCGACGAGGATTCCTTCTCCTGTGCCTCGGCATAAACCAGTGCAGTGACAAGTGCCTCTCACTGATCTCCTCTGTTTCAGCTGGTTTCAGTCACATGACGCTGGCTCTGAATGAAAACATGTTGTGGATTACCTTGACAGTTAGGCTAGTGCTTTTTGTCCCTCTCAGCCATTATAGTTTTTCAAAATGGCAGAACAACATGGAAGCTTCCTTGGACTTGCCCGCCCAATGTAAATACAGATAAGACATTCGTCGCCTATGAGGATGAGTCAGATCATTGACAGGGGTAATGTTACACCAATGAGGACATATTTATGAAGACATTGATATAGCTAAAAAAATACATAAAACACTGCACAGTGTACCTTTAACGAAGCAAAATTTTTTTTTTTGTTGCATTAGAAAATCAGTTTCTTTGTTCCTTGTTCCCTGAGGTTAAGAGCAGTCCATGATAAGTTCCAGGCCACATCTTAGAATGTGGGATAGTGGCCCTTAAAAATAATTCTAAATTCAGTATTAGGTTCATCACCAATTGGTGGCTTCATGAAGCTTTACAAACCATTTTCTTTATTTTTTTGAGTCTACTTTATGATGCTCTCTGTTCAACAAAGGGTTAAAAGCACACTGAATTATCATTCCTTGAGCCTTTTTCTTTAAACCAAGAGCATCATCTAGTGGGGTCAACAAATACAACTAATGGGTCATAAAGCTTCATTTGAACATCACTACCAATTGGCAGTAAGCCTTCCTTTGGACATGTAATTTCATGCAAAGTGCTGTCCACTTATTGTTCGTTTTGATGTAAGGGCTCTGTGATTTTAGTGTGTACTACATACATTGACATTTAATGAAGTTAAATTAATCTGACGGGCCAGATGGTTTGTTACACAGAACCATCTGAGAAGCTATCATTAAAAACTGTATGAGAAAGGACAGGCACTTATAAAACATACCTGGCAGGTGATTGGTGATTTATATGGTGCTAAAACAGTCTCATAAGTATTTGCAACTTGTAAAAGAAAATGAATGCAGAGCAATTTGTATCCGCAAATGCATGGTCAAACACTAAATCCATTTAACATCCTGACTATGAACATGTAATCCTTTACGACAGGTAATAGTGAAAGTAAGCAACACAAAATATTTGTTTAACAGTTAAACTTTGTTTTGAAATATGACAATATGACTAAAACTAAAGTATTATGAAAGGGTATCAAATCTAATCTGCAGCTTTAAAAACCTTTCACAGCACAGCATAAATATGACAGGTGGTGGGCCCATGGGCCCACCACCTGTGGGAGGAACCGCTGGGGTCGGGTGCGCTGCCACACGGGTGGCGGTGAAGGTCAGGGGCCTCGACGGACCAGACCCGGGCAGCAGAGGCTGGCTCTGGGGACATGGAATGTCACCTCGCTGTGGGGGAAGGAGCCGGAACTTGTGCGTGAGGTGGAGCGCTACCAGTTGGATCTGGTGGGGCTTACCTCTACGCATAGTCTCGGTTCTGGAACCGTACTCCTGGAGAGGGGTTGGACTCTTTTCTTCTCCGGAGTTGCCCAGGGTGTGAGGCGTCAGGCGGGTGTGGGGATACTCACAAGTCCCCGGCTGAGCGCCGCAACGTTGGAGTTTACCCCGGTGGACGAGAGGGTCGCCTCCCTACGCCTGCGGGTTGTTGGGGGGAAAACTCTGACTGTTGTTTGTGCATATGCACCAAACAAGAGTTCAGAGTATTCGGCCTTCTTGGAGACCTTGAATGGAGTCCTGTATGGGGCTCCGGAGGGGGACTCCATAGTTCTGCTGGGGGACTTCAACGCACATGTGGGCAATGACGGAGATACATGGAGAGGCGTGATTGGGAGGAACGGCCTCCCTGATCTAAACCAGAGTGGTTGTCTGTTATTGGACTTCTGTGCTAGTCATGGATTGTCTATAACAAACACCATGTTCGAACATAGGGATGCTCATAAGTGTACTTGGTACCAGAGCACCCTAGGCCGAAGGTCAATGATCGATTTTATAATCGTTTCATCTGATTTGAGGCCGTATGTTTTGGACACTCGGGTAAAGAGAGGGGCGGAGCTGTCAACTGATCACCATCTGGTGGTGAGTTGGGTCAGGGGGTGGGGGAAGACTCTGGACAGACCTGGTAAGCCCAAACGGGTGGTGCGGGTAAATTGGGAACGTCTGGAGGAAGCTCCTGTCCGACAGACCTTCAACTCACACCTCCGGCGGAGCTTTTCGTGCATCCCTGTGGAGGCTGGGGGCATTGAACCTGAGTGGACAATGTTCAAAGTTTCCATTGCTGAAGCTGCGGCAGGGAGCTGTGGTCTTAGGGTCTTAGGTGCCTCAAGGGGCGGTAACCCTCGAACACCGTGGTGGACACCGGTGGTCAGGGAAGCCGTCCGACTGAAGAAGGAGTCTTTCCAGGATATGTTATCCCAGAGGACTCCGGAGGCAGTTGCAAGGTACCGACGGGCCCGAAGGACTGCAGCCTCTGCCGTGAAAGAGGCAAAGCAGCGGGTGTGGGAGAAGTTCGGAGAAGACATGGAGAAGGACTTTCGGTCGGCACCAAGGCGCTTCTGGAAAACCGTCCGCCACCTCAGAAGGGGGAAGCGGGGAACCATCCAAGCTGTGTACAGTAAGGATGGGATGTTGTTGACCTCAACTGAGGAGGTAATAGGGCGGTGGAAGGAGCACTTTGAGGAACTCCTAAATCCAGCTGATGCGCGCTCTTTGTTAGAGGCAGAGCTGGAGGATGATGGGGGATTGTCGTCAATTTCCCTGGTGGAGGTCACTGAGGTAGTCAAACAACTCCACAGTGGCAAAGCCCCAGGGATTGATGAGATCCGTCCAGAAATGTTGAAAGCTCTGGGTGTGGAGGGGCTGTCTTGGTTGACACGCCTACTCAACATTGCGTGGAAGTCTGGGACAGTGCCAAAGGAGTGGCAGACCGGGGTGGTGGTTCCCCTCTTCAAAAAGGGGGACCAGAGGGTGTGTACCAATTACAGGGGTATCACACTTCTCAGCCTCCCTGGTAAAGTCTACTCCAAGGTGCTGGAAAGGAGGGTTCGGCCGATAGTCGAACCTCAGGTGGAAGAGGAACAATGCGGATTCCGTCCTGGTCGTGGAACAACGGATCAGCTCTTTACTCTAGCAAGGATCCTGGAGGGAGCCTGGGAGTATGCCCATCCAGTCTACATGTGTTTTGTGGATCTGGAGAAGGCATATGACCGGGTCCCCCGGGAGACTTTGTGGGAGGTGCTGCGGGAGTATGGGGTGAGGGGGTCCCTTCTCAGGGCCATCCAATCTCTGTATGACCAAAGCGAGAGCTGTGTCCGGGTTCTCGGCAGTAAGTCGGACACGTTTCAGGTGAGGGTTGGCCTCCGCCAGGGCTGCGCTTTGTCACCAATCCTGTTCGTAGTATTTATGGACAGGATATCGAGGCGTAGTCGTGGTAGGGAGGGGTTGCAGTTCGGTGGGCTCGGGATCTCATCGCTGCTCTTTGCAGATGATGTGGTCCTGATGGCATCATCGGCCTGTGACCTTCAGCACTCACTGGATCGTTTTGCAGCCGAGTGTGAAGCGGCTGGGATGAGGATCAGCACCTCTAAATCTGAGGCCATGGTTCTCAGCAGGAAACCGATGGAGTGCCTTCTCCAGGTAGGGAATGAGTCCTTACCCCAAGTGAAGGAGTTTAAGTACCTTGGGGTCTTGTTCGCGAGTGAGGGGACAATGGAGCGGGAGATTGGTCGGAGAATCGGCGCAGCGTGGGCGGTATTACATTCAGTTTATCGCACCGTTGTGACGAAAAGAGAGCTGAGCCGGAAGGCAAAGCTCTCGATCTACCGGTCAGTTTTCGTTCCTACCCTCACCTATGGTCATGAAGGTTGGGTCATGACCGAAAGAACGAGATCCAGGGTACAAGCGGCCGAAATGGGTTTCCTCAGGAGGGTGGCTGGCGTCTCCCTTAGAGATAGGGTGAGAAGCTCAGTCATCCGTGAGGAGCTCGGAGTAGAGCCGCTGCTCCTTCACGTCGAAAGGAGCCAGTTGAGGTGGTTCGGGCATCTGGTAAGGATGCCCCCTGGGCGCCTCCCTAGGGAGGTGTTCCAGGCACGTCCAGCTGGGAGGAGGCCTCGGGGAAGACCCAGGACTAGGTGGAGGGATTACATCTCCAACCTGGCCTGGGAACGCCTCGGGATCCCCCAGTCAGAGCTGGTTAATGTGGCTCGGGAAAGGGAAGTTTGGGGTCCCTTGCTGGAGCTGCTCCCCCCGCGACCCGACCACGGATAAGCGGACGACGATGGATGGATGGATGGACGGATGAATAAAAACTTCAGAATCAGAAAGGGTTTAATTGCAAAGTACGTTTTTTAACACATACAAGGAATTTGTTTTGGTGTTGTTGGTGCATGTCACATATTCTCTAAATAGAATATTAAACAATATAAGTATATGTATGAACAATATAAGTATATGTACACAGTATGTATTAAATTAAAAATAAAGATCTAAATGAAAAGAGCATCACAGCAGAGAGTACAGTGGCATGAAGAGCCAGAGGTGGAGTGCGGAGAGAGTCAGGTTGGGGTCCGGGCCTTGTTGATGAGGCTAGTGGCGGATGGGAAAAAAACTGTTCATGTAGCATCAGGTTTTGGTCCTGATGGACCTCAGCCTCCTGCCAGAGGGGAGTGACTCAAAGAGTTTGTGCCCGGGGTGGGAGGGGTCAGCCACAATCTTTCCAGCATGCTTCAAAGTCCTGGTGGCGTATAGGTCCTGAAGCGGTGGCAGATTGCAGCCAGTCGCCTTCTCTGCTGACCGAATGACACGCTGCAGTCTGCCCTTGTCCTTGGCACTAATAGCAGCGTACCAGATGATGATGGAGGATGTGAGAATGGACTCAATGATGGCTGTGTAGAAGTGCACCATCATTGTCTTTGGCAGGTTGAATTTCTTCAGCTGCCACAGGAAGTACATCCTCTGCTGTGCTTTCTTGATGAGGGAGCTGCTGTTCAGCTCCCACTTGAGATCTTGGGAGATGAAAGTTCCCAGGAAGCGGAAAGACTCCACAGTGTCAATTGTGGAGTCACAGAGGGTGATGGGGGCAGGTGAGGCTGAGTTCTTCCTGAAGTCCACAACCATCTACTCTGTCTTTAGAGCGTTGAGCTCTAGGTTGTTTTGATTGTGCCACGTCACCAGGTGGTCAGCCTCCCACCTGTAGGCGGACTTGTCTCCATCGGAGATGAGTCCAATGAGGGAGGTGTCGTCCGCAAACTTCAGAAGCTTGATGGACTGATGACTGGAGGTGCAGCTGTTGGTGTACAGGGAGAAGAGCGGAGGGGAAAGAACACAGTCGGAGACGTGTTTCCCCAGCTTCACGGACAAATAAAAACTTCAAGTGAAAATTTCTGAGTTACCTTGTGAAACAAGAGTCCCTTTCACACAGCCTGATCAATGTGGACACAGTACAGTCCTCACAGTAGCTGTTGACAGTTTAGTTACTGAGCACCTGAGAAGTATGACACCTGTCGAGAAATAACTTCCTCCTGATGGTTTCTCTCACTGTCTTACTGACGCCATAACAGAAGGCAAATTGCAAATGCATTGCAACAATGATGCCGAAAACATAAATGTAATTTATTTGATGACAGTCCTAACAATATCAACTTAGCCAGAGGAACGTCAAGTAGATTCTGCCAACTGTCTCTGAAACATTTGACAAGGCTTCTTCACAGTCTTCATGTAGTTTAACAGCGGTTGGCATCCATAAGTGTTGCATTACCGCCATCTACTGGAAAGGGCTAGGATCGTCACTTGAGACACGAGTTGTTTGTGAGAACGATGTGCAAAAAACGTCTCAAAAGTACCCACCCAAATAGAAGGAGATTTACTAAATTATACTAAGTTCATTTACAAATGATGAAATACGAGATACAAATTAATTTAGATGCAGATATGCATATGCGGATACAAATCACTCTGCATTCATTTGTGCATTGTGTTATACAAGTTGCAAATATATATGAGACTGTTTTAGCACCTTACATTTTTTCAAATAGAAAATGGGTGTGTGGGTAATAGTCTGACATGATCCATTACCATGACAACCAGATTGCAGCTTCAGCTCCTTGGAAAACAATAAGCACTTAATTTGATAAATTTACCATTATTCAGACCACAAATAAGACAATGATTAGCAGACTCTCTCTTCATTCCCTTTCTTCTTTACTGTCTCCTCCTGGCGAGGCAGCTGTCTGGGTGCTGTACCGAGTAACCACTGATGCAATAAATTAAGCTAGCTAACCACCTAAATTAGTTAACTACCAAGCTTGGAGTATGACGTATGTGCAGCTTCTAATATAGTCATACGTCATATTCCCATTTTAGCAACAACCTTAAACATACGGAATATCATACAAATGTCAAAGTACACTGGAGGTGACCTTTCAGTGATTACACAAGATATTTTGGATAACAGCATGTCACCAAATAACAAATTGCTATTAGCTCCACATGTAAACCTCGGTATTGTCTTGTTCTTCAGACCACAGGGTGCCCAACTACCACAACAAATGGCACACATAGCTGTTCTGTGATATTATTCACAATATGGCACACCACTACACTACAAGAGTTGAATGTCAGTGGCACATTTGAATGTTTTCCTCCGGAAAATAATAAGATGGAAATGGCTGTTCAATAAATCTTTTTTAGCTGTTTTTATCTTCCCACCATGGCTTCCTCAAATGTCCTACATGTTGTCACTGCCGGTTGTTAGTCTCTGTTGTGGTTGTGAATTCATTTATTCGGTGCATTACATGTAGCCACGAGCATTTCTTTGTTTTCCTCATCCACCAGTGTGAAATATGGCCAACATCAGCAGATAACAAAAAGCAATTTACCTCATTCACACACCGGCCAGTTTTGATTTATTCATTTTACACTGTGCCAAAACCTACACATCAGACAGAAACCACCAAACTAATAATTTAAAATGTCCACCAAATCTGTCTTACGACATTATTGACTTACAGCAGCAGGTCAAATTATTCAGTAAAATAGAAAATCCAAGCAATAGCAAACTGACCTTAATCCATGATGTCAATAAGCTCCCTCCTGTTTCAGCAGCAGCAACAACCTTCTGAACGCTGGCTGTTGATTTGGAGGGGTGAACAGAATTCCTTTCCAGTTTTCCAGATATCTAAGCGCTAGAGCTAAAATGAATCCATGTTACTTTCATGATCTGCCGACTTAACTTACCCTGTTAACTATCTCAACATTTATTGGATTGACAAAACTTTGTACAGATGTTTGTGGTTTCTAGAAAAAGTATTCTAATGACTTTGGTGATCCTCTAACTTTGCCTCCAGCACCATCATCATGTGGAATTGGAAATGTGTCCAAGACTTTAGTCTATGACGAAATTCCTGCTAAACAGCATTCCCATCAGCCTCAGTTGTAGCAATTTTTAATGGGTTCTTTTCAGTATTCCTCTTTGGAGAAAACAGTTGCTAAATTCAGTACATTTGGGTTTTTTGCAACTACAGCCTTGAACCTGACAGGAGCCACAGTCCTCTGTCAACATGTACACAGGAAGCTTTCAGTCACACTACTGCTGTGGATCCTGACTAGGGTTGGGTATCATTTGGATTTTTTCTGATACCGGTGCTAAAACAATATTTTTAAAACGGTGCATAAACGGCGCCTGAAACGGCGCCTGAAACGGCGCCTGAAACAATACTTTTAAATATATATATATATATATATATATATATATATATATATATATATAACTTTGACTGCACCACAAGGTTGGCGAGGCGAGTTTCAAGACAGCCAGGCTGTTTTTCTGACAACATCAGCTGCAGACTGTTGGACATCTCGCTGTTGGAATCCTCTACAGGGAAATACAGTCACGCTGACACCATTTAGCTGTCAGTATACTAAAGTAAGCTAACGTTACCTGCTGCCAAGTGTAATGTTATTTAGTAGCACATGCAGCGATGTTTCTGTTGCCTGAAACGTCCGTTTTGGAGCAATCGAGGGCAGCGCAGGCCTTTAAGTGGCACCGAAATGAGCCACCAAAATCCGCATTGCTATTCAGTCCGGTAGATAGCGGTCGGCTTGCTTTGTGCAAATGTTTTTTTTTTTATTGAAAAGAACATTGTCATATACGTAGTTTTTCAATTTCACACTAACATTCACACTTGGATCTAATCTGTGACACAGTGTAATACTGTTATCTCCATTTCCCATTGCAGATAGTACTGCCTCATGCCTGAGGCGAGCATGGCTGGTCGTCATAGTGACGATGGTTTCACCCGACTCATTTCCTGGTTGTCCTTCTCCATAACCAACGTAAAATCAAGTAGAGGGTTAACATTTCCTGCTACAGATTTCCCACCGTGGTCAGAAAGAACAGGGGAGACACTTTGTTTTCTCTCCGTCACAAGCCTACTAGCTACGCGTCTCGCAATCCCAAACAAGTGTGTGTGGCCGCGGCGTGCCTGTTTTGTTTCCGGTAGGTCCAAAAGAACGTTAATCTCGCGATCAAAACATTTACGCCGTTAAAATGGGTTTGCGTTAACGCTGTTGATAACGCGTTAAACTGACAGCCCTAATTATATATATAGTTTTGTCAAATGTATCAGTTTAACTGTTATGATTACAAACTGTATAATTAGTATCGATAATTATTCTGTTGGCACGCTCCAGGCTCCATAGCAAGGCTCTAGAAATTGCCATATAGGCAGTATGTTGGTAATTTCCTCCAACACTTTTGTTTTGTACATTAATGAACCTGTAAGGACTGCGTGCAGGGCTTTACAGCGTGGGTTAATTTGACTATGGTTGAAACCCAGCTACTGTCAGTCCTCTTTCTCTCTCTCTCTCTCTCTCTCTCTCTCTCTCTCTCTTTCTCTTTTGTATATATATATATATATATATATATATAAGCATTGTCAATGCTATTACCATTTCCATTGCATGATAATACAAACCACTGCCTCCCATCACCTTTACTACAGGCCAGTAGTGCGGCTGTCCAAGCAACTTGACAACAGCTGGGATACCGTAGTGCAGCCGCACAGCATTCTGGGCCAGCTCGGCATCCTGGTGGCGAGAGGTGAGGTGACGCAGGGCACAGATTGCCGGCTCAGCAACATCCTCTTTTTCCCCAGCTCGAAGCACAGCGTGGATCAACGCCTCCACACCGCCATACTGAGTCACCAGAGTCTGAGGGATAACACGTAGAAAAGAAGAGAATTGCTCATCTGAAATGCAGGTGTGCAGTCAGGCTTGACTTCCAACATGAAAGCCACTAAGTACAACACAGAAATTAATTTTCTAAAACATGGAGATACAAAAAACAATATATTAATGGCATATGTGTATTCACTGTGTGTGTTTGTGTGTCCAGGCTTGAAAGCAATGACAAAACAGTAAATATCAATAAGATGCATTGCTTTTTTAAATTGATTTTCAAAGATCAGATTGTTCGAGATGAAGAGTGTACACAGAAACTGAAATCTTTCAATACCTAAACACTATAGCACGAACACACACATACACCCAACCTGCATGGGCCTTTTTCACAGAATAATTATTAAGACACAAGGAGTCTAGAGGTAACTAGCTTTTAAACGCTTCGCATGGCACACCGTACCTCTAATCCTTGGAGTTTCTGTGAATGTATATGAAGGCGATTATTACACATATGTAACATGCATAGATATGCATCCATACAGTATTAGTTTAAAAAGTATACAAGATTGTTTCCATTGAAGTCAAACGGAGCTAAGGCTGCATTCACCTAACCTTTTTAGTTTGGTTCAGACTAACTCTGGGGAATTTGTCTGTTTAGTGGTTTGTTTGGGCTAGTCTAAAAGCTGTCTATCAAATTTTGGTGTGGACTAAATCACCCAGTCCGGTTGCTGGTGTGATTTGTTTGTGGTGTAAAAGCAAAGCAGACTAACCACGGTGATTTATGATAGTATATTTTAGCATAAATTCAACTGTCAAGGACGCCATCTGTTAGCCTGGGAAAACCCTGACAAACTTCCGGCAACTTTGAGATTTGCTCTGCAAGTCCATCTGGCCAAGAGCCCATTCAAGCCCATTTCCAATTTCTCCAAATCAAAGCACCAAATCACAACCGTTGAGGCGGGCTTTACACAATGACAATAGCGCAGCAATGGCAAGTAGCTTCTTGCTTACATTGTCATGACGGCCACCAAAGCACAGCAACCCGTTGATGCCGCTGTCACTGCTACGTCACCCGGATCGTTGGTCTGATTGGAAGGACTATCCAATTGCACCCAGAGGCATTTGAGCGGTGTCCGTTTGAAATGGGCTGTGAATGAGCCTTCCCCAGACTCACTCTCAGTTACAACTAAGAAGGGTCTGGGGTCAACCATCTGTATGAGCAGTCTAAATAACCATTATCTTTTGGTAACCATGGTACACTTATACAAGTCAGAAAGAGTGGAGGGTTTTTACCTGTTTTTTAAAGTGAAAATGATTTACTACCAAGTTGTGTTGTGTATTTTAGCACTTAGATACATTTAACCACCACACAGTCATTATCATATTTCTTACAGAGCATCTTTTTTTGTCCTGTTTCTACATGTCTGTCATTATCAAGAAAATATGACCCCATATTAACCTATGATAACTTACGTAAATTAAATGATTAACTCTGTGACACCAGAGAAAATAACTATCAGGTTCAGGTTGGTATCAGGTTATGGCTCCATGCTGAGCAACATGGCTCCTCGCTAATAAAGAGGGTGAGCCAGCGGGACTGAACTCGGGTGAGGAAAGGGGTGCACGCAGTGTGGAGTTGGGTGCCGAAAACAGACTGCCTGCCGAAGTACGACTGCACGCCACTAGAGGACAACGTTGGTCATGTTGTGACTGCAGCCCCCTAACTCAGGACAGCAAAGTGTGACAATTACAAATTTGCTATACTTGCATGGTATGACATCTACTAAAAGTATTGAAAAGTTTGTCTTTGTCAGCCTTTGCAATCCTGAGTGAGGGGGGGTGCAGTCCTTTTTTGGCATGGGTTCATGGAGCCTGCTGAAATGTGACTGCCCCCACTAACTCAGGAGAGCAAAGTCTTGCTTCTGTATTTCTTTTCACCTATCCTTCTGTAGATCAAGGTCCTGGTGAGAAGTGAAGTACAAAAGGCCTAGTACAACATCACAGTCATAAACATTGGAGAGGCAGGCAGAGATATCTGACCAATATCTGTTAAGCTTAGGGCAGGGCCAAAAGAGGTGACCAAGGGTGGTAATGAAGGTAAATGGGAAATATGTCCGCAATGATTAGAGCAAAATTTGTATTAAATCTAGTGAACAAAGGAGCAACTATGTCCAAGTTAAGGCCTTCCACGTATCAGGGGGCGCTATGGAGCCCGCTTACAGGTATGGGGAAAATCGCTGAACCGTCTTGCAAAGCTCCTAGCCGTTCATGTGGGCACCAATCTTTGTCAGTTTTCATATGTATTGAGGCTGTCAAAAATGTGCACAATTGCTAAAACCAATTAGGGGGCGCTATAGAGCAACCACACCATTGCCAAGCTTAAATGTGAATTTAGATGAAAGAGTTTCCTATTCTGCACATTGCTGCAACATTTTGAGAGTTTTCCTGCATTCTAAAGTCCTCAAACAAGTGTTTGTAAAATGAAACATTTCGCATGAAAACCCAGATTTCAAAAATGTTTGAATTTTGTAATAGCACCATGGACTTCAAGATGAGACCTATGTTCTCTCAAAAGATGGTATATTATCTTATTACTTTTGTCTAATTTAAGGTGCACGTTAGGGGCATTATGGAGCCCCCTGGCAACGCCCAAGCCAAGTTACTAGGGAACTTTGTAGTTTCAAATATGTCTGACACGTGCAAATTTTGGTGTGATTTCCAGCATGGTAAGACCCTCGAAAGTGCGTGTGACAATGCATAATAATAATAATAATAATAATAATAATAATGTCTACAAAAACAATAGGTCCCTTGCAGTTTCACTGCTCGGGCCCAAATAACAATTTTCAATAGGGCCTTTGCCGCTTAAATAATAATTAAAGCTGCAAGCAGCGTTGGACTGGCCGTCGCGCATCTGCGCACATCGGGGTTACTGGCGGATGCTGCTCTTTGCGACCGTGCATCTGCGCGGCACTCAGACAGTGCAAATTGTCACCAATGAAAAGGGAACTCCCTGCCGAGTTCAACGATACCTCACACAACACTCAATGTCGTACAGTTCATTAGTTGTGAAAGGGGGCGTGGCCAAAGCTTAGGGGTTGGGGCATACCTTTACCAATGAAAAAGGAGGTCATTGATACATCACATAAGACTCTACCTTACACAGGTTGTCAGTTATTAAAGGGGCGTGGTTTAAGCATAGGGGGTGGGCCAAACCATGACTAATGACAACAGAACTCTCTGTTGAGTTCAATGATACCTCCCACAATAGTGTACAAGAAAGGTCATTAGTTATTAAAGGGGGCGTGGCTTGAGCATAAGGGACAGGCCAAACCATCACCAATGAAGAAAGAACTCTCTGCTGAGTTCAATGACACGTCAAACTTTACTCTACCTTAAACGGTTCAAATGTTATTAAAGGGGGCGAGGCCAAAGCAAAAAGGGGGCAGGTCAAACCATCACCCATTAAAAAGGAACTCTCTGCTGAGTTCAATGATATCTCACATAATACTCTACCTTAAACGGGTCACCAGTTATGAAAGGGGGCGTGGCTTAAACATAGTGGGCAGGCCAAACCATCACCAATGAATAAGGAACTCTGTGCTGAATTCAATGACACCTCACACAAGACTACCTTAAACGGTTCAAATGTTATGAAAGGGGGCGTGGCTAAATCATAGGGGGCGGGTCAAACCAACACCAATTAAAAACGAACTCTCTGCTGAGTTAAATGATACCTCACACAAGGGTCTACCTTAAACAGTTCAAATCTTATGAAAGGGGGCGTGGCCTGAGTAAGTGGGCGTCGTTAAAGTATATGGGGCAGCTCAGTATCACATATAGACCACACATAATAAGTTTCATGAAAATCGGATGATGTTTGTCATATAAGGCAGATTTCGTGTTGCCAGCAGGCGGCGCTGTGACCAAATGTCAATTTTGGCCTGTAGGTGTCCTCAGGCCTGGACCCTGGTCAAACCTGAGAAGTTTCGGGCGGATATGACAATGTACACTAACGTTACAACAACTTCTTTGTTCATCGATGGATGCTCAAAATGGCCGCCATGCCACGCCCACACCGTCGGACGAAAAGTTTTTCTTTTAACAACTTTTCATCGGTAAGGTGTTGTGATGGTACCGACCAAATTTGAAGTCCATTAGATAAAATTTGTAGGAGTTCGTTAAAGTATAGCACCTTGACTTTTAGGCATACTTCCTGTTGCCACTAGGGGGCTCTATGACTTTGAGTAAATATCAGCATTTATATGTCCTCAGGGTTGGACTCTTATGAATCGTGAAAAGTTTCGAGCCAATTGGACAATGTACACTTGAGTTACACCCACTTCCTGTTTCGATGGCAAAACGCACAAAATGGCCGCCCCGCCACGGCCATGCCCTATAACGAAAAGTTTTTCTTTTAACAACTTTTCATCTATAACGTCTTAAGATGGCACCGACCAAATTTGAAGTTGATCGGATGAAATCTCTAGAAGGAGTTCGTTAAAGTACAACATGTGGAAATGGCCAAAATCGCACTAGTTTTGAGTGTTCAATTCAAAATGGTTTAGGGTATGGCGCCAATGACGTTTTCTGTACGTCTTAACATGCTACATATGTGTACCAAGTTCCGTGAGTCTACGTTATACGTACTGCAGGGGCTCAATTTTTTTAACTTTGTAGGGGGCGCCATCAAGCCATTTTTGTGCGCCTATTCCCGAAACCCTTAAAATACGTACATATTCACCAGACTTGACGCGACCGCCAAATTTGGTGAGTTTTTGAATATGGTAAGCCCCTCAAAAAAGCAATTAATTGCGCGGAAGAAGAAAGAATAATAATAATAATTAAAGCTGCAAGCAGCGATGGATGGGCCCTCGCGCCTCTGCGCGCGTCGGGGTTACCGGCGGACACCGCTCCTTGCGACCGTGCATTTCCGTGGCACTCAGACACCGCAAATCAACAGCAATGAAAAGGGAACTCCCTGCAGAGTTCAACTATACCTCAGACAAGACTCTACATCGTACAGCTCATTTGTTGTGAGAGGGGGCGTGGCCAAAAGATAGGGGTCAGGGCAAACCTTTACCAATGAAAAGGGAGGTCTCTGCTGAGTTCATTGATACCTCACATAAGACTCTACCTTAAACAGGTCACCAGTTAATAAAGGGGGCGTGGCTTACGCATAGGGGGCGGGCCAAACCATCACCAATGAAGAAGGAACTCTCTGCTGAGTCCAATGATATCTTACACAATAGTGTACCTTAAATGGGTCACCAGTTATGAAAGGGTGCGTGGCTTAAGCATAGGGGGCGGGCCAAACCATCACCAATGAAGAAAGAACTCTCTGCTGAGTTCAATGATACCTCACACAAGGGTGTACCTTAAACAGTTCAAATATTATGAAAGGGGGCGTGGCCTGAGTAAGTGGGCGTCGCTAAAGTACATGGGGCGGCTCTGTATCACATGTAGACCAGATATTATAAGTTTCATGAAAATCGGATGATGTTTGTCATATAAGGCAGATTTCGTGTTGCCAGCGGGGGACGCTATGACCAAATGTCAATTTTGGCCTGTAGGTGTCCTCAAGCCTGGACCCTCGTCAAACGTGAGAAGTTTCGGGCGGATATGACTAAGTACACTAAAATTACAACAACTTCTTTGTTCATCGATGAATGCTCAAGATGGCTGCCACGCCACGCCCACGCCGTCTGACGAAAAGTTTTTCTTTTAACAACTTTTCATCGGTAAGGTGTTGTGATGGTACAGACCAAATTTGAAGTCCATCGGATGAAATCTCTAGGAGGAGTTTGTTAAAGTATAGCACCTTGACTTTTAGGCGTACTTCCTGTTGCCACTAGGGGGCGCTATGACTTTGAGTAAATATCGGCCCTTATATGTCCTCAGGGTTGGACTCTTATGAATCCTGAAAAGTTTCGAGCCGATTGGACAATGGACACTTGAGTTACACCCACTTCCTGTTTCGATGGCGAAACGCACAAAATGGCCGCCCCGCCTCGGCCATGCCCTATGACCAAAAGTTTTTCTTTTAACGACTTTTCATCTTTAACGTCTTAAGATGACACAGACCAAATTTGAAGTTGATGGGATTAAATCTCTAGGAGGAGTTCGTTAAAGTACGACGTGGAAATGGCCAAAATCGCACTAATTTCGAACTTTCAATTCTAAATGGCGGACTTCCTGTTAGGTTGAGGGTATGGTTCCAATGACGTTTTCTGTACGTCTTGACATGCTATATATGTGTACCAAGTTTCGTGAGTCTACGTTAAACGTACTGCAGGGGCTCATTTTTTTTAACTTTGTAGGGGGCGCTAGCGAGCCATTTTTGTGCGCCTATTCCCGAAACCCATAAAATACGTAATTTTTCACCAGACTTGACGGGACCGCCAATTTTGGTGAGTTTGTGAATATGATAAGCCCCTCAAAAAGGCAATTCATTGCGCGGAAGAAAGAAAGAAAAAAAGAAAGAAAGAAAGAAAGAAAGAAAGAGAGAAAGAAAGAGAGAAAGAAAGAAAGAGAGAAAGAAAGAAAGAAAGAAAGAAAGAAAGAAAGAAAGAAAGAAAGAAAGAAAGAAAGAAAGAAAGAAAGAAAAAAAAAATAATAATAATTCCTTCAGTTCCAATAGGGCCTTTGCCGCTGTCGGCGCTCGGGCCCTAATAATAATTCCTTCAGTTCCAATAGGGTCTTCGCCGCTGTCGGCGCTCGGGCCCTAATAATTCCTTCAATTCCAATAGGGCCTTCGCCGCTGTCGGCGCTCGGGCCCTAATAATAATAATAATAATAATAATAATTCCTTCAGTTCCAATAGGGCCTTCGCCGCTGTCGGCGCTCGGGCCCTAATAATAATAATAATAATAATTCCTTCAGTTCCAATAGGGCCTTCGCCGCTGTCGGCTCTCGGGCCCTAATAATAATTCATTCAGTTTCAATAGGGCCTTCGCCGCTGTCGGCGCTCGGGCCCTAATAATAATTCATTCAGTGTCAATAGGGCCTTCGCCGCTGTCAGCGCTCGGGCCCTAATAATTCCTTCAATTCCAATAGGGCCTTCGCCGCTGTCGGCGCTCGGGCCCTAATAATAATAATTCCTTCAGTTCCAATAGGGCCTTCGCCGCTGTCGGCGCTCGGGCCCTAAAAATAATAATAATAATAATTCCTTCAGTTCCAATAGGGCCTTCGCCGCTGTCGGCGCTCGGGCCCTAATAATTCCTTCAGTTCCAATAGGGCCTTCGCCGCTGTCGGCGCTCGGGCCCTAATAATTCCTTCAGTTCCTATAGGGCCTTTGCCGCTGTCGGCGCTCGGGCCCTAATAATAATAATAATAATAATAATTCCTTCAGTTCCAATAGGGCCTTCGCCGCTGTCGGCGCTCGGGCCCTAATAATAATTCATTCAGTTTCAATAGGGCCTTCGCCGCTGTCGGCGCTCGGGCCCTAATAATAATAATTCCTTCAGCTCCAATAGGGCCTTCGCCGCTGTCGGCGCTAGGGCCCTAATTAAAGCTGCAAGCAGCGATGGACGGGCCCTCGCGCCTCTGCACGCGTCGGGGTTAGGGGCGCTCTGGCCGTAACTAGAACTGCAAGCAGTTATGACGGGGACCAAGTCCCCGATGCAAGTCGCCCCCGACGCCCCGGGGAGCGCGCGAAAGCTGAACCCAAAGCCTGACGGCGCGGAGGCAAATATCCCATCAACGTCGATGGAGCAAGAAATTTGCTGAGAAATTTAAACGTTTATTGTAGCGTCCTCTAATGGACGACCCTCCCCACATTTGGTACAGAGCATCAGAGTACTATGTTGGACAAGGTGTATTTTGTATAAAGTGTGAGGCACCTCCAGAGGGTCATGCGAAAAAGAATCTGAAGTTGCGCATTAATAGCATTTATTTTGATCAACATATAGCAAAGTTGGTGTTTTCATAGTTAGCTACACAAATTTGTTTGGGCGTAATATGCACAATTTGTATCTTATAAAAATTCTGTTTATAAATTTTGTCGGTCTGGAGGTGCTTCCTGCCAAGTCTCTTGCGAATCGGTCGTACGGTCTAGGAGGAGTTTGAAAAAGTAGGGTTTTGAGAAATCACGATTTTTCACGCATACAAGTCTAGGCGGAAATGGGCGTGGCCTATATCAGGAGATTCAGTTGGATCCAGGGAACGCGTGGATATGTGCATCTTTAATGTGCGATGTACGGTTTTGAAGTTATAGGGTCAAACGCGTTTTTTTCTGCTATAGCGCCACCTAGTGGTGGCAGTCAATTGCCAAGTTCTGGACCAGTCCTGAAAAGGGCACCTGCCCACCATGTACGGTTTAGGCTGTAGCGGGACTTTTACGCGGAGAAGAATAATAATAATGGAAAATAATAATCTTTAGAAAAACAATAGGGTTCCACAGTTCTACTGTGTGAACGGCGTAGCTATTGCTATTGCCGTTTCTTCCAGACTCGGACTTGGACCCCTAATAATAATTCCTTCAGTTTCAATAGGGCCTACGCCGCTGTCGGCGCTCGGGCCCTAATAATTCCTTCAGTTTCAATCAGGCCTTCGCCGCTGTCGGCGCTCGGGCCCTAAGTAGAACTACAAGCAGTTATGACGGGGTCCAAGCCACCAATGCAAGTCGCCCCCAACGCCCCGGGGAGTGTGCAAAAGCGGAACCTAAACCCTGACAGTGCGGAGGAAAACGTCCGTCAATATCAAGAGGCGTGAGTCGCAAGGTCTGCGGTACGTTGCGATGCAAATATCCCATCAACATCAATGGAGCAAAAGGGCCCAATCTGGTCTACATTGACTAGCGGCCCCTAATGGCCGATCTTTACCAAATTTGGTATAGAGCCTCAAGATGGCATGCCGACGAAGCCCCCCAAGTTCCGCGTTGATAGCATGGACTGTGGCCAAGATACTGCAATTGAAAATTTCCCATTTAAATGCATTATTTGCTAAAAAACGTAAACGTTTATTATAGCGCCCCCTAATGGCCGATCTTCCTCAATGTTGGTACAGAGAATCGGAGTGCTATGATGGACAAGGGACTCAAGTGTTTTGCTCATACCTTTTAAATTGGCAAACATATGATTAAGTTAGTGGCTGGTAGCTAGCTAGGATAATTAGTTTGATCGACAATTGCGCATATTTTAACGTAGCAAAATTCTTTGGATAAGTTTTGGTCAAGCCTATCTGTAGGTGGTACCTGCCAGGTTTCGTGCATATTGGTCTCACGGGCTAGGACGAGTTCGAAAAAGTTGGTTTTGCGCATTGTGCAATATTGCAGAACCTTTTCAGCAGAAATGGGCGTGGCCTAAATGGGCGTGGCCTAAATCATGTGATTCAGACTGATTGAACGAACACGTAGATGTATGGTTTTCTAATGTGCGATGTGTAATGTGGGAGTTAAAGCCAAAAAAACATTATAGTGCCACCTAGTGGTCCACGTGTAATTTTTGGTAGGTGAAGTCCATGACCCATTGTGCAACTACCCTGTAAATTTAAAGTGGGTCACATCAGTGTAAGGGGTGAATCTAGACGTGACTCTCATAGGCCACACCCACTTTGACCAATCAGTACCCCACGGTAGGGATGGCCTCAGGAGTGACCCTAGATGGTACCCTCCAAATTTGGTAAAAATCGGACAAGCCGTTCATGAGATACAAACTTTTTGTATTTGTAGCGCCCCCTACTGGCCAATTTTTGTAAAATGTGTGTGGCACCTCCAGAGGGTCATGGCAAAAAGCAATCTAAACTTGCGCGTTAATAGCATTTATTTTGGCCAAGATATGGCAACGTTGATGTTTTCATAGTTAGCTACACAAATTTGTTTGTGCGTAATATGCACAATTTGTATTCTATAAAAATTCTGTTTATAACTTTTTGTCAGGTCGGTCTGGAGATGCCACCTGCCAAGTTTCGTGCAAATCGGTCGCACGGTCTAGGAGGAGTTCAAAAAGTATGTTTTTGATAAATTGTGATTTTTCACGCATAAGAGAGTAAAGATGCCCGCTTCTGTCACATAGGAATGTGGAGTTTGATTGATGAGTGTCAGGTCAAAGGTCACGAGCTGTCAAAATTTGATTGATGTAATCTGATGTAATCTGTCTGAGTCTGTGAGAACGTCTGGAGTTTGTCAATAAATCTTTTGACATAAATTATTCCTTTTCAAATGATTCCGCGGGAAATTATTTCTTTTCAAATGAGCCTGTGGGAGCCATTGTGTGTGTGTGTGTGTGTGTGTGTGTGTGTGTGTGTGTGTGTGTGTGTGTGTGTGTGTGTGTGTGTGTGTGTGTGTGTAATGTGAGATAACAGAGATCTAAAAATGTTTAACACTTGTTATACAGTTATTGTACTCTATGAAAATTATATGAGAATTATATGAAAATCATTATATATATATATATATATATATATATATATATATATATATATATATATATATATAAATGGAGCAGATAATAGTTCAAATCATGTTTTGTAGAAAATGGTAAACTGCTGTACTTACCAAAGTCACACAGTGGCTGGCACAGGGAATCAGAACATTTGCATCTGTCATTGAGGTCTACAGGGTCCAAGGTCACGGTCAAACTCTTTGCTTTGTTATACTATGTAATGGTCACTATCAACGGCACCATGTCTGGAAGTTTCAATTTTTACACAAAAAGGCCAAGATGCTGTCTTGCTACAGCGTCTTCAGTCGGAGCTGTGCAGCTAGATCAAAAAGATGTCTGTTGATGACCTCCACTTTTCTGGTGAGTCAAATTATTATTATTAATGAATTATTATTGGGGATTATCATTGAACAAGAATATTTCAAGCTATCATTTGTCTCGGTTCCTAACAGTTACCAACAACAAATTTGACAACATAAATTTTAGCCAATCAGATTACGGTAGGTTGTTTTTCTCAACTACCACTTTATCAATAAAAGTTTATGACGTAGAAATAATAAATTACACAGATTTTCTGTTTTCGACAGAGTCAATGGACCATTGTGTCAGAGTTTACAACAATACAAATCCTGCAGTCTTTCACGGAGATCTCAAAATATCTGAAGCAAGTCCACAGACCAGAACACGGGACTCTATATTTTCAAATAGACATCCTAATCAGCCAAATATAGCTGTTGTGACAGTGGAGCCCCAGTTCAGACGTTCTATACCACCGCAGCTCTTGAGAGAACATCTGCAAGAGTTTTTTAATCAGAGGGGAACTCCTGGTAAGTTTTACTTTTAATATTATAACTTGAACAAAGAGTGAGAGTGAGAGAGAGAAAGGGGAGGGGTTCAGAGGGTCGCAATGCGTGTGTGTGTGTGTGTGTGTGTGTATGTGTGTGTGAGGGGGTGAACAGAGAGAGAAAGGGTGGAGGGGGTCTGTGGGGTGTGTGTGTGTGTGTGGGGGGGGGCGGGGGGGGGGGGTTGTGGGTGTCAGGAGGGACGGGCATGCAGAGAGCATGAATTGAACTTGCAAATATTTTCAAAGAGCCTGAAGCAGTACCACCAGAGCCCATAGCTGGTACCTCTCACCACACTGAACAACTCAGATGTATTTTTAGATTTTATTTTATTTATTCTTTTATTTTATTTTATATATTATATTTTATTCATACTTCATACTTTTATTATATATAATTATCCATTAATTACTCAGTTTTATGACAGAACCGGTACGTAACCATCGAATGAGGCCCCGTAGGGAGAGGACTGCACGAAACAGAGGTAATTTGTATTTATATATTTCATTATTGTTATTATTTTATAATTAAATATTCTGATTATTTTTATTTATTTTTATGCCAGAAGCAGTACAGCGGAGCATTCAAAGAGGCCAGAGGGTGAGACTGGCAAGACTGGCGAGAGATCTTGAACACAGCTTCGACATCGTCAGATGGTTGTTGACCAATTTCGGGGCAATTCTTCAGATATGTAAAAACATGTAAGGGACAACATTTGTTTTTTTGTTTTTTTAAATCACCCAAAAATGGCCCACGGTCAACCCTGTATAATCCCATTCCAATTACTCAAGGCTGTCAACCAGCTGAATAATACAAGCCCAGAACTTTCTTTAAATAATACTGACACAGAGCCAGTACATTTCATAGCACCCCAATTGCTTGAGGCAGTCAATGTATTGAATAATACGCCCCCAGAACATTCTGTTGAAGTGAATAATATGAGCCCAGAACCTTCTCTCAATGAATTGGATAATACTGACACAGCGCAACAACCATCAACAGATCCTCCCAAAGAAAATTACTTTCATCCTATAGAAACCGCTTTACAACAGGCTGAAAATCTGAAAAATGACATTTTGTCAAGAAGGCGCGATAGCTTCAGAAATTTGGAATTCCGTCAAACCTTTAACATGCCTAACCTCGGAAACGTACCCGATCTAGCTCAATTTTATCAAGAGGTTTCGAGCCATTTTACAGACCTAGCTGAGCGCGTCAGGCCAGAGGTTAGACCTAATGACATCGTACAGGCTGAAATAATATCTGAAAACGCCCAAGAACATGATATTATTAAAGTCAGTGAGAGAGGTATTGATTTTCAGAGAGTTTTTGAAGGATTGATGGAGAGATTGATACAATCTAACCGAAATATCGATGGCGAGTCCAGTCTAGAATTCGTTATTCAAGTAGTGTGTAACCCCCCAAGCGGCGGTGATAAGCGAAAAACAAGTATATATCAAGAGAATATCAACGTCTTGCAGGTCTGAGCGCTCATACAGAGGTGACATTCAGTCACATCAATACATTTGAGCAGATAGTAAAGCGTAAAATTGTAGTGTTTTACCGCGGTACGGAGGGCAGGGCTATCACCCATTTTGAAACAGACTACCCAAAGTCTGACAATCCTGTGTATTTATTCCTGTTTCAGGAACATTACTACGGGGTAAAAAGTCTGTCGGGTTTTTTAGGGGTTTCTCATGTCTGCAACTACTGTTACCTTACATTTTTGCACACCTCTTTTGGTCAGGCAGGTGCATAGGATGTGATCCAAAGTGGCAGATCAGAAGTTTAGAAGAAAAATCCCGCACACTGACCATTGCGCAAGCAAACAATTTATTTACGTTTCGGTCCTAGACCTTCATCAGGTAAATTTGCACATTCACCTCAACACAAACATTATATAGTTTGGTTGACTAACCAGGACCAATCAGGTCTGGCTCTTGAATAACGTCATTCATTCACAAAACATGGCACTCCCATCACGGACTGTGAACAGGAAACAAACAAAAAGCATGCCATTCATTAAACTTAAAAACAATGGATGATCTGACCAGTTACAGTATGTTGTAGGCTCATAGTCAATGCATTGTTATTAGCCCAATATATTTTTTTTACTAAATCAGAGAGGACACAGTCCATTTGAAGGTGGATCATTACATTGGTTAAGTGACATTGTATCAGTCACTATGTACTTGTACAATAAACATTTCTTGAAGATAAACACATATAAACATGGAGAAATCATCAAAAAATATAAAAAATTAGCACAACATGATATTAAGATTAAATTAATCATTGAGACCCTTTGGCGATAGTGTCTGCAAAGTGAATATCCAATGTGCCTTGCGTCTCTTTAGTAGCAAGTCGTGGTTGCCCCCCCTTTTTGGTAGACTGACTTGTTCAATGCCACAAAACCGTAATGATGAGATGTCATGCTTATGGTCATTGAAGTGTTCTGCGACTAGGTTATCCCGGTCGTTTCTGCGAATAGAGCTCTTATGTTCGCTAATGCGTTGTTTTAACTGCCTAATGGTCTTCCCTACATACACCAGACCACATGGACACGTCAAAATGTACACTACATGGGTGGAGGTACAAGTAATGACACTCTTGATTGGAAAAGTCTTGTTGTGAGTATGGTGGAACGAGTGTGTTTTATAGGTGTTGTTGCACTGTGCGCATCCTCCACAACGGTAGTTGCCAGTAGGTAAAGGGCTTAATAATCTTTGCAAAGCTCTCCTTGGCTTGTATCTCGCAAAATCAGCATGAACTAGAAGACCTCTGAGATTCTTATCACGTTTGTATACGAAGAGTGGCAGGTCATTCACTACATGTGAGAGTTCGGGATCTGATTTTAGAATGTGCCAATATTTTTTTAAAACGACGTATGATATGTGAGAGAGGAGAGTAAGTTGTAATACAAGTGACAGAGAAGCATTTTTTTTTTCTCGCTTTTCTTTAGCAAGTCTGACCGAGGTTTATTCAGGGCTGTTTTGTAAGATTTGTCAACCCATTCTGTTGGATAACCTCGCTGTGCAAATCTGTCTTTCATCTCATTGGCTTTTTCCATATAGTCCTCGGTGGTCTCACATATTCTTCTGAGTCTGAAGAATTGGCTTTTGGGTAGACCTCTTTTTAGTGGGGTTGGGTGGAAACTACTCGCCAAAAGAAGAGTGTTTTTATCAGTCTCTTTTTGGTATAATGTGGTAGACCGTGAACCATTCTTTTTTGAAACCCACTTGTCCAAAAAATGTACCCTCTCCTGGCTATAGTCTACTGTGAACTTCAAATTGTCATCAAAACTGTTCAGCAAGACCATGAAGTCAAGGAGTTCATCGACAGTGCCTTGATATACAGTAAACATCATCAATGTATCTGTACCATTTCTAAAGGGTCTCAATGATAAATTTAATCTTAATATCATGTTGTGCTAATTTTTTGATATTTGTTGATGTTTTCTCCTTGTTGTTTGTATGCGTTCATCCTCAAGAAATGTTTATTGTACAAGTACATAGTGACTGATACAATGTCACTTAACCAATGTAATGATCCACCTTCAAATGGACTGTGTCCTCTCTGATTTAGTAAAAAAAAATATATTGGGCTAATAACAATGCATTGACTATGAGCCTACAACATACTGTAACTGGTCGGATCATCCATTGATGACGAACCCCACCAGTGTTACATACGGCCGCTGAAGGTAGAAGAAGAACACACGCAAAATGTAATTTTTTACGACTTTGAAACATTTAGCAACAGGGTCGGTGAACATCGGGCGTACCTAGTGTCTACAAAATCTTTACAGGGTGAAGAATGGTTTAGTTACGGCACAGACTGCGTTGAAAAATTGATCGCAAAGTTCAGGAAACCACGCTACCGTAACGCTACATTTATCGCACACAACGCAAAAGGATTTGACAGTTACCTGATCCTAAAATCATGGTTCATTTAGGAATGACGCCTATGGTCCTGATGCAAGGGAGTAAGATCATCAGTTTCACTGAAACCGATTACCGGTTACGTTTTATCGACTCTATCTTTTCTTACCATGAAACTCGCCACAATGCCGAAGGCTTTGGGCTATGAGGACAAGTTCAAAGGGTTTTTCCCGCATTTTTTCCGTGCATATAAACATCTGAACTACATCGGGGCCTACCCACCACCATCAGATTATGGGGTAAAAAGCATGGCGGCGCCATTGCAGGAGGAGTTTTACAGATGGTACAGAGAGGTCTCTCAGGTTGTCTTCAACTTTGAAAAAGAGGCCGTGTACTACTGTAAAAATGACGTTGACATTCTTGTTGAGGGGTGTGTGAAATTCCACAAGCAGTTTATTCTCGATATGCACGTAGATCCTTTTAGCTGTGCTATGATATCATCCGCTTGTATGAAGGTTTTCCAGACAAATTTCCTGCTTAAAAATACACTAGCGATCCCCTCGCCCGACGACTACAGGCGTTAATTTAAAAAATACTCGTGCGGTACGATTCAATGGCTTGAGTGGTTGATGTATTCAAAAAACATGTTCATTCAACATGCTCTAAACTGCGGGGAAAAACAGGTTGGGACATACTTTTTGGACGGCTACGCCGTCATAGGCGAGGTGCAGCATGCGTGGGATATTCAGGGATGCTTTATTCACGGCTGTCCTACCTGTTTCAGACCTCACAATATCTGTCCTATGACAGGAATCCCCTTTGAAGAGATGCATGCAGCTAGCGAGGAGAAATTGCAACAACTAAGGGTTGTTCACGGCCTCCGTACGGTTGTGATGAGAGAGCACGTCTGGGCCGAAATTAAAAAAAACACAACCGGGGGTGAAAGAGTTTATGAAATTTGATTTTCCAGAACCTCTCTCCCTGATGGCAGCCCTTTACAGCGGGAGGACCAGTTGCTATGAGGCTACGGTACACAGCAGGCCCTGGTGAAACCGTGCATTATGTCGACGTTACCTCGCTGTATCCATACGTCAATGCCACCTGTTCTTATCCTTTAGGGCATCCTATTATCATCCATAAGGATTTTGACGAAATCCAAAACTACTTTGGCTTGGTCAGAGCGGTCAACTACCCACCACGCGGCTTGTATTTTCCCGTTTTGCCTTATAAAACTGCTCAAGGTAAACTAGTCTTTACACTCTGTCGTACATGCGCCGAAATCAATAAACAGAATGGCTCATGTACTCATGATGCTGAGGCCCGGGCTTTGACAGGAGTCTGGGTGACTGCAGAGTTACAGAAAGCACTACAGCTGGGTTACACTCTGGGTAAAATCAGTGAAGTGTGGCACGTTGAAGCACAGAGCAACAACCTCTTTGTACAGTACGTACACACCTTTTTAAAGGAATGCAGGAAGCGTCTGGCTTTCCGCCAGATGCCACGGATGATGAGAGTAGGCAGAAATGCATCAGCAATTACGAGTTGCGTCAAGGCATCCGTTTAAACCCTGACATTTTTTTCTCAAATCCTGCCAAGAGACAGCTGTCCAAAACATGTCTCAACAGTTTTTGGGGGGAATTTAGTCAGAGAAGTAATTTAGTTCAAACCACACTCGTCAAAGAGCCTGATCACTTTTTCAGTTTAGTCTTTTCAGGGCAATATAATCTAAAACACGTGTCTTTCTTACCAACAAACAACAACGAGGCTGACATAGCCCTGATTCAGTGGACGTACCATGATCGCTGTGTGGTCCCACCAGGTCGAACCAGTAATGTTTTCATTGTGGCGTTTACCACAGCGTACAGTTGTCTGAAATTGTAGTTATTTAGAAAGGCTGCAACAAAACATTCTCTATACAGATACAGACAGTTTGATATATGTGACAAAAGAGGGCGATGAGCCTCTGGAGCTGGGTAATTATCTGGGTGACCTTTCGGATGAACTTTCAGGTGACAGTATTCAGGATTTTGTAGCAGCGGTGCCAAAGAGCTATGCCTACCGGACCAAAAACCGGAAAAAAGTTGTTAAAAAAGTGAAAGGTATTACCCAAATGCGCGAGTGCTGCAAACAGCTAAACTTTGACAGCGTGTCAGAGTTGGTGGAGGGCTACCTCGGGGGCTCTAAAGAAATGACCCTTGAGACACCTCAGCAGATTATTAAACGCAATAAAAAAGGGTTTCTGTTGAAAAACTCAACATTCTGGAAAGAAATTAGGGTGGTGTACGACAAGAGACATCTATTTCCAGACGGTACTATGTTACCTTTTGGTTACTAGTGATGGAACATTTTCATGTTTGATAGTCAGACCTAGCGGGTGTGGCAAAACTTATTTTCTGAAATCTGTACTGGAAGAATGTGAGCATGTGATGGATATGGTACCTCAAAACATTGTCTGGATTTATACCAGTTACCAACAGATGTATGATGAAATAAGGAGAATGAATAAAAACATTAATTTCGTCGAAGGGAAGTCTCATCTAGTCATACTCGACGATGTCATATTTCAGGCCTCGGACCACCCTGATGTGGTGAAAATCTTCACACAATACAGGCACCATCGCAACATGAGAGTCGTGATGCTGACCCAGAATGTGTTTCACAAAGGTACACTGTAAAAAAAAACGTAAAAAACGGTAAAAAGTCTGGCAGCAAAGTTGCCAAAGACTTACCATCAAATTACAGTAAAACATTATTTTAATTTATTTTAGTTCTGGAAAACCGTCCGCCACCTCAGAAGGGGGAAGCGGGGAACCATCCAAGCTGTGTACAGTAAGGATGGGATGTTGTTGACCTCAACTGAGGAGGTAATAGGGCGGTGGAAGGAGCACTTTGAGGAACTCCTAAATCCAGCTGATGCGCGCTCTTTGTTAGAGGCAGAGCTGGAGGATGATGGGGGATTGTCGTCAATTTCCCTGGTGGAGGTCACTGAAGTAGTCAAACAACTCCACAGTGGCAAAGCCCCAGGGATTGATGAGATCCGTCCAGAAATGTTGAAAGCTCTGGGTGTGGAGGGGCTGTCTTGGTTGACACGCCTACTCAACATTGCGTGGAAGTCTGGGACAGTGCCAAAGGAGTGGCAGACCGGGGTGGTGGTTCCCCTCTTCAAAAAGGGGGACCAGAGGGTGTGTACCAATTACAGGGGTATCACACTTCTCAGCCTCCCTGGTAAAGTCTACTCCAAGGTGCTGGAAAGGAGGGTTCGGCCGATAGTCGAACCTCAGGTGGAAGAGGAACAATGCGGATTCCGTCCTGGTCGTGGAACAACGGATCAGCTCTTTACTCTAGCAAGGATCCTGGAGGGAGCCTGGGAGTATGCCCATCCAGTCTACATGTGTTTTGTGGATCTGGAGAAGGCATATGACCGGGTCCCCCGGGAGACTTTGTGGGAGGTGCTGCGGGAGTATGGGGTGAGGGGGTCCCTTCTCAGGGCCATCCAATCTCTGTATGACCAAAGCGAGAGCTGTGTCCGGGTTCTCGGCAGTAAGTCGGACACGTTTCAGGTGAGGGTTGGCCTCCGCCAGGGCTGCGCTTTGTCACCAATCCTGTTCGTAGTATTTATGGACAGGATATCGAGGCGTAGTCGTGGTAGGGAGGGGTTGCAGTTCGGTGGGCTCGGGATCTCATCGCTGCTCTTTGCAGATGATGTGGTCCTGATGGCATCATCGGCCTGTGACCTTCAGCACTCACTGGATCGTTTTGCAGCCGAGTGTGAAGCGGCTGGGATGAGGATCAGCACCTCTAAATCTGAGGCCATGGTTCTCAGCAGGAAACCGATGGAGTGCCTTCTCCAGGTAGGGAATGAGTCCTTACCCCAAGTGAAGGAGTTTAAGTACCTTGGGGTCTTGTTCGCGAGTGAGGGGACAATGGAGCGGGAGATTGGTCGGAGAATCGGCGCAGCGTGGGCGGTATTACATTCAGTTTATCGCACCGTTGTGACGAAAAGAGAGCTGAGCCGGAAGGCAAAGCTCTCGATCTACCGGTCAGTTTTCGTTCCTACCCTCACCTATGGTCATGAAGGTTGGGTCATGACCGAAAGAACGAGATCCAGGGTACAAGCGGCCGAAATGGGTTTCCTCAGGAGGGTGGCTGGCGTCTCCCTTAGAGATAGGGTGAGAAGCTCAGTCATCCGTGAGGAGCTCGGAGTAGAGCCGCTGCTCCTTCACGTCGAAAGGAGCCAGTTGAGGTGGTTCGGGCATCTGGTAAGGATGCCCCCTGGGCGCCTCCCTAGGGAGGTGTTCCAGGCACGTCCAGCTGGGAGGAGGCCTCGGGGAAGACCCAGGACTAGGTGGAGGGATTACATCTCCAACCTGGCCTGGGAACGCCTCGGGATCCCCCAGTCAGAGCTGGTTAATGTGGCTCGGGAAAGGGAAGTTTGGGGTCCCTTGCTGGAGCTGCTCCCCCCGCGACCCGACCACGGATAAGCGGACGATGATGGATGGATGGATGGATTATTTTACAGAAAAATTCTTTTTTTTAAATACAGAGATTTCCTGTAAATATTTTCTGTATTTTTATAGTCCAAATATTGTAGAATTAAAAAACAATCTTGTTATAAAACATTTCTAGAATGTTAAAAAAATATATAAATCTTTATCAAAACTAAGAAATATTGCAAAAATACCTTAAAAGTACACATTTTTTTCTGAAAACTGCTGTTTTAATATGGTTTTCTTTGGTAAATTCACAAGATTATCCAATCCATCCACAAGAACTCCATGTCAAAGTATAGATTTCTGAATAGTTATTTGATATAGTTATAGTTATTAGTTAATAGTTATAGATTTCTGAAAGTTATTTGACATCATTTTTGTGTGTTTTACACACAAAAATGATGTCAAATAACTTTCAATTACCCTCCTTTAGGCATTTATTTTATGATTATCCAATCTAATTACAGTAAATTTATGTTAAATACTGTTTTTTTACTGTATAAAAAAAGAATATAATGGGATAATACCTTGCATAAACCTAATAATAATAGTCATTACTTATATAAACAATATTTGAGAGTATTTACAAGCAACTCTCCAATATATCTACATACTTTTACCATTAATGTATGGTGTTTACTTTAAATAAACATTGTACATTAATGGTAAAAGTATGTAGATATATTGGAGAGTTGCTTTTAAATACTCTAAAATATTGTTTAGAAGCAAATATCCAGTATATTTACATACCTTTACCATTATTATATGAGGTTTACTTCATATAAACATTGTTTTTTAGTTATAAAAAGCAACTATTCAATATATAAACATAGTATTACCATTATTGTATGGGTGTTCACTTTATATAAACAGTATTCAACAGTAATCACAAGCAACTATCCAATATATCTACAGACTTTACCTCATTATTGTATGGGGGTTTACTTTATATTAACTGTTCTTTATAGTAATTCATAGTATCCAACATATATACATACTTTTACCATTATTGTATGGTGTTTACTTTATTTAAACATTGTTTCATAGTAATTTAGAAGCAACTCTCCAATATATCTACATACATTTACTATTAATACATGAGGTTACTTTATATAAACATAGTTTTATAGTAACTTAAAAGCAACTATCTGGTATATCTACAGACTTTTCCTCATTGAAGGGGTTTACTTTATATAAACATTATTTGACAGTAATAACAAGCAACTCTCCATTATATGTACATACGTGTGTATTTTATATAACCTTTATTTGACAGTAATAACAAGCAACACCAATATATCTACAGACTTTGTGCAAGTGCATGGGACTTACTTCATAAACATTATTTTACAGTAATTACTATTACTATCCAATATATGTTCACAACGTCCTCATCAGTAAATGGGGTTTTGAATGTACAAAAACCAAAAGGACTATGTAAAAGTGCATTTGCATCAACTACTTTTACACTCAATAAATATATAAATCTTTTCTGCTGACATTTTACAGCATTGTCCAATCCATTCACTGCACATCCCTATTTGAGATGTATGAGATTTTAAGATGTATCATAACCAGAAAGTATCATAAAATGACCATTTACTGCTTGCTTTACAAATAAATGCACTATTAAACAGTGATATCCTTAATCCTTAACATATGAATAAACTTATGGGAGCAAAAACTGTCTGGTACATTGCATTATAGCAAAAGGGGAACTATGGGCAATTTGGGAATTCATTCATGTGTGTTCAAAATGTCAGTGAATATGAACAACTCTCTCCAAAATCCAAAAACTAAAATGTGTGACGTCATCTGATATAAAGTAATGTAATGTATAAGCTTTTCCAAAAACAATGAATTGAGAACGATTTTAAAGATGACACTGAGAACAGCCAGGGGGATGTTAGGAGGTAACGGGGAGATTTTGTGTTTCAGAATTGAAACGCTAACATAGAATAAACCTCTTTTCTTTTTTGTATTCTACAAATTAGTTTCACATTTATTGTCTAAGAAGCAGCTTAGTAACCTGATGACATCATAGTTTGAGTCTTAAATCTCTGGTTTGTGGCTTTGCGAGAGAGTAGCTCTTACTCACAAATATCAGAGGTGAGAATAAAGACCTTTGCACACCAAGGACGTTTTTTCCATGCGATTATTTCACATGTCAATATATTTTGTAGGGCTGCACAATTAATCACAATATTGTCGAAATTGCAATATGAACTAGTGCAATATCCAAATCGCAGAGGGGAGCAATATTTGTTGAAGTTTAAAAACGGCAGAATCTAGCTGCTGTACAATCACTTCATATCTTCACGGCTAAACGTTAACTCTCCTATGGTCCGACTGCTCTCTCTTTCTCGTCCGCTCACACCACATCTTCTGTCACTTTCTCTCTTCAGCATCTGTTTTACCGACATGGTAGATGAGCTGGCGCGAATATCCAAAACTTTAACTGAAAACTGTCGCAAATTCACATAGCTGCCGTGTGAATAGTTTTGATGTGAAATATTCAAAGGCGATTATTTTGCATATTTGCATCGCTTAATCATCACGCCCCCGGTGTGTAATGGTCTTGAGTCACACATGTGCAAGTCACAAGTCTTAAAGCGTAACTCTGGCCAAAATGCATCCTAGGGTGTTTTTGTGAATGTACGTGAGTCAAACTTACGTTTAAAAGCATAATTAGGACAGAAGCGCCACTTTTAAGGTTTACCGTATTCTCGTTTTTGGTAAACTGGCCTTTTGAATGGGAGAGCTAGGGGCATTACTATGATTGCTATTTTTAAACACTAAGAAGGCTCGACACAACATGAGACTTTGCTCTCTACGTATCACCAGTGGCTCTACACATGAACTCAGCATTGTGAACATTGTTTGTGTACACAGAGTTTACTAAAAAGAAAGGTTTTGAACAACTCACTGTAGCTGTTGTTTCCGGGCGCTACCATCTCTCAAAAAGTGTCAATCTCCAAATACGAATGAACAGACTCAATAAGAGGAAATGTAATTCATATATGAGGCTCCTTTTTCAACTACAAGGTCAATATGGTTTTTCACTAACGACTAAACAATAAATTATCCGTGTATTTATATGGAACTAAGCTTTAGGAGATTTCCATCTTTATTCTCCTCCCTGTTAAGCTGCATTTGGAGATGGTAGCGCCCGGAAACAACAACTGCTAAACTAAGTCGTTCAAAAACCTTTTTTAGTAAACTCTGTGAACACAATCAATGTTCTCAATACTTCCGTTAATGTGTAGAGCCCCTGGTGATACTTGGAGCAAAGTTTCATGTTGTGTTGAGCCTTCTTAGTGTTTTAAAAAAGTGATTTTGATGTGATCTTAGTAGTGTCCCTAGTACTCCCATTCAAAAGGCCATTTGACCGAAAAACGAAGATATGGTAAACAATGTGTGTAACAGGGTTTGCATAATAGGTTTGCTGAGGTGTAACAGGGTGTAACAATGTGACAAATACATGTTCGGTTCAGACCTCAGTTTGTTTTTTGTTTGTTTTTGTTTACAAGCACAGACCAGGTAAAGCAACCATTACCAGTGCAGATGTCATTCGGTACCTCCTTCAGCTGTATGTGGGTTTGCTGCCTCCTTCTTAGCATCTGCTGGGCCCCCTTTTGCTCTGGGCTATCCTGTTCTCAGTCTGGTCTGTTGGTTCAGCCTTCATTTACTGGTCATTGGCCTCTTGATTCCTGTCAAACCGAACACAGAATGAGAGCCATATCATGGGTGAGAAAGATGTGGTAAGGTACAGCTGATTACGTTTGATACTGTATGGTGAACATCTCTTTACTTTAGCTTTCTTTTTCTCCTTGGTCTTCTTAATCGTGTATCCTCCTTTCTTCCATCTTGCCTAAACAGGGATTAAAGAATTAGGGTGAGATTTTTTTAAACATTTCAACATTACTGTAACAGTACTATAGCTACATAGATGTATTTGTGGTGGCTTGCCAGCACTGACCACCATGTAATTATTTATTTAGATTTACAGCAAAAATGAAACTTAAAATACATATTTAATTACATACTGAGTGCAATTGTCTGGACTGGAGGGAGAGACACTTCTAAGTAGAGCACGTAGCCTATATCTTATTTCTGAGTTTGTTCAATTCCCTGTCCATTTATTTTTATGTAGAAAGCGAGAATGGAAACATTCTCTCTGGAAAGACAGAATGATAATGCTAAGTTGGACACATTGAATCATGAGTGAAAATAACGATCACGTTCAAATTAAGATGTTGTGGTCCACAAAGCAGTCTCTCTGTGTAATGTCATGTTGTAATTTGTTACATTTGTACATCTTGAATGAAGCAGGGGTAAAACGTTAATTACAAAGTGTGGTTCACTGTTCATAAAGTAGAACCAAATTAAAGTTAGTCAGCTGAGATAGCTTAGCATGTAATGTTAACTACCTAGTGTTAGGAGCAATGGAGCGTTATAACGTTTCTTTAATTACTAGCATAGATATATACATATATATCTATGAATTACTAGTATTAGTACCTGGCTAATCAAGCTAACCTGCTAAACAGTCTAGCTACTACTAACATTACGTTACTTAGCAAGTTAATGTTACGAAGTTAACTGCCACTGTCTTTGTCAGGTCCGTGTTTGCACGAGGAAATAGGAACTTAAGTTAAACATGGAACGTTGACTTAACCTTAGTGTCCGTCACATGGATGTATTAAGGTTCGTCAACTGACAAATATAATATAGTTAACAGTTAGCTAGCCTACATATTTAGCTAGCTAACATTATGACTGGTGCATGGTTCACATTCAAGGCTACCATTACCTAAGGACAGGCATAATGTTGCGCCAGACACATGTTGATAAGGCACATAAACGGCAAATGCTAACGTTATCCCTGCTGACATTTTAAAATTCCAAGTGTTATCTTAACTCATGTCCAGTTGATATCTCATGAGGAAACTGCATGTAAATAAAAACAACAGTATTACTTTACCTGAAGTGAAAGCTGAATGTGAATCATCATGGAAATGTCCTGCATTAGCTAGCTACGTTATCCACTCCACAGTGTCTCTGTGCCGTTGATCTTGACGTTAGCCCCTCCCCCTCTGAAGTCAAACAATACCATTGGTCAAGATTGTCTCGTTGATCTTGATGTTAGCCCCTCCCCCTCTGAAGTCAGACAATACCATTGGTCAAGATTGTCTCGCCTGGCATGATTCATCCAATTATTTCGCAACATTCAGTTATCTGAATCTGTGCGCACTTTCTTGATATTTGAAGCACAGAGACTAAAGAGACTATTTCTGTTTACATTTATGTTTTTTCAACCATTGTAAGGTCTTACATCGCTTCACCCCCAGATTACTAAATTCACGTTGATGCTACAGAAGCCTTGGTTGAACTGTTGAGCACTAACATCACTTCCCAGTCTTTCACACATTGCATGTATTGCTAAATTAAAACAATATATAGCACACCAATGTAAGGCTTTATTCACACTTCATGTCTTTATTCACCTTATATTACCTCAGCCCATGAAAAACTCTTTGTTCCCTTTGACCTGTAGAAACTGGGGAGAGGCAAAATGATTTGAGGGAGCAGTAGGACTGCACAAAGACCTTGCATTTTGTTGAACACGCATTTTGGGTCTTAATATTAAGAGAAAAAAAATGTAACAAATGTATCATGCACCTTCATAAGGAAAAGAACATGTATGCTACATATATTATTTCAAGTACACCAAATGCATAAAAAAGAGGTTTGTCCCACATGCATTTATTAGATTCTGACTGATAAAAACACTCAACGTCCCCAAACTACTGTATTTCTGAATTCTTAATTATCATTTACATTCACGAGCCTCCCCTAAAACAGTTTGGAGCTTCTTAGGGAGGCCTGCCTCCCACTTTCAAAACCTCTGGTCTAACATATTGTTTTGGAAGACAGCCTCCAACGTTTTTAAAGTGGATTAACAGCCTTTTATGAAAGGCCTATGAAATAACAGATAATTTCTCAAATAAGCATAATGTTGCAGTTGTCCATACTGTTTGTCAGTAGGCATGACTTTCATAAGAGGGGACACACTTTAAATGGGCAGCCGCACACAATTCAAGATTTCTTTATTGTTACAGTAAATTACAGGTATAGGACACTATCGAGCAACATCTGACATTACACGTATGGCTCTGTTGTGCCTGTTGTGGTGTATCAACGCAGGGTTGAATTAAACTGTATGAGGGTTGGAACTAGTGGAACAAGTTAGGTTAGGTGGTGTGTAAGTTAGGCAAGCAGGTATGTATTTGAGGTACTGGTGTGCATGAATATTGATTTTCCACCCCTTATAAAAGTGTAGCATAGCTTTGGCGTATTAACGTATTAATGTTACACCTAAATGGAACACATATTGCCCAGGCCATATGTGCATCAATGCCTGTGTAACTATTGCAACTATATGGAAATTGCAGTGTAATTTCAGAGGCAGAGGTGATCAGATCACAGAGGTCTTGTCAGGCACTGGTGAGGCTTTTGAAGTACTGGACTTGCATG
This sequence comes from Gymnocephalus cernua, assembly GCA_023631565.1. Lineage (NCBI taxonomy): Eukaryota > Metazoa > Chordata > Actinopteri > Perciformes > Percidae > Gymnocephalus > Gymnocephalus cernua. The sequence goes on along the minus strand of CM042441.1, from coordinate 34,658,269 downwards.
AATATTCATTCTACCCCACATAAACTCATGCTCTGAGCTGTTTGCATGACATAGACAGGAACATACATCAGAAGCCAGAGTAGACACAGTATACGGCATCACAGCAGACATCAGCAAAGTAAGCAGTCAATGGAAAAAGATGTTGGACCTCCACGGAAGTGAAATGAGGCAAGAACATCAGATGCCCCCTAAAATATTAGGATGGTGAAGATGTAGGCTTACCCAGGCTGCAGGCTGCCTGGCTGTCTGTGTACTGTATCGCCATCCTGTAGGCCTATAGGGTTGTAGGCCGATGTGATGTGAACTGTGGCTGCACGATTCTTTTGTCAACTCATTTGTCAGACCAAAACATGATTATATTAGTGATGAGCATATCACAGACTTGGACTAAAACAGACATCATGTACATCTAAGGCTTGCAGTTTAGGTTGTCTCTTGTCTCTTATGCATTCCCGTAACTGAAGCTATGGCTTTGTTTCCACAAATATTTAGGTGAAAGAATGTTTATTTTTTACAAAGACAGATCTGAATACAGCATCTTTGTCCACATAGGCCTCAGTGGTGATTTGGTGCGGTACAGCTTTAGCTGGTTGTTTAAGCTTGTGTGCTGCCAAGTTGTTTTACTGTTTGTATTACCATAAAATATTACAGTATTTTAGTTTCTAATAGAATTACATTGATCCAACTATACTTGAGAACAATGCTTGTGGGTCTGTGCTGTGGAGTGGTTGAGGCCATGCAGTGAGGGTTCATGTCAGCCTCATTCAATGCATTAATTGGGTATGGCTGGTCGTACCTGTCTCAGTACCTCTGTTAACCCCTTTAGTAGACTTCCATTAAGAGATATTGGCCAGGATGATGTTTGACAGCGATGAAAACACTAACACACAGTATGTATGAGACCACATTGAATAAGATACAATGGACCCCTATACATTATACCAATATTTACCCTCTGAAGAGTCTCTGATGCATATATTGGATAGTTAATTGTAAATACTGTCAAATGTTTTTACAAAGTAAACAAACAGTACATTTATGGGATAAGTCTGTAGATATATTGAATAGTTGCATTCAATCACTATAAAGTACTGTTTATATAAAGTAAAAATGTTATATTAATGGTTAAAGTATGTAGCTATATTAGATAGTTTTTGTACAGTAGAAAACCAGTATTAAACAGGAATTTACTGTAAATAGACTGGATAATCATAAAATAAATGCCTAAAGCTTTTAAGATACTATTAATTGGCTGTTAAAAGAGGGTCATTTTGCATTAATTTGACATGATTTGTGTGTTTTACATCCAGAAATCTGTACTTTGACAGGGAGTTCTTGTGGATGGATTGGATAATCTTGTGAATTTACCAAAGAAAACAGTATGAAAACGGTAGTTTTCATTCAAATTATGTAATTGTAAGGTATTCTTCAATATTTGTCAGTGTTTGTACAGATTTATACATTTGTTTAACATTCTAAATATGTTTTATGATTACAATTCTTTTTAATGTTACAATAGTTGGACTGTGAAAATACAGAAAATGTACAGTAAATATCTGTATTTTAAAAAGAAGTTCTTTGTAGAATAACGTAAGGTTTTTGACTGTCATTTCACGGTAAGTGCTTGGCAACTTTTGCTGCCAGACTTTTTACCATTTTTTCACGATTGTTTAACGTTTCTTTACATTAATTTTAAGTTTTAACTGTAAAAAAACAGAAAGATGCCTCAATTTTACACTCAGTAAAATTATGGTTATTTTTTGTTTTTTTACATAAAATTCAATGTAATTTAACTTTCAAGCTCATTAAGCACTGGAATTATCCTGTTAAATAACTATATTTTCTCATATCAATTCACAGACTACAACCTTTATTTAATGTGTTTTTTTTAAATAAAAGTATTTTTCCATGTTATGGCATTAACACTTAATGTAGAAAAAACGGAAAAAAAACGTAAAATTTTACAGTAAATAACTTTTTTTATTTTACAGTGTAGATACAGTCGTACAATCAGTTTAAATAGCAATTATCTGGTGCTGTTTAACCCTTGTGTTGTCTTCACTGTCGGCCATGAACTTGTCACTTTCATTTTATGTTCATGCTGTATTTTATTCATGGTAAATTAACCTAATTTAAATAGCATAATACCTAATTTTTGAGTTTGAAAAGAAGCAGAAATGATGAATTATTGTGACCAATAGAATAGTTAAGATCACAGGATGTTGAGTGAATCACAGACTGGTTTATGTCACAGTTTGGTCACGAAGCTATTTTGAAACCATTTAAACAAATTAAATTAAATTAAATAAAACAACTACAATGCATGTACGTTGTATGGGTTAACGTACATGCATGCATCCTAGTTATTTTGGGGGCAATTTGGTTGTAAGAAACTGTTGAGTTAAATAAAGTTTCAATAATGGTGATGCTTGATAACCATGTATATTATATGCTTTTATGTTTTATGTTTAATGTAAGAAATGATATGCTGCAGCTGGGTTAGAAAATATGATTGAATTCAATGCAAACTCCATATCATGCTGTTATAAATCTTACTCACTGCCTCTGTGAAGACTAGGTCAAGGCAGACCCTTTTGTCCCCTGCTCTCCCCCTCTCTTCCTGTCTCTCGTAGACAGATTAGATCAAAACCAAGCAATTAACATATCGAAAGAAACCGTCTGTTACACTTCTGTTACACAGCAGGAAATAACCTCCTGTCTTCCTCTGTCTCCAACATCCTGAAGTCTCAGGCAAGGTTAAGACAATACAATGTTGATTCCTGCATTACTTGTAAAGAGTTGTCATCTACATGTTAGAATCTTTTTGATCTATGACTGAAAATGACCTCAAGGGGACAGGGGCTAAAGCATGTCCTTCCTAATTGGACAGCGAAGAAAGCCAATGAGATGCGTTCAACACAACATCATGGCAATGACGGGCCAATGGGAATAGAGTCGGCTCCAGGTCCAGGGAAATATAATTCTGAAACGGATAATGATCGGGACAGTGAAAATGTGACTCCACCAGGGAAACATATTTGCTGTCCGCTGCTCGCAGTGTATTGTATTGTCTTGTTTGTCCAATGTCAGCTGATTTGTAACTGTTGCCTTTGTCATGTCGCTTGCATCATAGTGTTAATTAAATATTCTCTTAATCCTCCAATTGCTCCCAGGCCTTTTCTCCTTCCTCAAAGATCCAAGAACACGTCTCTTAGTTTTTCTCAACAAAACCCATATTTCTGATATAAAAAAAACTTTGAAAACGGGTCAAATTTGACCCGGGTACAACACAAGGGTTAAAAACCCCAGAGATCGTCTACAGACTAGAATTCTCACACAACAGATTTTTCCTTCACAAAAACTGTTTTTCCTGGAAAGTTTTGAAGATGCTACGAAAGAGCAGCACGGGTATATAATTCTCGACCTCATGACGGCGTGCCCAGAACGTTACAGGGTTCGTACGGGATTACTTCCCCACCAGCAAACAACGGTTTATGTACCTAAAACAAAGTAGACCGTCATTATGTCAGCGCGTATAAAACGGAATGCTCTGCTACTAAAAGCGCTGTACCATGTGACGCCTTCAAAACGTAAAGACATTTTGAAACACTGCTCGGCCAATTTTCTCCAAGCCTTGTGTGAGGTGGCGCTTAATCTGTTAAAAGGAAATCTACCTATATTGCCTTCTCAATACAAACAGCTGAAACATAAAAAGAAGATTATCAGACTGCTGGCCGATAAAAAAAACTGTTTAAAACGCCAGGCTCTGAAAAAACAGACAGGGGGTTTTATCCAGCCATTGCTGGTGGCAGCCGTCCCAATATTGGGAAATTTGATAGGCGGTCTGCTTCCAAAAAGCTAAGAGTAGAAGATTGTTCTCTTAAAAATAAAATGTCTCTGAAGGCTGCCGTGAAAATGTATCTGATTTCACCTCAACAGTTGAGCAAAATGACTAGAGTCGCAGAGTCGTCCATCAGACAGACGGCTGAAGATGATGTGAATGAGAAAATACGTGCGGTACTTAATGATCCTGGACTGAATTTGTATGAAAAAGCTAAAAGACACGAAGCGCTACTACTGAGGTATCTCACTTTGCTTAAACAGAGTAACAAACAGGATACTGTAGAATCTGAACATTCTGCATCAGCACCACCGACATCGGTACCTGCAAATGCTCCACCTGCGGTTGAGGTAGTGGATTCAGGCACAGATGCTAGCCCCTATAATAATAATAAGGGTTAGGTGGTTAGGTGTTATTGTAGATTATGGATAGGCCAATTGAAACAAATTAGTTTTGAGCAGTTTTTTATAGGTGTTCAGTGAGTCCGAGTTTCTGATGTGGATGGGGAGTGAGTTCCAGAGGGTGGGGGCAGCTATTGCAAAGGCTCAGTCCCCCAAAGTTCGGTGGGTTGATTTGGTGATGGGTTTGAGGAGGTTTAAGTCAGCTGAGCGAAGGCATCTGGAGGGGCGATGGTGCTGTAAGAGGTCTGTGAGGTATGGAGGGGGCCTGATTATTGAGAGCTTTGTAAGTGATGAGTAGAACTTTGTAATGGATGCGCTGTTGTACAGGGAGCCAGTGAAGCTGTTGAAGGACAGGGGTGATGTGTTGTCTTGAACCGGTGTGGGTGAGGAGGCGAGCAGCAGAGTTTTGAACGTATTGCAGTTTTTGTAAAACAGATGAAAGGAGACCATATAGGAGGCTGTTGCAGTAGTCAAGTCTTGATGTAATGAATGCATGGATGAGAGTTTTAGCAGCAGATGTCGAGAGGGTGGGGCGAAGATGAGCAATGTTACGTAGGTGGAAAAAGGCAGTTTTGGTGATATGACGGATATTGGGCTTAAAAGTGAGTGTGGGGTCAAAAATGAAACCAGGATTTCGGATCTGGAGTGAGGTGTTGACTGTATGTCCAGCGACGGAGAGAGCGAAATCTTGGGAGGAGGCGAGTAATGATTTTGGACCAATGATGATGATTTCAGATTTGTTGTAGTTGAGTTTAAGGAAGTTGGCAGTCATCCAGGTTTTTATTGCTGAGAGGCATTTTGTGATGGTTGATACTATGGCAGGAATGATGGATCTAGTGCTGAGGTATAGTTGTGTGTCATCTACGTAACTGTGGAATTTGAGTCTGTGATTTTGAATAAGTCCAAGGGGAAGCATATACAGGATAAACAGAAGGGGACCTAGCACTGAGCCTTGAGGGACTCCGTGATTGACCGGTATGGTATGGGACGTACAGTTGTTGATGGATATGAATTGAGAACTGTTGGTGAGGTAGGAGGTGAACCAGGAGAGCGCTGAACCAGAGAGGCCCAGATTTTTTAGGCGTTGTAGAAGGATGGAGTGGTCAATGGTGTCAAAAGCGGCATAGAGGTCAAGTAGGAGGAGAATAGAGAGGGAACCAGTCAGAGGCAAGCAGGAGGTCATTTGTTACTTTGAGTGGAGTTTCAGTAGATGAGAATGGAATCCAGACTGAAAGGTTTCATAGAGCTGATTGGAAAGAATGTGATGTTTTAGTTGAGAGGCAACAGAGCATTCCAGGATTTTTGATAGGAAAGGTAGGTTAGAGATGGGCTGGAAATTGTTGGGGTTGTCAGGATCCAGGCCAGGTTTTTTAAGTATTGGTGTAATGGCGGCGACTTTGAAGGAAGAGGGAACTGTTCCAGATGTGAGAGAGGAGTTTATGATAACCATCATAAGTGGGCTGAGGCAGGGGAGGCAGTGCTTGACCAATGCAGATGGAATGGGGTCCAGTGGGCAGGTAGTGAGGTGGATTTTGTTGAGATGATCTATGAGATCGGTTTCTGTGATGACAAATAGGGAGGCGAGAGTGTTGTGAAATGGAAGGGATAAGTCCGGTTGAGGGTCTCTACTAGGAGAGATATTCGCAGAGAGTTCTTGGTGAATACTGTCAATTTTGTATTTAAAGAAATCAATGAAATTATTGCATTTGTCCATGGTGAATAAGCGGGTGATATTGTCAATGGGTTTCAGTAGTTTATTGACTGTGGCAAACAGTGTCTGGGGGTTGGAGGATCCAGAGTGAATGATACCAGAGTAATAAGCTGTGTGGGCTGATGTGAGCGCTGATCTATAGTGTTGGCTGTGATCCTTGTAGGCTTGTAGGTGTACAGTGAGTCCAGTTTTCTTATGTAAGCATTCTAGTTGTCTGCGTTCTTTTTTGTTTGTGCATTTTTGGGTTGAACCAGGGAGCAGAACGTGACCAATAGAATTTTCACTGTTTTCACTGGTGCGAGAGTATTGAGGCTGGATGTGAGTGAGCGATTGTAGTGAACTACTAGATCGTCAGTAGTTGAGTTTTCAGGGATGCTGGGTATGGAAATTGTATTTGCGATATGGGAGGAAAGTGAGGTGAGACAGAGGGACTTTAGATTTCGGTAAGATATAGCGGGTATCTGTTTGGGATGGGTACAGGGGAGGTTGATGTGAAATGTTATCGCAAAATGATCAGATATAGCCAGGCCTGTGTGTGCGAGAGTGCCAATATTGAGTCCAGTAGAGCAGACCAGGTCCAAAGTGTGTCCACGGGTGTGGGTGGGGAAATTGACATGTTGTATGAAATGAAAACTGTGTATAATGTCCAAGAAATCCATGGTGGGTTTGGAGGTGGATAAGTCAATGTGGATATTGAAGTCACCTATGAGTAATATGGTTAATGAAGTTGTGCAAAGTTGAGTTATAAATTCAGAGAAATCTGACAGACCTATACCATATTGGATGACGCCGCGAATGATGTGATAAGGAACCTACCCCCACGTAACCGTAAAAATGCCATCTACATTTTGCAGAAATTAGATGCAAGTGACGAGGGTTGGACAACGCGAGGCAAATTTATATATAAGGGACGTGTAGTACAAGGCTCACATATGCTTGACTTAATAAAAACCCTCTCATTGCCTAATAAAAGAAAAAAATCAGGTGGCGCCGAAAGGATGGGATAGATTCCTAAATACGTTGGACGGTTTAAACATCCCTGTATCCATGATTAAAACTCGTCAAGCACGCGCCCAGTACAGTCGGCTCAAAATGACAGGAGATGCTTTTGAAGAAGAAACATTACCACGGGAAAAAAGCATACCTATTATCCCCGAGATGGCCAATACCGCAGGAAAAAAGAAAAGCATTCCTATTATCCCCAAGATGGGCAACTTTGGATTAACGTCACAATACATCGTAATTTTTCATTAAAATGTTTTTTTTTTTATTTTTGTTTCATGCAATGAACATGTTGTAAAACAAGTTTATGGTTACAGAGTCTTATTGTACCTTACAAGTTGTAACAATCTAAACATGTTTAAAGAGCACGCACTATGGTGAAAAGAGTCTGAGTGGTTATGACTGACGCACCTTTGATATTTATTCACAAAATTAGATACCATACGATCATTTTTACGGACATCATCGCAATACCGAGTCAACATTTCTTTATATGATAAGCCGCAGGCCCGATGGCAGAGGTAAAAAACACAATGCTGACCACATACGGTAGACAGAGTGTGCTGAAGTTGCCGGTCGTGGTACTGTATATTCTTTGAGCGTTTTTCCAGAAACTGCCTAATGCTAGAGGGGTAGTGCGCAAAATCAGACGGGAAACCATAAGAATAAAAAAATGTAGCTCCTCCAGTGTCAGACCCAGCCAGTGTTCTCCGGGCATGTGAGCCGGATGGGTGTTGACGATAAAGTAGGCCGGTAGACGGTAGGTATAACTCAGTGAGGCTAGTTGATCAGAAGCCCACAAAATGATGCATCAGGCGTTCTAGTTGATGATTATCCATCTTTTTAATAATAATAATCCACCAGCACCTGTCTTTTAGCATTGATTTCCAGAATGGAATCGTAGCATGCGTATACTATGAGTGTCGTAATGTGAGGCAGCGGTACCCTAAACCTCATTTCCAACCTCAAATTCTCATTGGAAATGGGAGATAACACGTCACTGTCTTCGGTCGCCCCAAGATTGAAGCCAAACAGAGAATAACCTTCGTTAAAATCGCTGCGGTTGATGCTAAGAGGCAAATCCTTGAGATGGCGGCCTGTGGCAGTAAACATATTGTAAAAATCTCAGACTGAATTTCCGGTATTGAAACGGGGCTGAAATGCTTTTGCTGGTAGCCATTTTCCGTCCTGACACAAAGCCAAATATTCCACATCATTATGTCTGAAATTAAATGCTGACAAGTCTCGACGTCTGACATAAGCATCATGATGAACCATGGCTAAAGCTAAATAGCGAGGCATAGCACCCAGAAAGAGATTTTCCTGGTTACATATTCTGGAATTTTCAGGGATGGAGTTTGTTTTCACACTGACGCGTGAGAGCGGATAGAGTGCATTTCCTTTCATCAGGGCGGCGGCGTGACCCAGGCGTACAGCCGGGGAGGCGGTGACCTTTTTAACAAACAGGGAGGCTGATAATATCTTCAGGGTGAACTCCGAGTCATGAGCCCCATAAGGCAAAACGCATCATTGCTACGAATAAGTTTAATTTTCAAATCAACAGAGTTTAATAACAGACGCTCGCAGAAAAAGATGTCACCGTGGATAGGTCCTAGCAACTCTACTTCGCCAGATTCTGCACTGAATTTTGCCCTCTGGACTAATCCTCTGTTTGGTCCATTAGTCACGATGATAGAATCCATTGATCCTGTAGTATCTTTGTAAAACAGGCCGGTGCTAAATTGACTATTTAAGGTGTCCTTGGGAAAGTTGAGTAAGGTTTCTATCATAGCTCTGTAAGGGTGAGTGGCGCTGGACTGTGAAATCAACCTATCCCCCAGAATAACGTCGCATTGGCTAAAAATTGTATTGAGAGGATAATTGATGAGACCCACAGCCGCATCTGCTGGGATGTTTAACCCATCCCTCGCTGTGATTTTAACACGTAGGTTAAGAAGCGTGTCGTTCAGGTCCAGGTATTGAGAGCCATCTCCTGGTATAAAGAATTCAATTGGCGAGTTATCGCCCAGTGCAGAGAGAGGTTGATATTCTTGATATTTGTTATCTTCTACAGATACTTGAGTCATAGGCGCTGAGAAGAGATCCAGCTCCGCCAGGGTGCACTCGGCTGATTTCTGATGTAAAAGAGCCATTGTGTTAAAATATGTCAGAGGTCTGAGCAGACTTCCTCCTCTTGGGTGCGCGTCTCTTGACTGATTTGCTCTTCTTGACCGTTGCACGTTTTTTAAACACTGAGGAGACGATACGCTCGCCCGGCGGGCATTTTCTTGCTCTACGGGACAAGACCAAAACACCGCCCGAACCTTCTTGTTGCTTATTTTCAGTCAGTTTTTCCATTACTCCTTTGACAGCATCCGCAGCAATGTTTGTAGCAGCTGTTTTAAGATGCGGTTTTGCCACAGTGAAACCTTTTTTCAGCAGAGGGGCTACGAACCGGAGCAATTTCGAAAAGATAGAGCCTATGCCTCTTCCGTACATTACCGGCGCTCCATAAAAAATGGGTAAAGCTCCGCCTTCTTCACCTTCATAGTACGCAACAAAGTGCCTTCTTTGATATGTAACATCTTACCTCACAAAGAACGTTGGACGGGTTTAAAGTGTAATTTCACAATGGTCTTTCCAAAAACAAAGTCAACATGCCAGTTGTGATCGGTTTTAATTTCTATGCGTATGTTTTTGATGTAATTTGTAGACAGAGGTATATAATGTATCATATTGTACCTGAGGATAGACACGTCTCCAAAGTCACCTTTCACATTCACCACGCAGAGGAGAGGTGAGGAACTGTCACCGACCGCTTGATACTGAATAATGTCTGTGTATACAAAGAGGTTATAAATGCCTGCATTCAAATCACAGGGATAGGTAGACTGACGTTTGGAGAGGGTCCACCATTCGGTGGGTTTTAACCCTAACATGTAAGCCAGCGGAGGATAGGTTCGTATTTTGAACTGCCTATCGCCTTTGAAGTCGACGCATTTGGTCGCATTGTTGAAAGAAGCGTCAAAGGAGGGGTCGTACTTTTTGACCGCCGGGACCAAGTATTCTAGGAGATCCTTGGGACGATTATAGTAAGCGCCACGATTGAATTTCACAATCATCAGCGGTTGAGGTTCGCCCGACGGTTGAGGTTCTTCCGTCGTACGGTAAAACTCAAAATAGCTGGCGTCTGTGGATAAATTACACCATGTACGAGGATAGACGATTTCGCATAGACCGACCACCCATTCACCACTCACACAATCGATTTGACTAAACCGATCGAACTAACAACTGCTGGTATTATTTTTAAATACTTCTTTACTGGCGTTGGAAGGCAGGGTCACGTAAAAGCCCTCTGTGTTTGTGTGTTCCATGATTCTCTTTTAAAGCTCGAGTGATGGATTTATCTTTGTACATACATTTTTATATATCAATCACATCATTCAATTTAACCCAGCTGTTGAACTTTTCTGGCCAGTTCAGCCATTGTACAAAAACTTGTTTTTCACCCTTGACGAACGAACCTTCAATAACTTCGCCGTCATAGTCAGATAATTTGTATACCGGGGGTGTACGGGGAATACGATCCATGATTGTAAAGACTTTGTCCGTAAAACTTAGTATTTTTTATCAAACACGCCTCTCACCTTGGATAAATGTACCAGATCCCCCTTCTTAAACATCATCTTTGTTTTTTTCCCATGATGCGAAGAGAAGGTGCCGTACAGATTGCGAAACACCTGGTTGGCGTTCTCAGATGTGACATTCGCAGGAGTCATTTTAATAGAACTATGTCTTGTAAGACGTCCAAGTAACTGTGGGTGTTGCTAGCCGTAAAATATTTAAACATGCGAGATTTCAGGGTGCGGTTAAACCTTTGATGACCGATGCCTTTAAGTCACTAGCCGTTCTAAAATGATTGATATCGTATTTCTTCATGAGAGCCTCAAATTTCTTGTTGAAAAATTCTTTGCCAGCGTCAGTTTAGCTTGGCGGGTATTAAGCTCTCTGGAAACACTGATTCAAACGCTTTTACGACCTCAGACGCCATCTTCCTCTTCAAGGGACATGCGTATGCTTTTTTAGAAAATACGTCTATGATGGTCAGTAAATAATTAAACCCGTCATTATGCTCTGCCAAGGCCTGCATGTCACAGAGGTCGGCTTGAAATTGATTTAAAGGTTTAGTAACAAACACTCTGTTTCTCTTGAAATGTACGCGTGCTGGTTAATGCAATGTATAAGCATCTTGTTCGGATAAAAAATCTTTAACTTTCTCAACACAGACTTTTTCACCAGTTTCATCCTGTACACCCTGACGGAGGCGTTGTACTCCTCCAAAGATAGCTGGATGTAGAGGGTCGTAATACACGCGTTCCATCACCCGTTTCTCCATCCTTTCCTCTGAGCTCTCTAATGTATTCTAACACAACATGCATGCAAGAATGACTCTTTATTCATTTTTTGTTTTTGTTATTCTTTATGTTCAAAAGAAAAATACATTTCTTTGCACAAAATATTTGAAAAAATTTCATTCAGGTTTTTTTTCTAAAGAAAGATACATTTCTCTACACAAAATATTTGAAAAAAATTTCATTCAGGTTTGTTTTTTTTCAAAAGGAAAATACATTTTCTTCACATACACACACAGTTTTCACTGCATCTTGTCCTATCAAATTTTCGTACATGTCTGTGATGGGGTCATAGATTTTCTTCACTACTTTTAGCTGGTGTAATAATGTCTCTGCTACTACCCGGACTCTGAAGTCCTCAGCCTTGATGTTCCGGGAAAGTAACAGACGTTGAATAGTGGGAATAAAACGAGGTGTGACGAGTCTTTTCATCAAGCAGTAAAAGTTATCTCCGTAAAAGTCGTCCTCCAATGCTTCCAGACGCGTGTTCACGCTGATTAGGGTGGTCAATCTTACAACCATAGCACTCAGAGCGTCTGTCCTTGTGAATAGTCAAGTTGAGAAGATGGAAAACTGCAGATTTAATGGTGTCAATGAGCAAAGAAGAGACCCAGCCGTCACCCTCATCCTCCAGTTCTGGTGTAGGGACCTCCTCCTGACCATGTGGCGGGCTTTGCTTAATCGGTTCATTGGGAATTTCATCCTCCATTTCATCATGACTTTCTGTGTCCAATGAATCGCTTCCCACTTCCACCTCCACTGATGAATCATCGTCCTCTTCCGACTGAATTGGCGGAGTCGCACAGGCTGTCACCCTCATCAGAGCTCTCCCAGTCAGGGCCGCCATGAGACGATGCCTCATAAGAGGCCAGAGAGGTTGGAGGGCATATCAGACTTTGACTCTCCTCCTCAACTGAAAAGAGGACCCGCGGGGTAAGGGATCTCTTTGGCGGTGAGTTGAACATCTTGTATGGTGTGAGGCTCCTTGGTCTTGCGTTGAACATCTTGTACATTGTAAAGAAGGTTGATTCAGTCTTTATAATATTGTAAAGGGTGTGGTTTGGAAAGAGAGGTGTGTTTGGAAAGAGAGGCGTGGTAAGTTCAAAAGTTTAGAGTTTTTTTCACAACCAGCGTATTCCTCCACCCACGACAGCTCAGGAAGAGACCCGTTATAGTATCCCCCACTTCCATCAGCCTGTCCATCCATTCCAACGCTGATAAGACTAACACAGTACGGAATAACCCACAGTCGGGATTGAATCTCTGCAAAACAAAAAGATCGCAGGTTCTCTCTGCATCCAGAGACCGTGATACCAGAGTGGCTTGGAAACACCAACGGCCGGAGGTTGTGGTTCCAGAGGGCCATGTAGCCCCAAAGACTGTTTTCATCCGAGTCAAGTCATAATCACTGGGGTAATTATCGGTTCTTGAACGTGCCTCCTCAGGATTCTCTTCATCAGCATCATCGTTGCTGCAAAGGTACACCTCCTTCATCTCCTCCTTGCATTCTTCCATAACCGTTTGCGTCTCTTTATCCAACGTTGCAATACTTTCATTCTCCTTATCAGGGTTACTAGCAAATTGTAGCATTGTCTTCATAACCCCCCAGTCATCGAATCTTAGCCTCACCATGGTGGTTGAGGGGCACAATTTTCCCCCTTCCTTCAGATGATAAAAGCAAAGTTCACCTTCTTCATATTTGAACACATAACCCCAGGATCAACTCATCCCATACGCCTGTAGAGACCATTCCTCATGCAGAGATGCAGACGGCGGCATTTGAGTACAACACAAATACAACGTACATTTCTTTGGAGCGCCCGGAGCTTCGAGACCTTCTCGATAGATCATTACTGGGGTCTCACAAATCAACGAAGTGGACCATTTGACAGGGCCAGACCCTCCGTGGTAAGGACTAGATAAAGCGCGAGACTCTACACCATCAGCCATCTTAGAAGCAGTAATATAGCTCAATGCAGTCATAAATCTGAACTGCAGGAAAGAAACCCTTTATACAAATAAATTCTAAAGACAACGTCCTTTCCAACCCCATCGCTTCCCACGGGCTCCTCTGAAAAGAAATCATTTATATGCAAAGCTATTGACAAACTCCAGACGTTCTCACAGACTCAGACAGATTACATCAATCAAATTTTGACAGCTCGTGACGTTGACCCGACACTCATCAAACTCCACATTCCTAAGTGACAGAAGCGGACATCATTACTCTCTCGCATAAAAGCCTAAGTGGAAATGGGTGTGGCCTATATCACGAGATTCAGTTGGATCAAGGGAACGCGTCGACATGTGTATTTTTAATGTGCGACGTACGGTTTGGAAGTTATAGGGTCAAACGCTCAAAACGTTTTTTTTCTGCTATAGTGCCACCTAGTGGTGGAAGTGGGTTCTTTCTTGCGCCTGAGGTCCTTGCCGAGTTCTGAACCAGTCCTGAAAAGGGCACTCGCCCACCATGTACGGTTTAGGCTGCAGCGGGACTTTTACGCGGAGAAGAATAATAAGAATGATGATGATGAATAATCCTTAGAAAAACAATAGGGTTCCACAGCCCTGATGTGCGAACGGCGTAGCTTTTGCTACCGCAGTTTCTTCCAGACTCGGACTTCGGACTTGGACCCCTAATAATAATTCCTTTAGTTTCAATAGGGCCTTCACCGCTGTCGGCGCTCGGGCTCTAATAACTAGAACTGCAAGCAGTTATGATGGGGACCAAATCACCGATGCAAGTCGCCCCCGATGCCCAGGGGAGCATGCGAAAGCGGATCCTAAAGCCTGACGGCGCGGAGGCAAATGGCGTTAAATATCGAGAGGCGTGAAGCGCAAGGTCTGCGGTACTTTGCGATGCAATTATCCCATCAACGTCGATGGAGCAAAAGGGCCAAATCTGGTCTACATTGACTTTACCGCCCCCTAATGGCCTATCTTTACAAAATTTGGTATAGAGCCTCATGGCAGCATGCCGACGAAGCCCCTCAAGTTTCGCGTTGATAGCATGTTGCCGAGATACTGCAATTGAAATTTTCCCATTTAAATGCATTAACTTATTTGCTAAAAATTGTAAACATTTATTATAGCACCCCCCAATGGCCGATCTTCCCCAAATTTGGTAGACAGCATCGGAGTGCTATGGTGCACAAGATTCTCAAGTGGTTTGCTTATACCTTTTAAATTGGCCGACATATGATTAAGTTTGTGCATGGTAGCTAGCTAGGATAATTAGTTTGGTCGTCAAATGCGCATAATTTATTGTAGCAAAATTATTTGGATAAATTCTTTTCAGGTGTATCTGGAGGTGCTACTTACCAGGTTTCGTGCATATCGGTTGCACAGCCTTGGACGAGTTAAAAAAAATTGGTTTTGCACATTGCGCAATATTGCGAAAACAATTCTCAGCAGAAATGGGCGTGGCCTACATCATGAGATTCAGATTCATTCAATGAAAAGGTAGACATATGGTTTTGTAATGTGTGATGTGTAATGTGAGAGTTAAAGGCAAAAAAATCACTATAGCGCCACATAGTGGTCCACGTGTAATTTTTCGTAGGTGAAGTCCATGGCCCATTCTACATCTACCATGTAAATTTCAATTGGCTCACATCAGTGTAAGGGGTGAATCTAGACGTGAGTCTCATAGGCCACGCCCACTTTGACCAATCAGTACCCCATGATAGGGATGGTCTCAAGAGTGACCCTAGATGGTACCCTCCAAATTTGGTAAAATTTGAATGCTTCGTTCATGAGATACACACTTTTTGTACTTGTAGCGCTCCCTAGAGGCCAATTTTTGTAAAATGTGTGGGACACCTTCAGAGCGTCATGTCAAACAAGAATCTAAGGTTTCGCATTGATAGCATTTATTTTGGCCGAGATATGGCAATGTTGGTGTTTTCATAGTTAGCTACACAAATTTGTT
The DNA here is from genome assembly GCA_023631565.1 of Gymnocephalus cernua. Taxonomy (NCBI): domain Eukaryota; kingdom Metazoa; phylum Chordata; class Actinopteri; order Perciformes; family Percidae; genus Gymnocephalus; species Gymnocephalus cernua. Next base: position 34,642,968 of record CM042441.1, on the reverse strand, counting down.
TGTGCGTAATATGCGCAATTTGTATCCTATAAAAATTCTGTTGATAACTTTGTGTCACGTCTGTCTGTAGATGCCACTTGGCAAGTTTCTTGCAAATTGGTCGTACGGTCTAGGAGGAGTTTGAAAAAGTAGTTTTATAAATCGCGATTTTTCACGCATAAAAGTCTAGGCACAAATGGGCGAGGCCTATATAGAGAGATTCAGTTGGATCCAGGGAACGCCTCGATATGTGTATTTTTAATGAGCGATGTACGGTTTGGAAGTTAACGGGTCAAACACGTTTTTCTCTGCTATAGTGCCAACTAGTGGTGGAAGTGGGTCAATTGTTGCGCCTGAGGTCCTTGCCCAGTTCTGGACCAGTCCTGAAAAGGGCACCCGCCCACCATATACGGTTTAGGCTGCAGCGGGACTTTTACGCAGAGAAGAATAATAAGAATGATGATGAGGATGATGATGATGATGATGATGATGATGATGAATAATCCTTAGAAAAACAATAGGGTTCCACAGCACTGTTGTGCTGTGGAACCCTATTGTTGTCCGAACAGAATCGGAACCCTAATAATAATAATAATAATAATAATAATAATTCCTTCAGTTTCAATAGGGCCTTCGCCGCTGTCGGCACTCGGGCCCTAATAAAATCCTTCAGTTTCAATAGGGCCTTCACCGCTGTCGGCCCTAATAAAAATTATGAATCTCAGTGTCTTATAACTAGCAATCAATGGTCAAACATATAGATTCATTATATACTAATTAGGATTAAGTTTATGATATAGTAACCAAAAACTATAACAATCTCATAATTAAGACTGGAAAAAGTGCTATATAAATACAGTACATTTACATAATCAAGGCTTAGACCAAAAAGATATTGATATATTAATACTGATGACTACTGTAGGTCAAATATTATGATTTAAACTGACTCAGAATGATGAGATTATGAGACATTATTACACAGTTTAGTGCTCGATTCTGATTGATCAATCATTGCATTCTGCGGTCTGCTAATTCTGTATAGCAGACCGTTGCCATGGACACAGTTCTGATCACTCTGGAGGACATCCATCAATCCGCAGAAATAAGTCTGGTTAATTTATCAGTTGTGGCAAAAAAAGTCAGAAAACACAAAGGAATGTTTTAATATTAATTTTAATATTTTTGGAGAGAACGATAGGTTTGATTTGTGGTTAATGGCTGAACTGTCCCCAGTAAAGAAATGAAAACAGGGCAGAAGAAGTATGAGACGTTAAAAGACACAAAGAGCTGGATGACAAAATTGAAGACAGACATGACATCTCTGGCAGTGTTTAAAGACTGGTTAATCCAGAAGGAAATGTCATCAGACTTTTACAATTATGGGGGAGAGAACCTTAATCAGATGCTGCAAACATTTTATGCATCTATTAGAAATGCCAACGGTAAAACATACTATATTGCCAGTTACCTAGCATTTACTGTAGGGATGGAATATGTCAGCACTTCTCAATGTTTGACATAATGAATTGTGCTACCTTTAAATCCAGCAACGGGGTATTTAAATCTGGAATTAAAAACATTTGCAAAAAGGGGAAAATCGTCAACCAGCACCCACCCACGCAATACAATCCTTTTTATATCAATATTTTGTGTCAAAGTATTGATTTATTTGGTAAGTAGTTATGTAATAAGCAAGCTAATGTAGAGCAAGCCACTTCGCATCAGGGTCCTGCATCACCCTGTCAGGGTTGTATTCACTAAAATGACCTTACATTTGTCACTCAGCCTTTCCAGTAGAGTGGAGGCTGTCATGGCAGCAGATGAATACGCATGGTTTGTGAATCACATGTTCAACTATCAAGTATAGCAGAAATGTTCAGATGTCCACACACACACACACACACACACACACACACACACACACACGTGGCTATGTAGTGTGCCATCTCATAATGGTTACCTTGTTGCGTGAGTTATTACAGGTTAGGTTTGACAGGATGCCAGTTGCGCATGTTAACATGTTGACGTCATCTGAGCCCAGCTGGGTGACCAATATCTGCAGCAGACCATCTAATCCCTCCTACAGAGAGAGACCAGTGGAGACAGACAGACAAAAATGGAGACAGACAGACATGGAGACAGAAAAACATGACAGGCAGACATGGAGACAGAGAGACAGACAGAGAACAAATAAACAAATCAGTGACAGCTTGGCTTAAGCCTCCACACGGTACAAGTAGGAACAGTCCTACAAAGGATATGTAAGTATCATCTCATATTTAATAAATGTAACTAATTTATTTTTAGGTTTACAAGACATACTCTTGACGAAGGTCCGGAGGGACTTAAATGTTAATTTTCTTAAATAAATGGTGATGCTGCAGCAAGAGCAGTATGCAGGATTTTCTCTTTCTTCAAGTTTTTGTTTTTGTCCTCCGCACCTGCACAGGACAAAACAAGAATTGTTTGGATGTGCAATTTGTTTTCTTTAAAAATAAAAGTTAAAAGTTTACAAGACGAAACACTGGAAGAAAGCTATCAGCAGGCCTGTAAACTCAGATATATGCTGTTCAGTATTAATCAGTACCAACATAAAATAATATTGACAAAACCACTGACAACACAACCGCTTGTGTCCAACACTGCTCTGAATGCTAGTTTGCAAGTAACCTGGAACTCTCCCTCCATCATCCCCTGATTTATGACACCTGTTAGCTGGCCTTTATAAACCATTGCAGCCAGCATCAGCAGCATTGTTATGAGCCCCCACTGAGTATTTTTTTTTAATTTTCTTTCACATTTTATGTAATGCCTTCATTTTAATAATATGTGTTAATGCTTAAGGTTAGTATCATTAAATCAATGGAAGGGCCCAGTCCAGGGTAGGAGGTTGACAGAATGAAGCAGAGGAAATGAGATTGGCACCAGACCAGTTGTCAAATCAGTCAGCTGCTCAATTCACACTTGACGACTAGTAGAGAAGTAAGTGAAAAATCTGGTGGAGAAACAATGAGAGTGCAATGCAATCGTTTTTTTTCTTTTTTTTTGCTTTATATGCTTTATCGCTTGGAGAGATAGATTGGGCAGGCGAGACACAGAGGGTATGACATGCACCAAAAGGCCCGGCTGGAATATACCTGGGTCGCTGTGACTTTAATACATGGTGCATGCGCTCTACCAGACGATTCACCGGGGCAGCCAGTTCAATTATCTTCATGACAAAAATACTGCAATATACCATCATGGACGCATCACTTGCATTTGGTCAAACTGCTACGAAAAAAAAGCTCACTACTAGAAAGGTTACATGATTATGAAAATGCTTATGTAACCTGAAACTTAGTGGGATATGTAATAAAAACTATTAATGTACCCCCCATCACTTTGAGGGGAAATAAACAAAAAAAATTGAACGCTGTGTTTGAGCTATGTTACTGGTTGCTGGTTGCACAGCGTTCGTAGTTCGACTGCTCATGACTGTATTCCCAAGATGGCGGCCGCCTGTATATGAGAACGCTACTGTCTTTATAAACTATGTTTTTAATAAACATAGTTTAAAATTTACAGTTTACACCGACAAATGCCAAAAAAAACGTACAAACACTTAGAAAAATTCAAACATCGTCTGTAAATAGAGATTCATTTCCTTGCAGTGCTTAGCTAAAAACAAGTACTGCGTTAGTAATTGCTGTGTTTGTGGTGTTGCAAATTAACTCTTCCAGTCCACCCCTCCTAAATGTAGTTCCAGGTTAAACCGGGAGAACACTGGAAACAAAAGCAGAACCCATGACATGAGATGTGCCGATCCACGCTAGTTAGTGGTATTTAGTATTAGTAGAAGGTGCATCAATACGTACCTGTTTGGTTGCAGCATCTGACAGATTGCGAAGGGTCCATAGACAGTTCTGGATCAGACGCTGACTAGAACCTGTAAGATGTTGGCCCAAAGCCTGCATACCACCTGGACACAGATGTAAACAGATGTAAACAGACATCTACATTCTACACTGAATGTTGTACATTCATGATCAGGGATGTACACTTACCAGCCTCTACTATCGCTGGCTTGTTGCTGGGACAGACAGAGAGCACTTTAAGAACGCGACTGGTGGTCCACAGGAGCTTCTCATAGTTGTAGTTCCTCGTGATGAACACCAGACCCTCTGGGCCTCCATTAGCTAGGATGATCAGCTGAAAAGAAACAAGAAGTAGTGTTGTAATTCTGTAATAATGAAGTGGACACAACAAGGCTCTCCTTCCCAATGTGTGTATTTTGGTTTAGAAGCCCTTTTCTGCTATTTTTGACAATAGAGAGTGCTGCAAAAGTCCTACTATATACTCCGCTGCTGTCAGTCTCAGGCTCTGGAGTGAATCTACATAGCGGAGATCTCAGAGACTCGTGGACATTCACTGGCCAATCAGAGCACACTGGGCTTTTTCGGGAGGGGGGCTTAAGGAGACAAGTACTCCTACAGAGTTTCTCATACAGAGGCTGAACACAGGTGCAGGAGTCATGGGCAGTATGAGAAAAATGAAGTGTTTTTTGAAGACTAAAAGTATGTAAACATGTTCTAATAGAATCACAAAATACAAACCTGAAAATACTATATAATAGGTCCAATTTAAGGTCCTCTCCTCACCTTGCTCTCCTGGTTGCCATATGACAGGAGCTGCAGACAGTCAGTGGTGATGGCCAGGAACTTGGGGTTGCTCTTTTTCAGTAAGGGAACCATTCTCTGCAGGCCATCAGCAAGGCGCACTGCCATCTTGGCCCCATCTTGGTGCAGCAGCAGGTTGTGGAGGGTGGTGATGGAATAAAATAAGACTGATTCCACCGGTGAACTTCATGAGGAGAAAGAGAGAAAGAGAAAAGGATATAGAGACTTCATAAAATGAACTAATTTCAAGGGGCATTAAGCACTCTATGACCTTTACTGGCCTCTATCAGCCACCAATATCTCATTATTCACAGGGTTGTAGGACATCGGATGAAAAAGCATTGAGCAGTTGAAGAGAGTGTGTGTGTGTGTGTGTGTGTGTGTGTGTGTGTGTGTGTGTGTGTGTGTGTGTGTGTGTGTGCGCGTGTGTTTGTGCGCAGCGTGTGTGTTTAGTGAGTGTTCTTGTAAAAACTTGGAAATGCCAGCACCTGGTGAAGCAATGGGACATTAGTATGGATCGGCAACCTTTTGAACTTATAACCTAACTATAGGTAGACAGTTAGTCCACCACTTTGTGGCAAGAAATACTGTATCTCAGTAACTTTAAGATGGACTGCCATGACCTTTGGCTGAGACATCTGTGTTCCCCTCAGGATGAACTATATGAACTTTGCTGATCCTCTTATAGCTAGTGTTGTCATCAGGTCAATACTTTATGACTATGTAGCTGCTAAACTAATGACATTCCCATAAGCCTCAGCTGTACTTTGTGGATATTGCTAATTAGCATCTTTGAAAAGAGACAGATGTCACCACCTTCCCTATATACAACCACCTGCTATTATGTGACTGAAGTTCCACACTTGGGACATTGGAAGACAAAAGTCAACAACTCTTTTCCTTGATGATAACATTAGGGGCCCTAATTTAATGATCTGAAATGAGAGTATCAAACGCGAAATGCAAGCAGCTTCGTGGGCGAATCTTGGGCGCTTTTGCTATTATTCCAGCGGGATAAATGTGTCTTGCGTCCGAAGGAAATCTAAAATAGATTGGTCTGAAGTAGCTAGGTGTGGATTGGGCGTAATGTGCAATAAACCAATCAGAGCGTCATCTCACATTCCGTTTAAGAGCAGGCGCGCTTTTTCCATTGTGAATTGCTATTATGACAGCAGTTTTGCCTGGCGCACGCCAGGAGTGGTTCACAGCCGAGGAGACATTCTTGTCACAGCTGGAGCGGGAGCTGTCCGGGATGCGGCAAAGTAATAAATGCCTGTCTTGACTGGGTGGCGATGTTGCTGCGGCCTCTCGGGCACATCTCAAGTCTGGAGAGGTTTGCTGAAGCCATGGAGCGTGGGCCTCCAAACGCATTACCTGCTCCTGTTGAGCCCCTTCCTCCTCCCCCCACTCCATCTCCGTCCACCCGCTCCACCAGGAGCACATCGCGCATTGCCACTCCCGGACCCTCAAGTGTCCAATCCCGCCGTAGTTCAACATCAAGTCCTCTAATATTTCCTCATTTATGTCATCAATACATCCATGATTCATTGAAATGTTGTGTTAAACACAACAAGCCACAAAGAATGCTGCAGCTTTCACATTTTCACTTCACATGTTACAATACTGCTATCTTATGCCAGTTAAATATGGTAGTAACTCATTTGTAAAATGTGATGTTTTACACTTCACCAGCAGTTATACATGTTTGTAACCCAAAAAAATGGTCATGAAATGAGATGCCAAGAAACATCATCAAGATGAATCAACTTGGTGAACCGATACCAAGGAAACGCTAAGTAACCATTCTGAAGCTTAGGAGTACAGATCAGTGTGAGTTCACTATTTTGGCAAGCAGGTGACTGTTGCCCTTTTTTAATTAATAGGTTATACCATATTATTAATGATTTGTAAAGGGTTCACAATCTAATAAACTAATTACAAATGGTTCATAAACCTTTTATAAGGTAGTCTTATTGTATATATTGAGACCCATGGGACCGCCGACATTATCGTCTTGAAGAGGCTGTTGCAGGTTTTCGTTTTAAAGCTAGAGTGAAGGTGCTGTTATCAAATTAAACTAGATAAACTAAGTATTGGTATGTGGCAACCATGTCCTAACCCGTTGGTCTTTAATAACGCGCCAATGCTAGGCTATATTCTGGTGAAAGAACAACAGGCATGGCCATTTTCACAGGGGAGCCTTGACTTTTCAACCCAATATTACTGAATGAAAGCAGGTTCTATGGATATCCACAAGTCTCCCCTTTACAGCGATGCCCACTTTATGCTGGTCCCATTTTGTTTGTAGCAAAAACCATGCTGTTTCTCTCATGCAGTATAAATGTGTTATTTCCACCTATTCTAAAAATGTATGACCATTGACCACAATAGCATACTGTAGTCCCTTAACAGTGAAACAATTTTTTTTAACTTCTATAAAATGACCTGTTGTGACCTTAAGAATCACAGCCTCATGAACCACAAATTAGGGACCTAGGGCATTCAGAGAATTCAGAGTTTCCAGAATAGAAGTGCTTGCCATCCAATGGTCTTTCTTATAGAAATCTCCAAATGTCAAAGGATTTTGATCACAGCATGGATTTTTCTATGTTTTATGGTCTTGTTGTCTTAATGTGGTATTTTGGAGGGATTTCAGACAATTTTGATCAATTCTGGAAAATGGTTAGATTGTTCATCAAACCTGTGTGAGAGTGGGTAGCAAATGTTGGTGCCGCAGTCATGGGTGGGGCAGCTGAGGGTGTGTAAGCCCATTTTTAAAAGCCTCACCCTGAAGTAGAGGGTAATAGAGGAAATATCTTTACCTTAGCATGCGCACCAGTGCTGGTATCCCTCCAGACTTGAATATGGCCAGAAGTCCCTCACTCTGGTGCGACAGGCTGTGCAGCACGCTGGACGCACAACGAGCTGTCTCTATGTCAACCGCAGTTGTCATGGCACGCACCACAGCGCTGACCATGGCCGAAGACTGCACCAGCACCCGACGACTGGCCTCCTTACGTGTCAGCTGGTTGACTATCATGGCTGCCTTGTTCACCACAACCTGGAGAGTAGAGAAAATATCTGTGTAAAATAGAATTGTTGTGTCTGAAAACTGTTTAGCAAATTCTAAGTAATTCAGTTGTAAGACAGTGGCATACCGGATCTTCGTCCCCCAGCAGCTTGGTGAGCTCTGGTACTGCCCTAGTGGCCAGCTCGGCGTCGTCCTGGTAATTTATCAGGTGGACTATAGCTGTCTTTAGCAGCTGGGAAGGCTCAGCAAGACGTTGCACATTACTTTGCTGTGAAGGATCTGATTGGACTGGCATGGCCGCCTCCCCCTCCACTAGGGTCTCTGGGAACATGGCGGCCCTGACACGCTGAGCCCGGGTTAGAGAGTACTGAGCGTCTAAATCTGTCATAGGTAGATAGAGAAAGAAAGAGATAGAACATGAGACTGCTAGTGTGTTTGTGTGTGTGTGTGTGTGTGTGTGTGTGTGTGTGTGTGTGTGTGTGTGTAAAAGCAAGAGAGATCATGCAAAGAAGAAGCCACCACAAGCTTGAAAGAATTTGTTTAATAATGCTTAAATGTGCAATTAAAGTCGGGAGATGAAGTTTAATTCAACATTCAGCTAACATTATAATGAGTGTTATAAGAATGTATTATTCTAGGAACAGCGAGGATTGCAGGTGGATTACGTGTATAAAGCAACAGCTTGTACATTGTCCCATACTAGCACCATAAAATCTCTTATGTTATCTGCTTTTATATTTTTAACTGTTTTTAACTGCTCTTTAATGTTTACTTTATCATACTGCACTGTAACTTTTATTATTGTATTGTAATTGTTTTCATATAAAGCACTTTGAATTGCCCTATTGCTGAAATGTGCTATACAAATAAAGCTGCCTTGCCTTGGAATGGACCTCATTAAATATCATCTAAGTTCACTAAATATGGCTCAATCTGACTTAATCTGCACTAAACAAAGCAAAGACCCCTTGTCTGCCTCAACAAAAAAAAATGCATGGGAGACTGAGGGCCAGATGTACATACATTTGCGAATGTAGCATTATCAGCGCCATGGCCAACCCGCAGAAAGCGCACGCTGTGATACTTCAGCTTGCGTCATATTTACCAAACCTGCAGTTCAGTGGGTAATCAGTGCCTTTCTTCACCCACTATACCGTACATTGCGCTGTAGCAAAGCGTTAAGTACTGTGCTATAATAAGGCTGAGTGCAGACTGCCATATTCTCACTGCTGATGCTATGATTGTTTGAAATGATCCTGATGCCAATGTTTGTAATGTAGTGAGAAGTTTAAAACATGATAAACAAATACTGAGGCAAAGGCTAATCGTAATTTGATGCAAGAGGCAACCACATTTTACCATTCACTTTGATTCTCAATGGCACAAATGTCTTTTGAACAAACTGTGAACTTTTTTTCCTGTTAGCGACTGAGCTGAGGTAAAGAGTTTTATTTTCACTCTTGAATAGCTTTTTATTGAAATAAATCAGAGTCAAACGGTGAACAACATGCAAGAGCTGTAGACATATACTCCAGGAGCAATTCAATTATATTTATAGTATCAAATCATAACAGAAGTTATCCTGGGAAACTTTACAGATAGAGAAGGTCTAGAACTTACAGAGACCCAAGGGCAAGCATTTGGCAAGGAAAAACTTCCTTTTAACCGGCAAAAACCTCAGACAGAATCTGCCTCTTGGTGGGCGGCCATCTGACGCTTCCCGTTTGGGACACAGAGACACAGATATAGAACTATAGTCTTCCATTGCCAGACCTGCCTCCACAGCGCTTCCTCCATTTGAGCAAACTATTGCAACTGACTAGTGTGCCTGTAAGTAGTTTCTACACCAGCACACTTTTGCCCACCTCTATTTCATATGGATGAGCGAATGTCACGTTGTTGTGTGACTGCTGCTTAACACTATATCTGACAGGACCCCCCTGGTGGAAATTACATAGAATGCAGGTTTAAGGCACTTCCGCATTGGCTTCCCTTTTTCAGGCCCAGCTGTTTGGGTTAAATTAAATTAATTAAAATGAATGTCTTTTTTACAATTAAAGTTTTTATTGTTTTTCCATGTGAGAAACACACCACATTCAACATGTAACAGCACTAAACACATACTATACAGCAATCTGGGCAAGAAAGACAGAAAAAAAACAAAGTAAAACATACATCTAAATAAGTAAAATAGGACAAAACATAATATAAAAACTACGATGGCCGGGGGGTGTTGGCTGAGGTTGAGTTAGGCTTGATAATAGTATTAATTATGGGGCACTAGTCAGTTCAAATTGCATAAAATGCAGGAAATGAGACCAGACCTGGTAGAATTTAGCGCTACGATCATTCAGTCTTGCAATAAGACCTTCAAATGAGGCTGTGTCTGTCATTAACTTCAACCAGTCTGTAAAACTAGGCCTTACTTGGCTTTTCCAGTGCCTAAGAATGATTCATACTGCAGTGATAAACCCAGCTAGTGTCAGAGCGGACTCTGCTTTAGAAATCTCTGGTGGGAAAAGGGACCTATCTCCAAGTAGACACAGCTGGGGAGACTCTGACAATGGTGTGGCTAACCATTCGGCAATAGTTTTTATGATTTGTTTCCAAAAAGGAAAGACCAGGGGCAATCCCACAAAAGATGGAGGTAGGATCCTATGACGTTCATACACTTCCTACACAGATTGTCCTTCATTAATCCCATTTTATTAAGCTTGACAGGTGTATAATAATATCTGTGAATAACCTTATGTGTGAATTTGCTAATCACATCCCTGAACGGCCACCCTGCATTGGAAACCACCTTTTCCCATACCTCTTCCTCAATGTTTGAGTTCAAGTCCCTCCCCCATATTAACCTCAAGTGATTGGAATGACCATACAAACTATCTGCCATGATTTTATAAAAAACAGAGGCATTGCGGACAGGCTCAGGCAACTTCAAATAGCAGAGAAGCTTATTTGTGTCATTATCAAGTGCGATTTTAATACTAGTTACATAGCTCCTGAGCTGTAAATATTTCCAGAAGTCTGCTTTATCCGTCAACTAGAACTTTTGTTTGAGTTCTTCAAATGACTGGAACAAGCCATCAACATACAAGTCACTAATCCTATTGATGATTTTATTCAGCCAGGTGGTCCATACAAAAGGTTCCCTTCCTACTTTGATTGAGGGATTATTCCATATGGATGAATACATTTGCTTAGGTTGGAATATAAGCAGTTGCTTATGCACTTTTTGCCCAAGTCTCCCTAGAATACTGCGAGATTGGGTTTGGAGGCCTATTATTCTTAAAAGCTTGTGACAAAGCTTAATAGTCCCAAATGGAGACACCTGTTCCCTCTCAATATCCAGCCAACTCAGAGCTGAATGAAAGTTACGAAAGTAATTACGGTTCTTTGAATCCTGGATGACCGCCAGAGTTTCACACTGATTATATTCCATATCGCGCTTGCGCAGGTCGAGTATTTATATCAACAAAGTCACCTGTGACCTCGAGGTGACCCTAGCCAAGGTATTAAATTCCGGTGTCATCCCCAAGCTCATTCCTTTAGAATCTTCTCGCAGGTTTGCAAGATTCAGAGTGACCAAGAACTCTGGCGGTCATCCAGGATTCATAGAACTGTACTTACATTCGTAACTTTCGTTCCATTTCAAACTTACTGACCGCCAGAGGCAGTGTTTCACACTGGATGACTCATATCAATAGAGTCACGAGGAAGCCTGAGTACCCACATCAAAAAGATGCGGCAGATGACCTCAGCAGGAGAACCACTCCCAGTGGATGGTGGGTGGCATCATTCACCCTGCAATAATGTGAGAACGTGCTCGGCGACACCATGAGGCCGCGGCACATATTTCCTCCCAGGGCACACCTCTCCAGTCGCCCACAACGTGGAGACACTCCTGTTAGAGTGGCATGTCACTCCATATGGTAGGGATTGACCACTCCCTCTGTATGCAGCGGCAATGGCCTCCACAATCCAGTGGGACAGGCGCTGCTTTCGGGAGAGCACAGCGTGTCTTAAGACCACCATAACAGACGAAAAGTTGCTCAGGCTGACAGATTCAGATTGTAGTGTCCACACAAACATTAAGGGCCCGCACTGGGCACAACAGACTTGATTCGTCCCCTCCTTCTCCGGAAGGTGGGTCAAAACGTGCCAGGTGGATAGGCTGATTGAGGTGTGAGCATGCCAGCACATTAGGGAGGAATGCCATATTAGGTCACTAAGTGACACCAGAGCCATCCAAGTACCACCTCAAACAGGAATCACTCACAAACAGGGCATGTAGCTCGCCAACACATTCCATGGAAGTGATGGCAAGGAGAAACACAGCCTAGGCTGGCAACTACCTCATCTCTGCCTGTGCTAAGATTCAAAAGGCAGGCGAGCATAAGGCATCCAGTACCAGGGGCAGGACTCCTGCAGGAGCCCTTGGGGCGCTCACGGGACACAATCCCAGAGCGCAGTTAAGAAGCGGGATACAATGTGGCTCCCCACAGTGTTATTGTCAACCGCAACATGCTGCAACAAAATGGCAGCTCCATACACTCCTAGGGTAGAACCTCTTAGGACACCGTCCAGGAGGGTCTGCAGGAACTCAAGGATGTCAGGTACAGAGCAATACACTGGGTATAAGTACAAGCCGTACACCACCCAGTAAACAGTTACCACCTGTTCCCGTACTGCATGGGTAGACAGTGATCTGACAGTCAGGATAGTATCTCTGAAAGGCTCTATGCAATCTGTCAACAGCGGGTCAGGCCCCTAACGGCCAAACCACTGCTGAAGGCGACAGGGGTCCATATCTGGATGAAGCCGCCACTCCTCGTGGTGTTCTTGACGAGAGGAAAACTGCGACCAGGTTCCACTCTCCAGGTAAAAAAAAAAGCATTGCCCATAGGCTGGTCAGGCAGGGGGCAGCCCATGCCAGAAGAGCCTGGGACACCCGCGGGAACTGTGGGGAACTAGTGGCCCTATGTGAAAGACTGTCGCGGTGTAGTTCAACCTGACGATCACGTGCCTTCCCCTCAGGTATGGCAGGAAATACCGCAGAACCAGGTGCACAGCTCGTAGCTCCATCACAATGATGTGCTCGAGGGCCTCGTGAGCAAACCCTAAGCCGTCCTGTTTAGCCACATTATGCCCCACCCTGAAGGCAGGCATCTGTCGTGACGATGCCTCGTTGAAAGGGAAGAAAACCCATGGGCACCCCTTCCGAGAGATACAAACACTCCCCATCAGGACAGAGCCCTCAGGCACCGCTGCGATGCCTCAATCGTCCTGTGCCACTAGGTAACCAAGTGGAAACCATTTAGTCATCTCTGCAGGGGTGCAGAGATAGAAAGCCCAAGGGAAAGACAGCTGATGCAACTGTCAACTTGCCCACAAGGTGACGAAACTGGCAGTAGGGAACATCCTGCCCCCTTGGAAAAGGGAAGGAGGCAGATGTTCATGCGGTGACGTGATGGACAGGCCTACATAGTGCCGCTGGTCAGAGCCCGACCGATGAAGGTTATGTGCTGGGAAGGATTCCGAAAACTCTTTTGAGGTTCACCGTGAGACCCAGTCGGGCCACGTGAGTAGGCTCCACAGCCCGAGGTTGCAGAGGACAAGCTAGCAGCTACACAACATAACAAACAGGCTTCTCATTGGGTCACTGAGGCCTATGGTGGCCCCCAGGGTAAGCCAGTGATTGGAAGCGGCCCCGGTGGGAAGATGCAGATCCCCTTGGCCAGCCAGTATGGGGCATGTCCCCGTGAAGACCATTGAACTGCCACCTGGTCTCACGAGCCTGGACAGTCCACCCAAGCACCTGTAAAGCAGACAAGAGGTCAAGCATGAGGTGAGAGAGGGAGTTACCAAAGCAGCCCATACGTGCCGCAGTATCATGCCTCACAGAAGTTTGCCAATGACCCGACACTGAGGTCGAGGGCACCGGTCTCAGAGTCATGTCAGGGGAAACTATGAGGGAAGCAAAAGTCCCAATAGCTGGCCCAATAGGCCCAATAGCTGGCATGTGAGCTAGGCCTAATGTCGCCGCATCCCACATGGCTCCCAGAGTACTGGCACCAGATGTAGGACTGGAGAGGGCATTAGTATCCCACCAATATGCATCTAGCTCCCTGAGAAATTCGACATAGGGAGGAACGGGAAAGGCGGCAGGGGCCAAAGTGTGCTGAAGAAGCAGTAGCCTGCACCGGGTTGGGGTGTCTCCCATCAAGCTGCAAGCAAACCAGCGCTGCGCAAATGATGGATCCCATAGAGCAGGCATCGGCCCCATCTAATGAGCCATGGGCCGAGAAACGAGAGCCAAGCCCTGAAACAATGGAGGGCCGCTCTACCGCATACACATTAAAGAGAGTGACTGAAGCCTCTCTGGGAACCATCACCTTATCATGGTGGTCAGGTTTGGGTGTCCTTATGAACCTGAGGGCTGTGTTGTCTGGAGCTCCTGGTAGGGTTTCCCCAAGTGGTCTCAGGTGAGGGGCCAGATGAAAAATGGTTCAAAAACCCTATGACAGAATGAGGAAGAGATATAGAGATCCTGCCCAGAGGAAGCCCGGGGACCCCATCGGGAGCCAGGCCCAGATGGAGGGCTCATTAGCGAGCATCTGGTGACTGGGTTTGCCACAGAGCCCAGCCGGGCACAGCCCAAAAAAGCTACGTGGCACCTCTCTCTCCATCCCATGGGCCCACCACCTGTGGGAGGAACCGGTGTGGTCGGGTGTGCTGCCACACGGGTGGTGATGAAGGTCAGGGGCCTCGACGGACCAAACCCGGGTGGCAGAGGCTGGCTCTGGGGACGTGGAATGTCACCTATCTGTGGGGGAAGGAGCCGAAACTTGTGCGGGAGGTGGAGCGCTACCAGTTGGATCTGGTGGGGCTTACCTCTATGCACAGTCTCGGTTCTGGAACCATTCTCTGGATAGGGGTTGGACTCTGTTCTTCTCCAGAGTTGCTCAAGTTATGATTCGCCGGGCGGGTGTGGAGATACTCACAAGTCCCCGGCTGAGCGCCGCTACGTTGGAGTTTACCCTGGTGGACGAGAGGGTCGCCTTCCTATGCCTGTGTGTTGTGGGGGGGAAAACTCTGACTGTTTGTGCATATGGGGTTGGTATTGAGTTGGGTCAGGGGGTGGGGGAAGACTCTGGACAGACCTGGTAAGCCCAAACGGGTAGTGTGGGTGAATTGGGAATGTTTGGAGGAGGCCCTTGAACGACAGACTTTCAACTCACACCTCCGGCGGAGCTTTCCGTGCATCCCTGTGGAGGCTGGGGGCATTGAACCTGAGTGGACAATGTTCAAAGTTTCCATTGCTGAAGCTACAGTGGGGAGCTGTGGTCTTAGGTGCCTCAAAGGGTGGTAACCCACGAACATCATGGTGGACACCGGTGGTCAGGGAAGCCGTCCGACTGAAGGAGTCTTTCTGGGATATGTTATCCCAGAGGACTCTGGAGGCAGTTGCAAGTTACCAAAGGGCCTGAAGGGCTGCAGTCTCTGCAGTGAAAGAGGCAAAGCAGCGGGTCTGGGAGAAGTTCGGGGAAGACATGGAGAAGGACTTTCGGTCGACACCAATGCTCTTCTGGAAAACCGTTCGCCACCTCAGGACAGAAAGTGGGGAAACATCCAAGACGTGTACAGTAAGGATGGAATGTTGTTGACCTCAACTGAGGAGGTGGAAGGAGCACTGTGAGGAACTCCTAAATCCAACTGATGCCCCCTCTGTGTTAAAAGGCAGAGCTGGAGGATGATGGGGGATTGTCATCAATTTCCTTGGTGGAAGTCACTGAGGTAGTCAACTGAGATCGATTGATGAGATCCGTCCAGAAATGCTGAAAGCTCTGGGTGTCGAGGGTCTGTCTTGGTTGACACACCTCTTCAACATTGCAACCCTAACCGGGGTGGTGGTTCCCCTGTTCAAAAAGTGGGACTAGAGGGTGTGTGCCAATTACAGGGGTATCACATTTCTCAGCCTCCCTGGTAAAGTCTACTCCAAGGTGCTGGAAAGGAGGGTTCGGACGATAGTCGAACCTCGGGTTGAAGAACAACAATGCAGATTCCGTCCTGGTCGTGGAGCAATGGCTCAGATCTTCACTCTCGCAAGGATCCTGGAGGGAGCCTGGGAGTATGCCCATCCGGTCTACATGTGTTTTGTGGATCTGGAGAAGGCGTATGACCGGGTCCCCTGGGAGATACTGTGGGAGGTGCTGCGGGAGTATGGGGTGAGAGGGTCCCTTCTCAGGGCCATTCAATCTCTGTATGACCAAAGCGAGAGCTGTGTTCGGGTTCTCAGCAGTAAGTCGGACTCGTTCCAGGTGAGGGTTGGCCTCTGCCAGGGCTGCGCTTTGTCACCAATCCTGTTTGTAGTATTTATGGACAGGATATCGAGGCATAGTCGTGGTGGGGAGGGGTTGCAGTGCGGTGGGCTGGGGATCTCATTGCTGCTCTTTGCAGATGATGTCGTCCTGATGGCATCATCGGCCTGTGACCTTCAGCACTCGCTGGATCGGTTTGCAGCCGAGTGTGAAGCGGCTGGGATGAGGATCAGCACCTCTAAATCTGAGACCATGGTTCTCACCAGGAAACCGATGAGTGCCTTCTCCAGGTAGGGAGTGATTCCTTACCCCAAGTAAAGGAGTTTAAATACCTTGGGGTCTTGTTCACAAGTGAGGGGACATTGGAGCGGGAGATTGGTCGGCGAATTGGCACAGCGGGGACGGTATTACATTCAGTTCATCGCGCCGTTGTGGCAAAAAAAGAGCTGAGACAGAAGGCAAAGCTCTCGATCTACTGGTCAGTTTTCATTCCTACCCTCACCTATGGTCATGAAGGCTGGGTCATGACCGAAAGAATGAGATCCAGGGTACAAGCGGCCAAAATGGGTTTCCTCAGGAGGGTGGCTGGCGTCTCCCTTAGAGATAGGGTGAGAAGCTCAGTCATCCGTGAGGAGCTCGGAGTAGAGCCGCTGCTCCTTCACGTTGAAAGGAGCCAGTTGAGGTGGTTCGGGCATCTGGTAAGGATGCCCCCTGGGCGCCTCCCTAGGGAGGTGTTCCAGGCACGTCCAGCTGGGAGGAGGCCTCGGGGAAGACCCAGGACTAGGTGGAGGGATTACATCTCCAACCTGGCCTGGGAACGCCTCGGGATCCCCCAGTCAGAGCTGGTTAATGTGGCTCGGGAAAGGGAGGTTTGGGGTCCCCTGCTGGAGCTGCTCCCCCCGCGACCCGACCACGGATAAGCGGACGACGATGGATGGATGGATGGATGGATGGATGCACTTGCAGTCTCCTGTTTTTTCAGTTGTCTAGCCAACAGTTTGCCAGCCTTCTCTCCGCTTTCGTAGAAGCTGGCCTTAAGCCTGAACATGGCATACTCCGCCTTCTTGCAGTATATATAATTTACGTTATACTTCAGCTCACACACCTGTTTCAACAAATCTTCACTATAGCCATCTGACAGTTCTCTCTCTTTGTTTTATCTTATCCTCCAGCTGACTGGTTGTCACCCTATCTTGTTTCTTCCTTTTTGATGATTCAGCAATGATTTTGCCTGATAAATGCCTTTGAAGCCTTCCATATTGTGCCCAGTTTTGAGACAGAACCAGTATTATCTGAAAGAAGTTTGAAAGCTCTTCTGAGAGTGACTGTTAAAATACTGTTTTTTGTAAGAAAGATACATTGAGTCTCCACCTATTACTTTTGATTTTTTTCCATGCAAATAGATACACACAGCTCTACTGTTCCATGATCAGTTAGTGCTATGACACCTATTGTACTAGCAATTACTGATTCAACCAGGTCTTTACAAATAATCAATTCTACTGTGTGATTTATGATTATGTGAGTAAAAGGTATATTCGCTCTTATTAAGATTCATCAGTCTCCAAATGTCAACCATACCAAGGTCCTCCTCGAGTTGACACAATGCTACTCGACCCTTAGATGGTGTCTGAGAATACTTAGATCTATCCAATACAGGGTCTGGCATCTGATTAAAGTCCCCTCCAAGTATTGTACATCCATCATCCAATGTCCCAAGAAGTGCATTGGTTTTATGAAAAACATTCAAGGTCATCTTCATTATGAGCATATATATTACATTTGTTAATTTTCCTTCCATTGATTACAGATTCAATACAGACAACCCTCCCTTCGTCATCTTTGTGCTCCTTAAGCAAAACTAACTTCAGTTTCTTGTGCACAAGTTTTGCGACACCTCGTTTCTTACTATCAAATGAGCTATAAAAGACAAGGCCCACCCAGCCCTTTCGGAGTTTCAATACTTCTGAGTTTCTCATATGAGTCTCCTGTAAAAGCACTACATCTGCCTGCCTTGATTTAAGATACAGCAGACATTTTTCCAACTTGGTAGTATTCTGTGCCCCTATTTATGTTCATGTTTGTTTTTAAGTCACTACAAAATCAGGTTCCACAGTACTTTTCCGAATTGCTCCATCCAGTATCGTAGTCAAGATCATTAAGATCAGGGCACTCAAATTCCCCATCTGTCCCACAAACTCGACTACAAAACGGGGGTGATCGTGCTTTTGCATCCTATGGACCCAAACTATAGAATAGCTTACCGTCTCATATCAGATCTGCACAAACTGTCACTTTTTAAATCATCTCTGAAAACGCATTTCTTTTCATTAGCTTTTAAAATATCTTGATATGTGTGTTCTTCCTGTTTCCTGTGTATTATGTTTGATATTGTGTTTGTATTGTATATCCTTGGCCTTGTTAAGCATTTTGGTCAACCCCGGTTGTTTTAAAATGCGCTATACAAATAAAATTGTATATTTACGTTCCAGGAAATTACTCGAATATGGCTGTTACGATTAACCTGTGTAGTCATAGACATATTGCTCCCTCATGCCATACTGCCACCACTCACCAGTAGGGACAAGGGAATTTTTTTTAAAATTAAAATAAATAAAAACCAAGGTAGACAGCATCTTCAAAAACAAAAGCTCATAAACTTTCAAAGTCAAACAACACACTAACATGAACGTACCCTTGAACCTAGGGTAAATAACACTACCACCCTATCGGTGCCCACAGTCCCCCATGAAATCTGTCCATCCAGCTCCATGAGAGAAACCCCTCCCTTGATCTGGTCCATCAGGCGCTTATCCAATGGCTACCTTTCAACCCTCCTAACCCAAATATTTAAGCCCTATCCTATATCAAGAGAAATGGTCCACACATGTAAAGTAACCAGTCACCTCAAGAAATGAAATAAAAAAGGACCTTAGGTCATATTCTTGTTAGCTACTAAGTAATTACAAATGATAATAGCAGGAAGTCGATGAAATGTATTTTGGAAGTGGCTTGAATTAGATAAAAAATAAAGAGGAAAAAAAAACTCCTAGTAGCACTAATGCAGTCATATCTTAGCCCTAGACTGTTGAAAGACCTGTCATTCACAGACTGCACGTTTGCATTAAGAAAACAAGCCTACCCACAGTCACTCTGGGCCTTCTGTCTCCTTGTTAAAGAATTGTAGTGCTTTCTTGTGGTCTTCAAAAGTAATTTTCTTGCCCTTCCAAGTAAAGAAAAGTGTTGCTGGGTAGGTGAGTGTAAATCAAATGTCCATCGCGTGAAGTTTTTTCCGAACGTCAGTGAATTTCCTACTTTTCTCAGTCATGGCTTTTGTCGGGTCCGGAAAGGTTGAGATCTTGGCTTCTTCCCATTTCAGTGTAGTCTTGCTCTGGTATTTCCCCCTAGCGGCGGCCATCACTTGATCCCTCTCCTGTAGAGAATGAAATCTCATAATGACCGGTCACGGAGGGGATTCCTCAGCCATCCGAAATGGCCCTGGTCGATATACCCGCTGTAGCACATTGTCAGCTAGTTTCACTCCCAGAATGTCATCAATGAGCTGACGAGTTAGCTACCTCGAATGTTCACCCTCCTTTTCCTTTAATCCAACCAGCCACAAATTCAGTTGTCTATCCTTATTTTCTGCATTTGGCATGGCTCTCTCCAAGTCCTCACAATGCTTTGCTCTTTTCTGTAATTCAGTGGCCAGCCTGGTATTTTCAGTTTCCAAGTCCATAATTCGTCTGCCTCGTCCAGTCTTTCATATATGGCTCTAATGTCCATGCTAGTTTTAGCTTGCGCTCTCTTATCTTGGGAAACATCCTCTTGTAACTCTTTGAGTATACCACTAACCTGAGCCATCTCATGCATCGTTTTATCCAAAGTTCCCTGAAGTCTGGCTATAGCATCTGTTCCCGACTGGGAACACTGGCTAAATTGGCTCCTGTCTTGGATGCAGTGCCGCTAGCCATGCTAGCATACTTTTTTCCTAGCTTAGCCGTTCTACTCTTCGACGTATTCGCCATGAGTGGAGGGAAAAGACGCAAAATAGGCACTCACACTTGCACACACTTGTGATACAACACTTTACACTTCATTGTAACGTAAAATATAGGCTTTCATTTTCGAATGTACATGAAAATAGGAGATGTTTACTCAGGAGGAAAGTTCTAGGCAACCATCTCCCTCCGCGGTCCGACGTGACTCTGAGAAATTGATGTCTTGTAATAAGCCTTTCCTCAGAGGGAAATAACAAGATTACAAAGTGTCTAGGAAGCTAAGCAAATGGTCCTCATGGTTTAAAATAACATGTTGTATGGTGGCTCACCACAAGTATTTTGGATTCTACAATGAGGATAAAGATGCACAGCAAAGCCTAGTTATCATGGATAATCCCACCAGGGCTTGTGGCAAGAGTCAGAGGAACCAATTTGTTTTATCTCCAAATGTGTATAGGAATTTGTTCAGTTCACAGGGAAGTAAATATTCCTTCTCCTTACAAACATTTCTAATGGTTTTACAGACTCCTAAATATTGCACAGCACACCAAGGGGTTGGCCAGATAAAACAGCCAAATGTTTGTTAGGACAGAACCTGCTTCTTCACTCCAAGAAAAGGCAATCCTGTTATCCTTTACTGGGCTATAGTAAGGCTCTTAACTGGCCTGCACAGAAGCCTGATCTCAACCCCAACACCTTTGGAATGAACTGTAAAGGATTCCTACAGAGGTCAAACTTATTGTTAATGAGTAACATCCCTAAATTGCTAGCGCCAAACCCACCACACTCCATCTAAATAAACTAATAATTGTATCATCGTAAAACATTCAAAGTCGACAGAAACAAAGCAAAATCAAAACCGTTTTGGTTCATCTTTTCACTTTTCCATCACCAGTGTTTTGGTTGAAAGAAACATCATTTAGGGATTTACATGTGGAAATATTCTTGATTTTTACTGTACATGCTAAAAGTATTTTTTAAAGTCTGGTGGGTTAGTGATCTTGGAGCTATTTCATATTAAATAAAAATGATCTTACTCTTTAACAAAAAGGTCTCTCTGTAGGGATCCTTTCATAATGTTGTCAGACACTTAGAATAATAATCTGAGTCTGTCAGCGGCAAAAACAGCAGGAGGAAGGTGTGGCAATGCGAGACTATTTTGACACATTCGTGGGAAAATAGGCTCCATGTTGAAAAAAATCTGAAATGACCCTTTAAGTACAGTACTGGTGGAGAGGACTGGGAGTTTACAAGGGAAGGAAAGTACTACCTAAGATGTTATATTTATGACCCATAGATAAGTGTTATAGCCCATATATTACTGTAATGTCAAACATCTTTTTTGTAAATATTTGTTTTGGTCTTTCAATATGTGTGTTTGTTTATGTATGCACCAACCACCAAGGCAAATTCCTTTTAAGTACTTATTTGGCAAAACACCTTATTCTGATTGTGGTCTACATTTAGTTGACATTTTTTTCTATGTACACCATATGTAATAAGAATTATTAATGTGTATTTACTTTGAAAGTACAAGCATCACTTTGTCAAACCAAGCTTAAAACGGCCGGCTATCTGATTTAACAGCACAGGTGGAACAGAAAAGTTTGTAAGGCAAAATGTTTGTGAGGAATTATTTCATGAGGGCAATTTCTTTAATTTCTTCTTGTGGGTGTCATGTGATGTGTGAGAAGTGGAGTGAAACAGAGTGACTGATAGATTATCTCACTGTAGATAAAATTGGTTTCATAGTAAAGACTGTTAGAAACTAATACATATTTTAAACATAATAAATTAACACCGATTATACATTTCATAAAAATCTACTCAGTGGTGTCTTGGATAATCATGTGTGTCGTACAGTTTGATGGACAAACAAAAAAACAAATCACAAGTACCCAGGGCCCTCATGTGAGGAGGGCCCAAAAGATGCTAAAATAAATAGCTGTTGAGGTGCCCATAGAAAATGACTTCATACAGGGCCCAGAATGTTGTGCTATGCCCCACATTGACTAACATATTGCATGATATCCCATCAGTTAATTTATTTTAGCAAACACGAGAACTATAAATACAGAAGAAAGAGCAAGCCAGATGTATAAAAATAGAGATTATTCATCTGATGATAAACAGAATGAGAGATAGAATGAGAAAGTTAGAAGAAACAAAGACAAAGGGAGTGAAGAAAGGAATGATAGAAATAAACCAAAACAGACACATGAACTTCTGAAACCAAATTATTTTTGACCTCTCTCAGTTAAAGGGGGGAGGGGGGGGGGTACTTAAATCACTGAAGAAGAAACAGCATGCTGGGTTTGCCTCCACATGGCTCTCACAGACTGAACCGTAATCTTTGAAATTCCTACGTTTTTTCAGACTACATGAACTCGCACGCACTAACAGACCAGCTATGGAAACAAAGAATGGAGAAGCTCAGACTAGAACATAGAGGGAGTAACAGCCAGTCAACACTACTGAAGGCTAGTGTTGTCTCACAGTCTTCAAGTGGCTCCGCTAAACGAGTGGACCTGTTCCGAGGCAGCAGATGTTACTAAAGTTGCAATTATCACAATCTCTACACTCTTTATAAAAATGCAGCACAATGAGGATACAGATATTTCATATAAAAGACGTTTATAACTGGAACCTGTCGATGCACATTCCTGTTGTATTGGGATTGGGTCCCGCCGGGTCCTGCGGGACCCAACACAAATCTCGCGGGAGCGGGCGGTTTGAACTTTGCCGCGGGCGGGGACGGGCGTCTAAAAATAGACATTGCGGGACCGGCCACGGGATGTAGCCTAGCGACAGGATGGAGTCAAATGATGTGGAAAAGAACCTAAAACAAGGCATTTACAACACAAAGACCAAGCAAGGCAAGTCTGACATTTGGAGAAGTTTCTCAATTGTTTGTGACAAAGATGGAAAAACACTGGACTTTGTTCGGTGTGACAAATGTGCAAAAATACTAGTCTACAATGGACACAAATCCAGCACCTCTGGGTTGAGGCAACACACCTACTCTGTTCTCCCCGGTCAAAGTAAG
Source organism: Gymnocephalus cernua (assembly GCA_023631565.1). NCBI lineage: Eukaryota > Metazoa > Chordata > Actinopteri > Perciformes > Percidae > Gymnocephalus > Gymnocephalus cernua. Next base: position 34,619,926 of record CM042441.1, on the reverse strand, counting down.
CTGCTTTTCAAGGATCAACAACATCTCCCTACACACATTAAACAAGAAACTACTGAGAAATGTGTGGAAGTGTGCTGTCTAGACATACGGCCATGTGACTTTGTTGCTGGGAAAGGCTTTGTTGGCATATCGCAACACTTTGTTAATGTCGCCGCTAAATATGGCAAATTTGATGTAAAAGACCCCATCCAACCACTGTATCCAGACATGTCGTGGGGCGAGCACAGGCACTGCAGGCGTCAGTGGCAGCGGAGATAAAGCCCATCATCGAAACATATGGATGTGCCACCACAACAGATATATGGACGGAGGATTACCATAAAACTTCATTCATATCCGGCACCATCCATTATACAAACAACAACTTCGACCTCGTTTCCAGGGTGTTATTCGCGGCTCCCTTCGAGAGTGGTGTATCAAAAACGGGAGAATATCAGGAGCCTGCTGTTCCAGAAACGAATTTGGAATAGATGCATCACTTCTATCTGGCCGTGTTGTGTTTGTCACTGACCGTGGAGCCAACATAGTCGCTGAACTGCAACGCGCACATCCTGAACGTCACCCTGTCAAGTGCCTTTGCACCAGACGTGTTGGCTGAAACTGCTGAGCTGTCTGACCTGTTGACCAATGCCAAAAACTGGTGAAATATTTCAAACATTCAGGTCTGCAAAACAGCTTGAAGAAATCCCTCAAGCAATCCATCGAGACAAGATGGAATTCAAACTATGATTTGCTGGATTCCATACTGCAACAGCATAAGGAGATCTGCACATTAAAGCTGAGCAAAAACCAGTATGAAAGAATTGCGCAGATCAATGCAAACACTTTGAAAACAATATGTGCATTCCTCAAGTTACTCAAGGATGCTACTAATGACTTGGAGTCTGACAACTCCACTCCCAGCGCATCACTTCCACTGCCATGGTCCATGAAACTCATTGAACAATGCCAAGCAGCAATCCTCAAGACCTTGCTCTCTGAAGTCGCAAATGTGTGTGCCTCGCGTCTGGAAGAACTGATGGGCACCAGTGACACATCTGCATTCCCTCTCCACATGATGTACAGGATTGCAATGCTCCTGACTCCAAAAATGTAAACGTTTCAGATGCTGCCCCCAGATGAAAAAGACGTGGTTAAAGGTATGTATGTACTACTGTATAGCCTATTACAGACATACAAACAGAAAATACACGGATTGCAATTGAAATGCAGTAAAAAAAATAGAAACAGAAAAAAGACAAATACAAATTATAAGTATACTGTATATAGCTAAATGAATAACAGCATGAGTCATTTTATAAATACATAATTTATAAAATAATTCCTATTCAAAGGGGCAAAGGAACTGATTCAGAAGATGCTGTTTGACCTGGTACTACCAGCCGCCGCAGAGGATGAGCCACCAGCCAAAAAGCGAAGCACAGACCGATTCGCAGACTGGGAAGACGATGCGTCCTTTGCTTCAGTGCCAAAGCCAGTCGATGAGGAAATGACTGAATATTTCAGCTCCCGGCTTTCTCATAACCCAGACCCAGACAGCGTGCTTCAATGGTGGAAGTTCAACAAAGAGCGCTTCCCAGTGCTATCAAAGCTGGCACGTTTCATCTTCAGTATCCCCGCATCCAGTGCGCCTTCAGAGCGGGCCTTTAGTGTCTGTGGGCGCATCTTGGAAGAGAGACGCACGGGATTGGGACCACAGTCAGCAACATTCTCTTCATCCACAGCAACATTATGGCATATGACAATATGAAACATTGCAGGAGAGGGCGGGAGTGTAACACACACGTTGCGGATGTGGGCGGTAATGGTCAGAAATCCGGCGGGAGCTGGCAGGAGCGGGATGAAGTAAACAGTCCCGCGCAGGGCTCTACCCTGTTGGACCCGTTCAGAGATTCCAATCTGCCGTGTAGTTTGTGCACTTCACTGATAAACTAGAGAACTCTACAATTACGCTGGGCTTCATGATCGATCATAACAGAACCTGTGTTCATGCATCGTTAAAACATATTTCTGTTAACGTTAATTTTGACAGGGCTACTGAAAACATTAGAGGCGAGAAATAGGCAATGCAGTAACAGAATCTTGATTAACATTTCATCAGCACTGCCTAGTTTGATCGGAACCTCCTACAAACAGTGATTGACACTGCGTTAGAGACTCCTCAGCTCTAAGTGGTTGTTTTCCTTTGGGTGCGGTGGAATCTTGCAAATGCCAAAGGACCACTAGGAGAAGGCAGAGGAATACAATTTTTTCACAAATTATCTGGCTCATGTCCTACTGTCAGGATATAAACGTTTCAGAAAATATGACAAACTTATTTTTCTAAAAGTTACCAACTGCAGAATTAAAGGGAACCTATTGTGCTTTTCTGTATTTTATGTCAGATCTATAATGAAAATCCATATGCTTTAAAAAATGAGGTAAACATATTTCAGAGAAATCCCAGTGAGCACAAACCTCCTTTCCTAATGTTCTGAACGCTCCACTTTCAATGTTTTTTCTACTCTCGGCTCAGTGTCAAGTAACACCAAGCTGGGTTTCTATGATTTGTCCAGGCAGGCTATTGCAGTTTTTTAGGCTACTGCTGTGTTTACATAGTACTAGCTACATGCAGGGCTGGACATCGGGCATACCGGGCATTTTCCCGGTGGGCCGACGCACTTTTGGGCCGAATCGCCGATATAATTTATAGGCCTTTGTTTTAATTTTTTTAATTTTTTTGGGCCACGCGGCCCATAGATAACTGACAGCGGCCCATTCGGTAATTGTACAAAAGTCTGTCTGTCAGGACTGATTGTGGGTGCATGCCGGGGGGTAACGCGGACACGCGCCTTACCGCAAGCGGGCGCACGCGCCACACGGAGAGAAAAGTGGGAGAAAGAGAAAAGAGACTGTGTGCGTCCAGAGGATAATCAGTTGAGCTCGCGTGTGTGCGTCTTTGAGAACTGTAAGTCCATAGCTTATGTTGTCAGTTGATTTGGGCCTGTTGTTGTATTGGTCTGTAGTTCTTTTACATTGAAGTAAGTTAGCTGGTAATTTCGATGTTTGTGTTAATCACCTGTTAGCTAGTTTGCACGTGGCTGTTGATTTATAATGCTGATTGTTGAAAGCTCTTGCTCACGTTTGTATTTAGCTACATTATTGTATTATTATTGTATTGTATTATGCTGCAGTAGTTACATTACATTGATATAGTGTAATTAATAGTGGGTTAGTTGTTGTTTGCTAGCCTATATGTATACTTCATATCAGTGCCGATCCTGACCTCCCTGGGGCCCTAAGCAAAATTCTGCTAAGGGGCCCTCTGCCTGACCCGTGATGCCGTGAGCTATGTAAACCACACAGTCACACCTGATACTTCAGTGCTCCCAATACAATCCTCCCTCCTTTAAACAAAACAGACAAAGAATAAGTACAACAATATAGAACAGAATGAGGTTCAAACCAACAATATTTATTGAATAGAGTATTTTCTATAATATTAAGATAAGTGAATATTATTAAATAAGTGAATATTAACGTAAACATAAATAACAAGAAAATAATAAATTATAACCCTGAACTTTGGCTTTTGGGATTAACTTTGGTTCTCTCTACAGCCTGGGCATTTCCGGCATCTGTATGGGCACCACCAGACTATCTGGACTGTCTAGAATAAGTAGTAAATAGTAAAATTTTTGTACAAGTGAACATGTAATTCCTGGTATCAAAAATAGACATTGGTAGATAAAAACTAAATAAGGGGCCCTACTAGTAAAAATAATCAAGAATTCACATTGCAAATAGTAAAATATCGAATTCTTGATATCAAAAATGCATAAATTGTTAATGAATAAAAGCTAAAATGGCATGTTAAAGTTTTATTTATTTATTATGCATGTTGAAGCAATTCTTGATTTATGGTTATTATTTACTGAGGGATGTGCATCCATATTGACCAGTATGTCCAGCTAATCAACATTTTAAATTCAATATAGCCTATAAATCGATGTCAAATTGTCAATACATTGCTTTCCATCTTGCATAATTAGTGCAGTTGTTTAGAGTTTTTAACTACACATTGTCTGAGACTAGATAATCAGTGTCTTAAAAGTATGTATAATGTGTACTTTGATGAGGCGTGCCATCATTCACGCCCATATATTGTAGCCTACAGTCTGTCTGGTCTTCACATATATTTCTGCTTGAAAATGCCCGTTTCATTTCGTGCACGCGCCTAATGCATGATAACACACCCGCCGCAGTTATCTTTTCAGAGCTGCAGTAAACAAACACCGTTGCACTTTGTCGTTTATCAAACGTAATAAATAATTGTATTTTACTCTCACGTTTGTCAGGCACAAAGTCACAAAACACAGCCCTGGAAGTGACTGGCGTTAGCAGCTAGACAAGAGATGCACTGCCTGCCTGCCCAGCTAGGTTAGCAAGACCCAAAAAAAAACACAATAGAAATGCACATAAACATAACTTTACTTTGCTGACATCAAACTTGGAGAGGAGAGGAGAGAACACAAGTTTACCTGATTGTTGTTCCCACAATTCACTTTCATGGTGTTTTTTTTTCCTTTTTTTTGTGACCAGAAGGATAGTTTCGCTTAATTTTGTCATGGATGTTGTAAACATTAATTGACGCGCTATGACATGAGGGGGAGGCGGGGCCTCGAGTAATTTGCGCGGCCCTACGCAGCTTGCATAGTGAGCGTATAGGGCGGATCGGCTCTGCTTCATATGCATTGTGTATGGTAGCCTTCACAATGTTATTTGTTTCTTTGCAGAACCACACACAAATACACAGCCATAGCAGAGCTACCCACGCCCATTTTGTACTGTTGCCTTATGTAATAAAGCGTCAAGAGCGATAATTGTCTCCGTCCGTGTTTTAACTGACATCATGGGGTGAAGTTGGAAACCGGAATCAGCTCAACTACAGTCCTAAGCTAGACCTAACTCAATCAAATCCAGGAACACCCTTCCCTACTCTCGGCCCTGAGACACGAGCTGTAAACGTTATAATATGCTGGAAGTTTAGCATCCACGTTAAAATGGACAAACGACCACGGAACCCCATACGCAAGCGATGTGTACAGAAATTACGGGAGAAAAAGATTAAGTATCTACAGGCGAATGCCTCAAAATGTGCCAACATGTCTGACATGTTTGGGGCTGTAGTAGCTGCTTCAACATCAGTTAGGCTACCTGAAGTAGAGGAAGGAGGAGAGGTGGCTGGCTATACAGAGAAGTAGAAACAACATCATGATGACAGAGAAGAGGCCAGGAGGAGGAGAGCGACCATGATATGGCCACGGGAGAGAGGGAGGAACAGATGGAAGAGAGAGTAGGCCTAGTTGACGACGGTAAGAAGTATGTGAATTAACAGTGTGTGTGTGTGTGTGTGTGTGTGTGTGTGTGTGTGTGTGTGTGTGTGTGTGTGTGTGTGTGTGTGTGTGTGTGTGTGTGTGTGTGTGTGTGTCTCACGTCATAATGACAACAAGCAGTTTGGCAGTAACATTAAAGTTAGTGGCTGTCAGGTAACCTAACTGTTTAAGGGTTGGCCTGTTGGGTAGCTGAAGTCTGTGATCTATACAGCCTGTTCTACTAGGCTCATGTATACTATGTATGTACCTGTTCTACTTGGCTCATGTATATTATGTATATAGCCTGTTCTACTAGGCTCATGTATACTATTTATATACCTGTTCTACTTGGCTCATGTATACAGCCTGTTCTACTAGGTTCATGTATACTATGTATACAGCCTGTTCTACTAGGCTCATGTATACTATGTATACAGCCTGTTCTACTAGGCTCATGTATACTATGTATATACCTGTTCTACTTGGCTCATGTATACAGCCTGTTCTACTAGGTTCATGTATACTATGTATAGAGCCTATTCTACTAGGCTCATGTATACTATGTATACAGCCTGTTCTACTAGGCTCATGTATACTATGTATGTACCTGTTCTACTTGGCTCATGTATATTATGTATACAGCATGTTCTACTAGGTTCATGTATACTATGTGTACAGCTGTCTCTCTACATTGCCCAGAGATTTAAGCTAAATGAATTATACCTTAACTTAGCTGACATTTCTCTCTGTTTCTCACTCTTTTAAAGGTTACCTTCTTGTTCATTGGTTTGGGCCAAGGCAACATTTTGATTGACTTTACTGACAACACACTTGTATACTTAAATGTTGTTAAATAATTTGAAATTAAACTTTAAACTTTATCTTTGGCAATTACTTGCACTTGAGTATGGACATTGTGTAGGCTACCCTATGGCATCCAGGTCGCCAATCAAAAGTGAGTGAGTACACTGCTTCTCTTTTCCAGGGCATGTACTACTCCCAGCTTTATTGTAGCTTTTGGGAAGGGTTATGGTTATGGTTATTGTAGTTAGCAGACACTTTTGTCCAAAGCAACTAAATATGAATCTTACAATGGTTAAAATTAACAGTAAACAGTTTTTAAAAGTTGCTAAGCCAATATTAAGCAAAATAGTAATACTAATAATAATGGCAATACAATATCAAATATCAATAATTATAATAAAAAATACCATAAATATACAAATCATAACTCTAAGAATGAATTAATTATTTAAGTGTAGGATCAACAGATAAGTCTTGAGACCTCTTGAAGGATCCAAAACTATCACAGGAACGCAGAACAATAGGCAACTCATATCATAGAATGGACGCATATTTTAAGAGGACTGTCTGCAGGGAATGTCTCTGACCAATCACGGTGGGTGTGGGCCGCCTGGCCCAAAAATGCCCGGGCCGATTTTTTGTCCCAGTCCAGCCCTGGCTACATGCTAGGGAAAGCTGTAATCTTGGCTGCCATTGTTGTCAATTTATCTCCACTTTCAGGTCACGTTACTGCTGAAATGATATCCGGTTGGGTAGTATTTGGTTCGGAAGCTTTAATCTGTGATTTTTTTATGGTAGAAAGTGCTGCTTTATTCCATTACAATCCACTACTAACTAAAAGCAGCTGCACGCTAACGCCAGGGAAACCTGTAATCTTGGCTGCTAATGTTAATTTATCCCCAATTTCGGGTCACATTACTGCCTCGTAGCATTCTTTTATTATCTATTCTACTATTCTATTATAGTATAATAGTCTTAGGCTCTAACGGAGTGCAACAACAGAGCACAGAAGTGGAGATTCCAGAGACTCACGAACATGGGGAAACGCGCTGACCAATCAGAGCAGACTGGGCTTTTTCAGGAGCGGGGCATCTCTGACTGAGGGTAAATACAGGTGCCACAGCCATGGGCAGTATGAGAAAAATAGTGTTTTTGGAACATAAAAGCATGTAAACATGTTCTAGTAGAGTCACAAAATACAAGTATGAATGTGAAAACAGTATATAATAGGACTCCTTTAAAGTGCTGTATACAGTCTCACCTGTGGGGCTCTCTATTCTACCAGCTGCTGTGTCTCCTTCTCCCCCAGTGGTGGCAGTAGCAGAAGCACTGGTATTACTGGTTGTAGTACTACCATTGTACTTTTTACGGCCGCTGTACTCAGTGCTGCTCTCATCCAGGACTGTGGTGGCTCCTGATTGGATTCCAGAGTCTGAGGCGTAGTAGGTCTGCTGCCATTCTGCCACCTTCACCACACTGTTCGCCTCACTCACTGCAGGGAACAAGACATGTCTGAGATCAGATACTAGTAATACTGCTCCTAATACTACTATATAGAAAGTTGTTTGAGCATTTATTCTATGTCCTCAATATCAGACTCAATGTTTCCGCTAGGACTTTTTTCAGCAGTGGAGGGGATGTGGAAGATGTCAAAAGTAACAATATAATTTTTTTTGCAATCATTTCTTAAAAGTATCATACGTCTTAGAATTACATTCCAAGATAGTGTCCTTTCTATCACAGAAAGAGCCTTTGGTTTTACTACTGTGAGTCCATTCAGCTTTACAGATATTACACTACACTAATGAACAATTACTTACACATTACACAACACATTTTGTAATATGCATCTCAGATCACATTTTCACTAACTATGACCACTATTACTGTCATTACTAAACATTGTGCTGGAATATGAACAATAACTGTCACAGTCTATCCGTGACTCAGGCTGTTGTGTTGCCTTTTTGTGTGTGTGTGTGTGTGTGTGTGTGTGTGTGTGTGTGTGTGTGTGTGTCTTTCTCGAGGGCACTTGGCTGTCCAGCGCAGCTGCAGATGATTTACTAATCAAGCGCCAGCACTAGTACTCCTGTGATCCTGGCAGCCAGCACCAGTTTGTTTCAGTGTACCATGTGGTAACTACTCTTGGCCAAATTCTCGAGTTTCTAGTGAACCTTTTGCCATCAAAGTTTTTCTTTGTATTAACACTGTGTTGTCTCTGTGCACAGTAGTTGGAAGCCTACGTCACCTGCGCTACCAGCCACGCCATCAGCCCTGTGTTTCGAGTCTGCCATGTCTACCTCCACTCCTCCTCTACATTTGGAAAACCACCCTCCTTGCTTTGCAACATCTCTGTTCAATTGAGCACGCATTAAAGAACTATTTTCAAACTCACACCATCTAGTCGGTGTCCGCTCTTGGGTCCAGACCTCACTAACCTAACAATAATGTTGCTGTCAGTGGTGTCAGAGTTAGCAGGGAATAGTGGACCCAAATGCAGAGGCAAGGCAGGCAGAAGGTTTGGTGCTCATGGATTTATTTGCACAACAAAACAGGGTGCAAACAACAGAGGTATCCAACAAAAATGTAACTGGCAAAAATAACACAAAAAATCCAGAGGGAGCTGGCAAAACACAAGTCCAAAAATAAAGAAATCTCAAAGAACAAACTTACAGACGAACACGCTGGCAACTGAAACGTGCACGAACAAACAGGGCAGGGCAAGGACACAAATACAAAACTATCTGACGAAGGACAAAGGAAACTCAGGGGCTAAATAAACTAGGTAACGAGGTAACAAGAGGCAGGTGACACAAGGGCTGGGGAACAGGTGGAAAACATCAGGTAATCACAAGGGCGGGAAACCACAGAAAGTAAAACTAGACATCACAAGGGGAGACAGACAACCTTTCAAAATAAAACAGGAAATGGGAAAAGACAAACAGAAAACATGAACCCAACTAAATACAGAAACTTGACAACACTAAATACAAGGGGGAACAGAACACAGGAACTAACAAAACATACACAATCAGGATACACAACAAAAAGCCGGAAACATCAACAGAAATATACACAATTCCAACTGAAATGTCCAAAACCACAACAAGTGGACTTATTTGCTAGATAACAACCCTTAAGGGAAAATCCAGCAAATAGATGCCACCTGACGCATACAGACACAGCGTTGCTCGCACACACATACACACACAGACACACCGCTGCCCTGCGCACAGCACACACACACACACACACACACACACACACACACACACACACACACACACACACGCACAGTTTCGACACTTTCATTACAACTAGTGTTGTTGTAATGTTATCCTTGGGACATAAAAACCTAAAAAGGAATCACAACTCACCCTGTAACTAGTCAGCGCGGGGACATTTAGCAGAGACAGCCCTGCAGGCACGTCCTCTGCGCCGCTGTGTTAGATCCAGTAAGTAAGTCCCACTCATTGTCCGATATACTCGTTCAAAACACTTTTCTCTGGGCCAATTCTGTTGTACACTGCATTTACGATTGTGGTTCATGCATTCTTCTTTCTAAAGTACACAGTGCAGCTTGTGTGTGAGATCCTGACAGAGCTCCAGCTCATATAGTGGGTCTGTGAAGGTAGGCAGGTCGAGCGGGAAGGCAGCATACCCAGCAGGCAGCCGCCGGCTGTCACGGCAGATTGTGGAGCCTCTCAAGTCCGACATTGTCATACCAAATTTGCAATTAGCCATCAATTTTCGTAAAAACAGCCCATATTTGAGCTCTACATAGTTGATTTCTCGCATAAAACAGTTTCAGAATTGAATTGAGTATTGGAATAACAGACGAACAATGTATAACATTTCTGAGATCTCTGCGACCTAGATTAAGAAGACTAGCTGACCACAGGTCAGTGGTGTATGTAAATTTCAGGGCGTGACAAAGACAGAGACCTGAGTCAAATGAGGTACAGCCGCCAAGTTGACGTCAACTATGAACTTCGTTGAGATTTGCCTGTTTTCAGAGGCAGTTTCAAATTGTGAAATTTGCAGAGGGTCAATGGGACTTTAAAGTTCTATGTATGTCCGATTTACCCACCAAAAGTCGTTTTTCAACTATGACAAGGTACATTCGGTTTTGCATTCTATCAGCCCTTTGAAGATTCTCCTCCGGGCGCAGGTTGCTGCGTCCCTGGCGAATCATAATTGGATACATGTTATTTTATCCAATCTGATTGATTCTAAACACCTGTCATTCAACTCAGAGGATAGAGGATAGAGGACCGGACCAACCCAATTTACAAATCCAGAAGCGGGCCAGTGACCGAGGGTTAAGCTACACCCGGGGTTTCACCATGGACTTCACCCATTGTTGTTATGCGAAACTGAGTTGGCTGGCTGGATGTAATGTTAGCGATGCCTTTTTTGCTTTCTCTGTCTTCTATTTCAAAAGTGTCGGCACTGAGGTTTTGTGGACAATAACGGAGGTAAGAGACCTCAAACATCTCTCTGAAAAATGCAAACATCATGAAAGTAGCCACAGCCATCTTGATAATAGCATGAAGGTAACATTTTTTGGCAGTTAGCATTGCTGAACAACTAGATGAAGGCTACAGGATTGGCATTAGAAGGCACAACGAAGAGGTGACAAAACATCAGCACATACTGTCCAGGATAATAGACTGTGTGAAATTTTGTGGAGCCTTTGAGTTGGCTTTATGTGGCCATGATGAAAGTGAGAGCTGAGATAACCCCGGGATATTTCGCGGGTTGGTGGATTTTGTTGCCTCTCTTGATGGAGCTTTGAAAGAGCACCTTGACAGCACCACTTTATTTAAGGGAACGTCAAAAACTATACAGAATGAGCTACTGGACTATCTTGTCTGTTACTAGGGAAAAAATAATCAAAGAAGTCCAGACAAGTGATCATTATCACCTCCACTTAACACAGTAAACTGTTTAGGTGCAAAGGAACATCAGACAATAAACGTTAATGTTAATATGAATATGAGAGAGCACTTACTTTGCATGGACATCATCTCCACCAACTGGTACCACTGCCTTTACTGACCTGCAGGGAAAGAGAGGAAACATTAGGGGCCCTATCTTGCACCCAGCACAATTGACTTTGTACACAGACGCATGTATCATTCCTCTTTTAATAGCAATCCACAATGGAACAAGCACACCTGCTCTTAAAGCGAACGTGAGATGACGCTCTGATTGGTTTATTGCACATTACACCCAAACCACACCTAGCTAATTCAGACCAACCCATTTTAGATTTGCGTCGGGCGCAAGACTCATTCATCCCGCCGGTATAATAGCAACAGCGCCCGAGATCCACCCACAAAGCTACTTGCGTTTGATACTTGCGTTTCAGATCGTTAAAATAGGGCCCTAGGTCTTCAAACAGGATTGCCTACAAAATTCAAAGTAATCGTTTCTGAAGTGCTGTGGTGTGGTCGGAAACCCGACTGGAAGGCATCACAACTGTTGGTTACTGACAAGAAAAGGGTGATTTGTTGAAAAAACGCTTTTTCAATGATTTTACTTAAAGCCCCATTGTGTAACATTTGTAGTTTGTAGTTTGTTTATTATCAAAATCTGTATTGCCCTTCACAAACTTGTCTTTTTTTATGAATATTGACCACCACCATCAACTCCAAGTATTCCTATTGGCTTGAAATTTTACATTTGCGCTTACATGAACTGGGGTAGACGCTCCATAGCCATGCGCCATCTTGAAATACGGTAGCCCATAAGGGACATACAGGCTATACTGCTCCGTATTTCACGCTTTTCACTTAGTTGCACTGACTGTGACGTATGCCAGGGAGGGAGGAGGAGAAGATTATTTGTGACTCACCGCTGGCAGATCTGAAAGCCTGTTGCGTCTATTATCGAGGACATGTAACTGAATCGCAGAGGAAATTAAAACTACACCGTGACAGGCAAAGCAACAAGACCAACGGTAATATTGTTGTGGCTTTTCCAAGATGGAAAGAGTTGGTGAGGAGCAAGGATTTTAAAAGGGATGCCGAAGTTGCCTGCTTTCTTCTCAACAGGTAATTCTGCCTAAATGTTTTATAGTTGCTACTTGCTTGGCTAACTATAGCATGGTTGTGCATAACGCTAGAACTACGTCTAGGATACTTTTCCTTGCGTCTATGATGAAAAAGGATTGTCTACCTTGTAACATGAATGTAATCATATGTGCCGTGATTTCCCTGGCAGACAACTCACGTCATGCAGTTGTAACACAGACTAGCTACTAGAACAGCTGCGTGGAAACGATGGAGACACTAAGAGATCAATTCACTTTCATTGACAATGTTCATGCTGCTCAGAGAAATATATTAAAAACACAAACCTCTGTTGCTTCTCTCCTACGCTGTAAACATAGCCTTACACTATTAATCTCGTACAATATACAGAATAACGATAGCAATGATACTTTACTAACATTAGCTTGCATATATCTGGGAACCTGATAGCTGATGTTAGCAATGAAATGGTACCAAAATAACGTAAAACTATTATTACACTGGAAGGGACACTCACGGACGGTTGTCGCTAATTTCGGCCACCGTAGCAGTTATAACGCACTCGGAATGGGGGGGGCTAGAAAGTAATGTTCAGTTGGTTGTCATATACAATTTCACCGCTAGATGGGAGAAATTCTTACAAAATGTAGCTTTAAAAATGGAAGGTTTGATATCGGCCTGTAGTTGCTCATTAGTGACGTGTCTAGATTGTTCTTTTTTAAGAGTGGCTTGATAACTGCAGTTTTCAGGGCTTGTGGGAAAATACCTGAAAGAAGAGATGTGTTTACAATCTGTAGAAGATCTGAAGCCAAACAACTTAAAACATTTTTGAAAACGCCCGTTGGTAGAATATCCAGCCAACAGGAGGGTTTCAGATGTTGTATAATATCCTCTAGGTCTTTATGGTTGATCGTATGAAATTGTGTCATATTGGAATTTGTTTTATCTAGACACTGTAACAACACATATCCTGTACTTTATATGGAGGCATTGACTGTCTAATATTCAGAATTTTGTCTCTGAAGGAAATTGCAAAGTCGTTGCAGGACTTGGTAGATAAAAGTTCAGATGCTACTGGTATTGGAGGGTTTGTTCACCTATCGACAGTAGCAAACAAAGCATGTGAATTATTATTGTTTCCAGCAATAATGTCAGAGAAGAAGGACCGCCTCGCATTCCTCAGTCCCAAATTATTGATTGGGAGGAACGGCCTCCCTGATCTAAACCAGAGTGGTTGTCTGTTATTGGACTTCTGTGCTAGTCATGGATTGTCTATAACAAACACCATGTTCGAACATAGGGATGCTCATAAGTGTACTTGGTACCAGAGCACCCTAGGCCGAAGGTCAATGATCGATTTTATAATCGTTTCATCTGATCTGAGGCCGTATGTTTTGGACACTCGGGTGAAGAGAGGGGCGGAGCTGTCAACTGATCACCATCTGGTGGTGAGTTGGGTCAGGGGGTGGGGGAAGACTCTGGACAGACCTGGTAAACCCAAACGGGTGGTGCGGGTAAATTGGGAACGTCTGGAGGAAGTTCGGAGAAGACATGGAGAAGGACTTTCGGTCGGCACCAAGGCGCTTTTGGAAAACCATCCGCCACCTCAGAAGGGGGAAGCGGGGAACCATCCAAGCTGTGTACAGTAAGGATGGGACGTTGTTGACCTCAACTGAGGAGGTAATATGGCGGTGGAAGGAGCACTTTGAGGAAATCCTAAATCCAGCTGATGCGCCCTCTTGGTTAGAGGCAGAGCTGGAGGATGACGGGGGATTGTCGTCAATTTCCCTGGTGGAGGTCACTGAGGTAGTCAAACAACTCCACAGTGGCAAAGCCCCAGGGATTGATGAGATCCGTCCAGAAATGCTGAAAGCTCTGGGTGTAAAGGGGCTGTCTTGGTTGACACGCCTACTCAACATTGCGTGGAAGTCTGGGACAGTGCCAAAGGAGTGGCAGACCGGGGTGGTGGTTCCCCTCTTCAAAAAGGGGGACCAGAGGGTGTGTACCAATTACAGGGGTATCACACTTCTCAGCCTCCCTGGTAAAGTCTACTCCAAGGTGCTGGAAAGGAGGGTTCGGCCAATAGTCGAACCTCAGGTTGAAGAGGAACAATGCGGATTCCGTCCTGGGCGTGGAACAACGGATCAGCTCTTTACTCTAGCAAGGATCCTGGAGGGAGCCTGGGAGTATGCCCATCCAGTCTACATGTGTTTTGTGGATCTGGAGAAGGCATATGACCGGGTCCCCCGGGAGACTTTGTGGGAGGTGCTGCGGGAGTATGGGGTGAGGGGGTCCCTTCTCAGGGCCATCCAATCTCTGTATGACCAAAGCGAGAGCTGTGTCCGGGTTCTCGGCAGTAAGTCAGACACGTTCCAGGTGAGGGTTGGCCTCCGCCAGGGCTGCGCTTTGTCACCAATCCTGTTCGTAGTATTTATGGATAGGATATCGAGGCGTGGTCGTGGTAGGGAGGGGTTGCAGTTCGGTGGGCTGGGGATCTCATCGCTGCTCTTTGCAGACGATGTGGTCCTGATGGCATCATCGGCATGTGACCTTCAGCACTCACTGGATCGGTTTGCAGCCGAGTGTGAAGCGGCTGGGATGAGGATCAGCACCTCTAAATCTGAGGCCATGGTTCTCAGCAGGAAACTGATGGAGTGCCTTCTCCAGGTAGGGAATGAGTCCTTACCCCAAGTGAAGGAGTTTAAGTACCTTGGGGTCTTGTTCGCGAGTGAGGGGACAATGGAGCTGGAGATTGGTCGGAGAATCAGCGCAGCGTGGGCGGTATTACATTCTGTTTATCGCACCGTTGTGACGAAAAGAGAGCTGAGCCAGAAGGCAAAGCTCTCGATCTACCGGTCAGTTTTCGTTCCTACCCTCACCTATGGTCATGAAGGTTGGGTCATGACCGAAAGAACGAGATCCAGGGTACAAGCGGCCGAACTGGGTTTCCTCAGGAGGGTGGCTGGCGTCTCCCTTAGAGATAGGGTGAGAAGCTCAGTCATCGGTGAGGAGCTAGGAGTAGAGCCGCTGCTCCTTCACGTTGAAAAGAGCCAGTTGAGGTGGTTCGGGCATCTGGTAAGGACGCCCCCTGGGCGCCTCCCTAGGGAGGTGTTCCAGGCACGTCCAGCTGGGAGGAGGCCTCGGGGAAGACCCAGGACTAGGTGGAGGGATTACATCTCCAACCTGGCCTGGGAACGCCTCGGGATCCCCCAGTCAGAGCTGGTTAATGTGGCTCGGGAAAGGGAGGTTTGGGGTCCCCTGCTGGAGCTGCTCCCCCCGCGACCCGACCACGGATAAGCGGACGACGATGGATGGATGGATAATGGACCTGGAGATTAGTTTTCGCCACCTGCATTCAGCCTTTCGACACTCTCTTTTTTCTGTTCTTACCAGTATGGCAGCTTTAACTCTAGTGGGAGCAATGGCATCAATAACATTTGTAATTTTACAATTTAAATCATCTACAAGCTCAGTCACTGAGGCTCCAAAGAGGGCAGGTGTGGAGGAGAAAAGATGGATGAATGATCCACTGGTGTTTTCAGTAATATACCGTTTTCGGATTACCTTTGTTTGGACACTTTTGTGCATAGAGATAGTACCGTTAAAACACAGGAATGGTCAGAGAGAAACATCTGTCACCATAATTTTGGAAATGTTCAGACCTTTGGAGATAATCAAGTCCAGAATGTGTCCCTTGTTGTGCGTGGGCTCCGTCATATGCTGAGTTAGTCCATAGTTCTCAAAAAAACAACACAGTTCTTTGGTCCCTCTATCTTGGGGGTTGTCAACATGAATGTTTAAATCACCAGCAATAATTACAAAAAGTTAATACAGATTATAGACAGCAATTCAGTGAAATTATCTAAGAACGTTGCACAATATTTAGGTGGACTGTACATATTTAGAAATATAGCTCGAGGGGAGGACCTCAGCTGAAGAGCCACATATTCAAAAGAAGCAACATTTCCATTAGATATTTGCTTACATTGGAATGAGACATTAAAGAAAATGCTCACTCATAAAACTGAAGTTAGGGGGTGCTGACTTGATAAGTACAGTAGCACTGTTATTACAGTACAACCAGGTTTCAGTTCAACGTTAAATAAAGATTGTGCTTAATAATAAAGAAGACCTGACGTTTAATAGGGCAAATGTCAGTGTGTTAAAATAATTAGCTGTCTTATTTTTTGAGACAGACTGTGGCTGACAAGGAATGGATTCTAAATGTACTGTGTTTGCAGTTAAGTGGTTCCTATTACTTGGCGGTTTCACCACTTTGTATGGTTTATTATTGATTCTAACTGGAATGATGGAGTTGGTCTGTGGGCTAGTCAGACAAGAGGGGCCTGAAGGTGTCGCTCTTGAATAAAACGGATAGAAATACAGGATTTGGGGCGGTGATGGTGTTGATAGCAAGGGAGGATAGTGGGGGGTCTAGTGCTGCAAACAGTGTCCTGAGCTGATGGAGAAAGGGGTTCCAGGGTGTGTGTGTGTTGTGTAAATAATCAATCGCGTGGTGAGGACTGCACAGCACGCTGGACGTTAGCGGCTACCACCTGCGAGCCCAGCCTGTTAAGATAAATGCCGTCTCTCATCGAGAGAATATCGATCCCAAAAAAGATAAAAATTGTCAACAAAACCAACATTGTGTGCCCCACATTCAGACTGAAGCCAGTTGTGAAGGCTATAGACTCTGCTGAAGCGACCGGCACCACGGCCCAGTGTGGGAATGGGACCTGAGATAAAAACAGATTTGCCACATTGTTTTAAAAGCTTAAAAAGTTGGCAAAAATCCTTTTTTGGTCAGCTCTGACTGTTGGCGGACTGTATCGTGGGTTCCCACATGAACAATTATAATTTGTATGGAAATCGGGAGTGAAGGTAATAGATCCCAGAGTTTTTCCCAATTGACAGTGACCATGGCACCGGAAAGACAGTGTGTAGCTGCATTGAAGAAGCATACACTCCTGATGATAATGGAATCACCAGGGGATGGAGACTGGGTGCTGACAGCATGGGTGGACTGAACAGGGAGCTATAGTGGTGAAGAATGGGGCTGGGGTGTTGTGGTTCTATGCCTGTCCTTGTCTGTCTCTACCTTCCCTTTGGTGTTTTGTGTGTTTGTCTCCCTCTGCTGGACTTTTCACTCATTCTATGTTTTGAGGATTTTGGTCTGTGGATGTAGCCACCCCTCTGCTCTGCTCCAGCCACCTGCAAACCATCCCAGCAATCAATCACCATCCAGCTGCAGCTCATTCCAGACATCACTCACCAGATATCTACCCGGGCCGTTCACCTCTTCGGCGCCAGTTCGTTGCAACCATTCTCGTGGTAACGTGGCTCTACTCTGTGCTCAAGTGTATCTACTTTATGTATCCTCGGTTTCCAAGTTTTGCTTGTCCTTTGTGTCCTCTGCTAAACCATCTTTATCTCATTCAGACCCTGCTCTCTGGAATTACTGCTGCCACTCATCATCTACACCTACGCTGTACTACTCACCTCGCCGCTCCATTCTCAACCAGCCATTCTGCCAAGCATCATCCTTGCTGTTCTGCTCACCTCGCTGCTCCACTCTCAACCAGCCATTCTGCCAAGCATCATCCTCGCTGTTCTGCTCACCTCGTCGCTCCACTCTCAACCAGCCATCCTGCCAAGCCTCACCCTAGCCGCTCTGCTCACCTCTCCGCTCCGCTCTCAAGTATCCATCACCTACGTCTACTCAATAAACATTCAAAAACTGCCTTACTGTGTTGTGTGCCTGCTTCTAGTTGTCTGAGTCAAACCAAAGCTTAACATGGGGCCTTGTTGGAGGGTGTCCAGCAGCAGACATGGGACGAGAGAGGCCACCGGATCTTCTGACAGCATCCCGTATGAGGTGCCGGCGAGCGGAGGAAACCCCTCGCCGTTTCTGTTGGGGGTCAATCAAGGCATCCCACTGGTCATCAGCTACAATGGGGGCCAGAGCCAGGTGGCCGTTGACCCATCTGCCTGGAGGGGGCTGGAGCCCGCGTGGAAGCTGAAGCCTGGAGGTGAGCGTCAGGAGAGTCACCATTCATGGAGCTAGCCACCTGGAGAGCGGCCGGAGTCGGAGGATCATCAGTAGCCAGTAGTGTGAAGCAGTTCGAGATGTCCAGGCTAGATGGTGATGCCTTGCTCACACCCGCTGTTTGCTTCGGATGACCACGGATCTGCACTACGGACCACGGCGACTGCGGTGTAGAACAGGTCGGCTGAGGACAGGTGGAGGGATCTCAATGGACCGCACCAGCTCATCGGTGAGTTTTTGAATTTAATTGTTGAGGTAGATGATCTTCTTTTCAGCTTGGTTGAGTAGTATAGATTCCTCAGGTGTTGTTGTCATGCTGAGTGTTGTATGACTAGTTGTCCTTTTTGGAAAATCTCTTGTGGAAAAGTCGGTTAGCCCAAAGGCTGAGCTCAGGCATGCATGTGGCTATGCAATGCTTGTTTGTCAGGGAAAGACTCATTTGTTTGTTGCATTCAGCGCAACAAACTTTTGTTGCTACAGCTTTCCAATACATTGCACAAAACTGTGAACTCTGCTGTATATTCACTGGATATATTTGCTACTAAATTTCATAGATATAAATGTATATATAAACATATGTGTTGTCTGGAGCTTTGTGCTCCTGGTACGGTCACCCATGGCAAAGTGGTCTCAGGTTAGGGGCTAGACAAAGAATGGTTCAAAAACCCTATGAGCAATGGAGGAAGAGGTTGAGATACCCTGCACGCACAGTCTCAGTTCTGGAACCATACTCCTGGATACGGGTTGGACTCTTTTCCTCTCCGGAGTTACCCAGGGTGTGAGGCGCCGGGCGGGTGTGGGTATACTCACAAGCACCTGGCTGAGCACCGCTACGTTGGAGTTTACCCTGGTGGATGAGAGGGTCGCCTCCCTATGCCTGCGAGATGTGGGGAGGGGGGGGAACTCTGTATGTGCATATGCACCAAACAAGAGTTCGGAGTATTCAGCCTTCTTGCAGCCCTTGAATGGAGTCATGTATGGGGCTCCAGTGGGGGACTCCATAGTTCTGCTGGGGGCCTTCAATGTGCATGTGGGCAATGATGGAGACACATAATTAATTAGTAATTCTGCCTAAATGTTTTATAGTTGCTACTTGCTTGGCTAACTATAGCATGGTTGTGCATAACGCTAGAACTACGTCTAGGATACTTTTCCTTGCGTCTATGATGAAAAAGGATTGTCTACCTTGTAACATGAATGTAATCATATGTGCCGTGATTTCCCTGGCAGACAACTCACGTCATGCAGTTGTAACACAGACTAGCTACTAGAACAGCTGCGTGGAAACGATGGAGACACTAAGAGATCATTTCACTTTCATTGACAATGTTCATGCTGCTCAGAGAAATATATTAAAAACACAAACCTCCGTTGCTTCTCTCCTACGCTGTAAACATAGCCTTACACTATTAATCTCGTACAATATACAGAATAACGATAGCAATGATACTTTACTAACATTAGCTTGCATATATCTGGGAACCTGATAGCTGATGTTAGCAATGAAATGGTACCAAAATAACGTAAAACTATTATTACACTGGAAGGGACACTCACGGACGGTTGTCGCTAATTTCGGCCACCGTAGCAGTTATAACGCACTCGGAATGGGGGGGGCTAGAAAGTAATGTTCAGTTGGTTGTCATATACAATTTCACCGCTAGATGGGAGAAATTCTTACAAAATGTAGCTTTAAAAATGGAAGGTTTGATATCGGCCTGTAGTTGCTCATTAGTGACGTGTCTAGATTGTTCTTTTTTAAGAGTGGCTTGATAACTGCAGTTTTCAGGGCTTGTGGGAAAATACCTGAAAGAAGAGATGTGTTTACAATCTGTAGAAGATCTGAAGCCAAACAACTTAAAACATTTTTGAAAACGCCCGTTGGTAGAATATCCAGCCAACAGGAGGGTTTCAGATGTTGTATAATATCCTCTAGGTCTTTATGGTTGATCGTATGAAATTGTGTCATATTGGAATTTGTTTTATCTAGACACTGTAACAACACATATCCTGTACTTTATATGGAGGCATTGACTGTCTAATATTCAGAATTTTATTATTATTGTTTCCAGCAATAATGTCAGAGAAGAAGGACCGCCTCGCATTCCTCAGTCCCAAATTATTGATTGGGAGGAACGGCCAACGCTGATCTAAACCGGAGTGGTTGTCTGGTGTTGGACTTCTGTGCTAGTCATGGATTGTCTATAACAAACACCATGTACGAACATAGGGATGCTCATAAGTGTACTTGGTACCAGAGCAACTTAGGCTGAAGGACAATGATCGATTTTATAATCATTTCATCTGATCTGAGGCCGTATGTTTTGGACACTCAGGTGAAGAGAGGGGCGGAGCTGTCTACTGATCACCATCTGGTGGTGAGTTCAGTCAGGGTGTGGGGGAAGACTCTGGACAGACCTGGTAAGCCCAAACGGGTAGTTCGGGTAAATTGGGAACGTCTGAAGGAGGCCCTTGTCCAACAGACTTTCAACTCACACCTCCGGCGGAGCTTTTCGTGCATCCCTGTGGAGGCTGGGTGCATTGAACCTGAGTGGACAATGTTCAAAGTTTCCATTACGGAAGCTGCGGCGGGGAGCTGTGGTCTCAGAGTCTTAGGTGCCTCAAGGGGCGGTAACCCACGAACACTGTGGTGCACACCGGTGGTCAGGGAAGCCGTCCGACTGAAGATGGAGTCTTTCCGGGATATGTTATCCCAGAGGACTCCGGAGGCAGTTGCAAGGTACCGAAGGGCCCGGAGGGCTGCAGTCTCTGTCATAAAAGAGGCAAAGCAGCGGGTGTGGGAGAGTTTCGGAGAAGACATCGAGAAGGACTTTCGGTCAGCACCAAGACACTTCTGGAAAACTGTTCGGCACCTCAGGAGGGGGAAGCGGGGAACCATCCAAGCTGTGTACAAGGATGGGACGTTGTTGACCTCAACTGAGGAGGAGGAGGAACTCCTAAATCCAGCTAATACGCCCTATATGTTAGAGGCAGAGCTGGAGGATGATGGGGGATTGTCGTCAATTTCCCTGGTGGAAGTCACTGAGGTAGTCAAACAACTCCACAGTGGCAAAGCCCCAGGGATTGATAAGATCTGTCCGGAAATGCTGAAAGCTCTGGGTGTGGAGGGGCTGTCTTGGTTGACACGCCTCTTCAACATTGCATGGAAGTCTGGGACAGTGTCAAAGAAGTGGCAGACCGGGGTGGTGGTTCCCCTGTTCAAAAAGGGGGACCAGAGGGTGTATGCAAATTACAGGGGTATCACACTTCTCAGCATCCCTGGTAAAGTCTACTCCAAGGTACTGGAAAGGAGGGTTCGGCCGATAGTCGAACCTCGGGTTAAAGAGGAACAATGCGGATTCCATCATGGTCGTGGAAAAATGGATCAGATCTTCACTCTTGCAAGGATCCTGGAGGAAGCCTGGGAGTATCTGGATCTGAAGAAGGTGTATGACCAGGTCCCCTGGGAGATACTGCGGGAGTATGGGGTGAGGGGGTCCCTTCTCAGGGTCATCCAATCTCTGTATGACCAAATCGAGAGCTGTGTCCGGGTTCTCGGCAGTAAGTCAGACTCGTTTCAGGTGAGGGTTGGCCTCTGCCAGGGCTGCGCTTTGTAACCAATCTTGTTTGTAGTATTTATGGACAGGATATCGAGGCGTAGTCATGGTGGGGAGGGGTTGCAGTTCGGTGGGCTGGGGATCTCATCGCTGCTCTTTGCAGATGATGTGGTCCTGATGGCATCATCGGTCTGTGACCTTCAGCACTCACTGGATCGGTTTGCAGCCGAATGTGAAGCGGCTGGGATGAGTATCAGCACCTCTAAATCTGAGGTCATGGTTCTTAGCAGGAAATTGATGGAGTGTCTTCTCCAGGTAGGGAATGAGTCCTTACTCCTTCCTGCTTCTTACAATGCAGACGCTTTGCTGCTTGCTCCTGCCTCTGCTTGCATATTTCTGCTGATAATCTTGCTTTTCCTCTGAGAGAAACTATGAGCTGCGGCTCTTGGATACTTATAAATCACTGGACTATACACTTTTTGTAGACATAGTAGGCTATTGCCATATAAAATCATTTTTCTTCGTGAGCGTGGCCTACCAATAGCTCAAGCCTGTACTGCAGTGACTGGAAACGTGGTACTTAGCTAAAGCTAATTAGCAGCAAGATGCCTCCCTTCTACGTGGATGACTACTACAAACTCCTTCAGAAGATTGCTGTTCTGGAAACCAAAATTCATCGGTTAGAAGTAAACGTGGAGGTGAACACATCATGTGGGAATGACACCACTTAACGATGGACCCAAAACAATGGACAAAAGCATGCTAACACACGGCTAATTAGCACCAACAAGACTACAAAGAAACAGGAGGACTGTAAAGCGGGCAATAAATCAACAAGTGGAAGTCCTCCCAGGAACTCTTCCTGGGAAATGGGAGGATGACTAACAGGCAGGGCACAGCGCCCTGAGATTTGTGATATGAACGGCTGGCCTGCATTACCATCCAGGCAGAGCGCCTCTTCAACCCCTGTACTTAGTAGGACACAGCCGTGGACAGCTGCAAAAGGGAGAATTAGCAACAAAATACCTCCCCAACAACCGAATCTGCAAGTTGATAACAGATTTGCTACACTGCAGCAGGACCCTGGACCTTCATCTGATGACCTGGATTGTGTCTCATCTTCACAGAGCAGGGTAAGGACTGAGAGCAATTCAAAAAATAAAAAGCTACAGGGAAAGCTAACGACTGGGCCTCAAACTCTGATTGTAGGTGCTGTAAAAGATGTAAAAAGCAGAAAACACACCAAAATACTCTGTTTTACCAAAGAAATGGTGTCTGGCTTGGCCAACAGAATCCCGGATATTGTGGCAGCACACCCAACTGTGAATAACATTATACTGCATATAGGGTCACATGATGTTGTAAAGCAACAGTCTGAAGTGCTGAGAAAGGACTTTATGGATCTACTGAAAACAGTCAGCTCCCTAAATGCGAGGGTGTTTATCAGTGGTCCTCTACCGCCAGTCAGAAGAGAAGTTGAGAGATTCAGCAGACTGTTGGCACTGAGCACATGGCTTTCAACTGCGTGTACCGCTCATTCTCTGCAGTTCATTGACAATTTTGACATGTTCTGGGAGCGCAGACATCTTTATAAGGCAGATGGACTTTTCCTTAACAAACCAGGAGTAAAGCTGTTCACCTCTAACCAACTTTACTTTCTGCGCCACACATCAGCTCCCACGGCCAAGGACACGAGACAAGAGGAATCTAAACAAGAGGAAGACATAACAAAGCAGGGCAGTAATCCACCAAAGCCCCTGCCTGAGCAAAGATTTGACCATGGAAGACCACAGAGCAGAGATGAGAAATCTCAATCTCCCTCTTCACCCGTCCAGCTCCCCTCAGACCCCTTCACCAACCCTGACGCATTTGAGGATCCATACACCCCGCCCATGCCATCGCTCTCTCAATTCACCTTTTCCCCTCTTTCCCCCTGCCCCATGTTGGAGTTCACTGACCAGATGAAGCAAATGGTAGTTGATGGAACCAAATTTATCCCCTTCCTTCTCCCATCATTCGCCCCCGGCCAAAAGTCGATGCTGGAATCAAACTTACCCCCCTTCCTTCTCGCACCATTGGCCCCCAGCCAAAAGTTAAACGGCAGGCACCACTGCCCACCCAAGGACGTCACCGAACGCCTCCTCCCCAGACTGATAAGTATACTTGTGTACAAAATGCAGCAAGCTTTGTCTGATATGTGCCAGGTCCAGGCTGCACGCCTAGTGGCACTCATGACTCTTTTCAGGACAAGCCCGGGCCCTGCGTATTAACTCCTTCTTCAATTTATGCTGTGATAGGTAATAGAAAAAGAACGATAAATACGCTAAGTAAGAACAAGCACTTATCAGCAAACCTCGCAAATTTAGCATTCATTCCTCGTCAGCCAACGCCTATACCAAAACTTGAGACAGATACATATTTTAACACACTAACACTAGCCTTACTAAACGTCAGGTCTTTGGAAGGAAAATCATTTTTAATCAATGATTTTATTATTAAGCACAATCTTGATTTTATGTTTTTAACTGAAACCTGGTTGGACCATAACAGTGGTGCTGTTCTCATTGAGTCAGCTCTCCCTAACTTCAGTTTTATGAGTGATCATAGAGTAAATAAGAAAGGAGGTGGAGTAGCCATTTTGTATAATGACTCATTCCATTGTACTCAAATATCTTATGGAAATGTAGCTTCTTTTGAATATGTGACTCTTCAGCTAAAGTCCTCCTCTCGAGCTATATTTCTAAATATCTACAGACCACCGAAATACTGTGCCGCTTTCTTCGATGACTTTACTGGACTGCTGTCTATAATCTGTATTAACTTTGACTGTGTAATTATTGCTGGTGATTTTAACATTCATGTGGACAACCCGCAGGATAGAGGGACCAAAGAACTGTGTTATGTTTTTGAGAACTATGGACTGACTCAGCATGTGACGGAACCCACGCACAATAAGGGGCACACTCTGGACTTGATTATCTCCAAGGGTTTGAACATTTCCAAGGTTGTGGTGACTGACGTTGCTCTCTCTGATCATTCATGTGTTTTCTTTAACGGCACTATCTCGGTGCCCAAAAGTGTCCAAACTAAGGTAATCAGAAAATGGTATATCACTGAAAACACCAGTGAAACATTCATTCAGCTTTTCTCATCCACACCCACCCTCACTGGGGTCTCAGTCAATGAGCTTGTAGATAATTTCAATTTTAAAATTACAAATGTTATTGATGCCATTGCTCCCACTAAGGTCAAAGCTGTCTCTAGTAAGAAAAGATCTCCATGGAGAAATGTCATACGGGTAAGAACAGAAAAAACAGAGTGTCGAAAAGCTGAACGCAGGTGGTGAAAAACTAATCTCCAGGTCCACTATAACACCTATGAAGACAGACTTCACATTTATAATTTGGAATTGAGGAATGCTAGGCGGTCCTTCTTCTCTGACATTATCGCCAGAAACAATAATAACTCACATGCTCTGTTTGCTACTGTTCTGAACTTTTAACTACCAAGGCCTGCAATGATTTTGCCTCCTTTTTCGAAGACAAAATTCAGAAAATTAGACTATCTGTAAGTGCCTCCATATCAAGTAAGGGATATGTGTTGCCACACTGTCCAGGCAAAACAAATTCCAATATCACACAATTTCATATGATCAACCATAAAAACCTGGAGGACATTATACAACATCTGAAAACCTCCTCCTGTTGCCTTGATATTCTACCAACAGTCCTTTTCAAAAATGTTTCAAATTGTATGTCTTCTGATCTTTTACAGATTGTAAACACGTCTCTACTCTCAGTTATCTTCCCAAAGGCCCTGAAAACTGCAGTCATCAAGCCACTTGACACACAAAGAACAATCTAGACACGGCACTACTGACCATAGGCTGATATCTAACCTTCCATTCTTAAGTAAAATCATTGAAAAAGCAGTTTTTCAACAACTCAACCTTTTCTTGTCACTCAACAATGGTTTTGATGCCTTCCAGTCAGGTTTTCGACCACACCTCAGCACTGAGACAGATCTTGTTAAAGTATTTAATGATATCCACTTAAACACAGATAGTGGCAAAACTGCAGTCTTAGTATTACTTGATCTCAGTGCTGCATTTGACACGGTCGACCATGACATATTACTACACCGATTACAAAACTGGGTTGGCCTTTCTGGCTCAGTCCTAAACTGGTTTAAATCATATTTAAAGAATAGGGACTGCTTTGTATCTATAGGTAATTATACATCTGAGCATACAAATATGACGTGCGGAGTTCCCCAAGGCTCCGTTCTGGGGCCTCTTCTGTTTAACATCTACATGCTTCCACTGGCTCAGATTATGGAAAACAACAAAATATGTTACCACAGTTATGCGGACGACACAGAAATTTACATAACCTTATCGCGAGGAGACTATAGTCCTATACAAACACTAACTAAGTGCATTGAACAAATTAACGACTGGATGTGCCAGAACGTTCTTAAATTAAATGAAGAAAAAACTGAGGTGGTTGTTTTTGGAGCAAAAGAGGAAAAAGTCAGCGCTCAGCTTCAAACGACAATGTTAAAAACAACAGCCAAAGCCAGAAATCTAGGTGTAATTATGGACTCAGACCTGAATTTCAACAGCCACATTAAGACAATTACAAAGTCATCCTATTACCACCTTAAGAATATATCAAGGGTAAAGGGACTTATGTCTCAGCAGGACTTGGAAAAACTTGTCCATGCTTTTATCTTTAGTAGACTGGACTACTGTAACGGTGTCTTTACAGGTCTCCCTAAAAAATCAATCAGACAGCTGCAGCTGATTCAGAACGCTGCTGCTCGAGTCCTCACTAAGACCAAGAAAGTGGATCACATCACTCCAGTGCTGAAGTCTTTACACTGGCTTCCTGTGCCTCAGAGAGTTGATTTCAAAATACTTTTCCTAGTTTATAAATCATTAAACGGTTTAGGTCCAAAATACATTTCTGACCTGCTAGTAAACTATGAACCACCCAGACCTCTCAGGTCATCTGGGACAGGTCTGCTTTCTATCCCCAGGGTCAGAACTAAACGGGGAGAAGCAGCATTTAGTTTCTATGCTCCACATATTTGGAACCAACTTCCAGAAAAGTGCAGGTCCGCTGCAACTCTCAGTTCTTTTAAATCAAGGCTGAAGACCTTTATTTTTGATGTTGCCTTTCATTAAATAACTATCCTTTTCTTATACTTTCGTTGCTTATTTTATCTGCTTTTATATAACTGTTTTTAACTGCTCTTTAATGTTTAATTTCTTATACTGCACTGTAACTTTTATTCTTGTATTTTAATTGTCTTCATGTAAAGCACTTTGAATTGCCCTGTTGCTGAAAATTCCTATACAAATAAAGCTGCCTTGCCTTGCCTTGCCTTACCCGAAGTGAAGGAGTTTAAATACCTTGGGTTCTTGTTCACGAGTGAGGGGACAATGAAGCGCGAGATTGGTCGGAGAATCGGCGGAGCAGGGGCGGTATTACATTCAGTTTATCGCACCGTTGTGAAGAAAAGAGAGCTGAGCCAGAAGGCAAAGCTCTCGATCTACTATAAATATTGAGGATTAACAACCTATACTACCTACAACAGCTACACCAAAGCTTCTGATGCTAGCAGACCTAAGGAATGGAGAAAGGGAAGGACCTATGCCACCAGCGTCAATGCATTGAAAGAAGGAAATAAAGTCTACACGGACAATAAGATCAAATCCTCTTTTTCCCAAAGCAACCTCAAACGCGGTTTATTTTGTCAGAGAAACAGCCACTCACTGTATAAATGCACACGCTTCAAGATAAAAATGCCTGGTCACACAAGCAAAGACTGTAGGAGTCATTTGGATTGTAGTGTGTGTCACCAGAAGCATCCATCAGTCCTTCACATTGAGGAAAAGGATACAAGTACTGGTTTAAACAAGCCACAACTGTGAGCCCTCCACTAAGTGATTCACCTGGACCGTCTCAGACATATGATCATATAGGGGCTGGTGATGAAGATAATGCTGTTTTTCTATTGTCGCAGTTCAGGTTAAAGGCCAGAAGAGTAATAAATATATGCATACATAAGCATTCTTGGATCCTGGGAGTTCAGGTACATTCTGCACTATCACTTTGGCAAAGTGACTGGGCTTGGGAGGCAAACCAGCCAACACTGTATTGAGAACAATGGGTCAAAAGAAGATTGTGAGCACCACTGTACTGACTGGTTTGGAAGTTTCCGGCATGGATATGGATGATTTTATGGAGTTGCCTAACTCAAAAGACTATGCCAGTTTCAAGGTTGAACATTCCACGGCCGGAGGATGTTGCAAAATGGTCCTACCTAAGGAAGATAAAACTTCATGATGTGGATGCAGATGTTGATTTGCTCATTGGAACTGAAGCAGCAAAAATGATGGAACCTTGGGAGGTGATTAACAGCCAAGGTGAAGGACCATACGCAGTCTGAACAGGAGTTGGCTGGGTAATTAATGGACCCTGTGGTGGAGATAGCAATAGAGTCAAGATTGTTACAACCAAACAGATTTCTTTGGAACATCTGGAAGAGATGCTCTTCAAACAACACAATCATGATTTCAATAAACAAGAAAAACATCTGAGGAGCAGTTGGAAATGTCAAGGGAGAACATCAAATTCGTGAAGACTGTGAGTAGTACAACAGAACTAAAAAACGGACATTACTGCATTGACTTACCTCAGAGCCAAATACCCTGTCCTCCCAAACAATCGCTGTGTTGCAGAGCAGCGGCTTCAAGGCCTGAAGAAGGAATTTCGAAATGTCAAGTTTAAGGATGAGTACACCTCATTTCTCAGTTACATGTTAGCTCAAGGCTATGCTAAAACAGCACCCACTGATCAGTTGGAACAAGATGATGGAAGAGTATGGTACATTCCCCATTATGGAGTACATCACCCCACCAAGGTAAAGTTAAGAGTTGTTTGATGGTGGAGCCACATATGAAGGAACATCACTTAACTGCCAGCTCTGGCAGGGCAAAGATCTCACTTGTAGAAAATGGATTAAAGGCCCAGAGCTCCTCCATTTGCCAGAGAAGGAGGGGCCTATATCCGACATTGATCCAGTTGTGATTTCAGATGATGACCCAGAGGTAAAAAGTAGCAGAGAGACGCCATTGGTCTTTGTTGTAATGTTTGCTCCTATCAAAACCTGGACAATTAACATCAAATAACACCATCTTTTGCCTGGACAATGAATGTTTCTGATCTGTGTAAAATGTTTGATTTTTAGGTTTTATTTTGTTTTTATTCAATCTGAGGACAAATCACCACTACAGTATCCCCCTTAATTCAAATAGTAATGCAGAGGTTAAGTTCAACATTCCAAATACAATCTGCAACTTTATTTGCAAAAGACAGATTTTGGATTCTAAAATATTCACCAAAAGTAGTAACAATACTAATTTACCGGGGGATGTCCATTCTGTGATCACGCAAGATTGGATGCGAGATTCAACATGGCGGCGCCCTACAGCTAGCAAAACACTGTAAAAGCCGAAGCTAAAAGACTTTAAAGTATCAAGTAATTTCCCTTCAGTTAGCACTTATACTACATCTGCCACAAATAACCCAGAACATAAAAGTAACAGCTGAGAATTTAACGGACCTCCAAGCATACATCGACCACTACTATCATCTGCAAGGCAAGATGGACCCGGACTCAGTTAACCCAAACAAAAGGAGAAACACACACTTATCAATGGACATGGATGATTTACAAACTAGCGATATCGAGGTAAGCGTACTGGCCAGCATCAACAAAAAACTGGACCGTTTAGTCACACTACACCAATAAGTAAAAGACATACATGATAGTCTGGATTTTGTGCACCATAGCATAGTTACGCTACAATAATCAAATCAGGATTTACATACCACCGTTAAATCCAAAGAAAACAAACTGATGAAGGACACTATCCTGGACATACAAACCTGTTCCGTGCGTGATAATCATATATTCTCAGGCATCCCCGAACAAATAGCTAGCAATCTATAATCCCTCATGAAAAACTTCATGGAAACTCACCTGAAAACACCGCCTTGGCAAACAATCAGAGAAAGGCCCAGACCCATCATTGCAAAATTTGAACATTTTCAACAAAAATAACTGGTTAAATGCAAAAGAAAGGAACATTAAGGCACTTCATTCGGACTCAATGATCAATTCCCACACAAAATCAACAAACTCCGTAAAATACTATATCCGATCCTAAGAAAGATAGAGAAAGAAGAAAATAGAAAAGAACAATAAATGTGCTTTACTCGTGGTTGACAAACTGTATATCAACGGACAGCTACTTCGAGACTAAAAAAAAAACACCATGATTCTTCTAAACAGACTAAATAACAGCCATATGGAACACTTTTGATCATTTGACCTTACGCCTTATACCCTTCATCGCTCTGTAATAGCATAACTCACTGTATTGCTATACAGAAGAGTTAATAATGCCCATCCCTTGTTTTTGTTGATGTTGTTGATCATGTTTTGTGTTTACCATGCACTTTTATGTCCTATCACAGGTAACTATGCTGTTCATAGTTTAGGTACAGGCAACGTCGGGCAGTTCATTAAGATAGCCCCAAACCAGACCCCACCTCCACCCATTCATTTATCCACTTTCACTTAAAGTAAGACTATCTTTATATACAATTATGCATTCACTTAACATCATAACATGGAATGTACGTGGTTTCCGCACGCAAGCCAAAATAATCAGTCATCAATCATCTCATGAAATTAAAGGCTGGTTTTATACAAGAAACCCATCTTACAAATTCAGAACTAGAATATCTTACATTTACAAAATTTGGTAAAATATTTCCATTAACATTCAACACCAGACAAAGAGGTGTCTCAATCTTAGTAAATAAAAACATCATCCCATTCATTCATAACTCATGCATCATAGATCCAGATAGAATATATGTTATAGTCATTGGCAAACATCATACAGATAAGCAAACATTAATGGCCCTAACAATGACGATACATCTTTTTTCCACAATGTTGTTTCTCTCTATTCTACAATTCAACAAATATCATAATAGCTGGAGATGATTACACTGTTACACCCTTTGGCCGACTAGTCAAGTGCATCTATTAACTCAAGAAACTGGCACTCCACCAAATAAGACATGTGGAATTGGCGATAGTGGGAGATTGAGAAATCCTTCATCTAGAGAATGTTCATACTTCTCTCTCCATCAATCCTCCAGAATGGATTTATTTATTAAAAGCATGTGAGGGGTAAGGGGAAAATGGAGCGGGAGATTGGTCGGAGAATCGGCGCAGCAGGGGCGGTATTACATTCAGTTTATCGCACCATTGTGACGAAAAGAGAGCTGAGCCAGAAGGCAAAGCTCTCGATCTACTGGTCAGTTTTCATTCCTACCCTCACCTATGGTCATGAAGGCTGGGTCATGACTGAAAGAACGAGATCCAGGGTACAAGCGGCCAAAATGGGTTTCCTCAGGAGGGTGGCTGGTGTCTCCCTTAGAGATAGGGTGAGAAGCTCAGTCATCCGTGAGGAGCTCGGAGTAGAGCCACTGCTCCTTCACGTCGAAAGGAGCCAGTTGAAGTGGTTCAGGCATCTGGTAAGGATGTCCCCTGGGCGCCTCACTAGGGAGGTGTTCCAGGTACGTCCAGCTGGGAGGAGGCCTCGTGGAAGAGCCAGGACTAGGTGGAGGGATATCTCCAACCTGGCCTGGGAACGCCTTGGGATCCCCCAGTCGGAGCTGGTTAATGTGGCTTGGGAAAGGCAAGTTTGGTGTCCCCTGCTGGAGATCCTCCCCCCGCGACCCGACACTGGATAAGTGGACGAAGATGGATGGATGAATGGTTGCTTTTCTGTCAAATTGTTGCACTAGCATGAAATAAAGCAAGCATCAGGCTCATACACTTGAAATTACTTACAGTGTGGTTGTAATTTAAGCACCTGAACATTCCCTACCTAATAGATATGTATCAGTACAGCCACGAACCGGGCTGCATTGTAACCCTATAGGGTATTTGCTCACCGTCAATAGAGACAGAGAACATGGCCTCATACTCTGAAAGCCATGCCGGCCGGGGGGAAAACAACATGGGCATCTAGTAAGGATGTCCCCTGGGCGCCTCCTTAGGGAGGTGTTCCAGGCATGTCCAGCTGAAGAGGCCTTGGGTAACACCCATGACTAGGTGGAGGGATTATATCTCCAACCTGGCCTGGGAACACCTCGGGATCCTCCAGTCAGAGCTGGTTAATGTGGCTCGGGAAAGGGACGTTTTGTGTCCCCTGCTGGAGCTGCTGCCCCTGTGCCCCGAGCTCAGATAAGCGCATGACGATGGATGGATGGATGGATGGATTTTGTAATTATGAGATAAAGCTCTTGTACTAGTTATAGTTATATTACTTTTACTGTTAATAATTAATTGTTCATCATGTCATTCCATTATACCTACTCCATGATTATGAGTCATATTTCTGTATTTTTGTCCTGTTATCTGTATGTCTTTCTACGCCCCAATGACTTATGCTGTCGTTATTTTTGGGAAGACAGCTTTCTACGGCTACAGATTTTATAATTCTGCGGCGGGTGGCGAAGGCGACATCCCACTGGAGGCCGAACCGGTCAGTGAAGGCGATATCCCTCTGAAGGCCAGCGGTTAAGGTGATACCCCTCTGGAAGCCAGCGGCGAAGGCGATATCCCTCAGGAGCCTGGCGGTGAAGGCGATACCCCTCTAGAGATATCCCTTTGGGGCAGTCTCTGGGACACCAGAGACTGTCAAAGTCTCAGCGGTACTGACCAACGGCAAAGTCTCTGAGGCGCTGACCAACAGCAAAGTCTCTGGGGCGCTGACCAACGGCAAAGTCTCTGGGGCGCCGGAGACCGACGTAGACTCTGGGAGAAGAGTCAGCGTAGAATTTGGGAGAACGGTGAGCGTAGACTCTGGGAGCATGATCAGTGTAGACTCTGGGAAGTCAGCCAATGTAAACTCTGGGAGGCCAGTCGACGTAGACTCTGGGAGAATGGTCATCCATGAATCTGGGAGATCAGTCCTCGAAGATTCTGGGAGAGCGGTCATCGAAGACTCTGGGCGAGCGGTCATCGAAGACTCTGGGCGAGCGGTCATCGAAGACTCTGGAAGGCGGGTCCTCGAAGACTCTGGAAGGCGGGTCCTCGAAGACTCTGGAAGGCGGGTCCTCGAAGACTCTGGAAGGAGGGTCCTCGAAAACTCTGGAAGGCGGGTCCTCGAAGACTCTGGACGGCTTTACGTCAGCAGAGGTTCTGGCTAGCTGGACGTCAGCGTAGGTTCTGGATGGCTGGATGTCAGCAGAGGTTCTGGACGGCTGGACGTCAGCTGAGAATCTG
The DNA here is from genome assembly GCA_023631565.1 of Gymnocephalus cernua. Taxonomy (NCBI): domain Eukaryota; kingdom Metazoa; phylum Chordata; class Actinopteri; order Perciformes; family Percidae; genus Gymnocephalus; species Gymnocephalus cernua. Next base: position 34,586,745 of record CM042441.1, on the reverse strand, counting down.
GACGGCTGGACGGCAGCGGAGGTTCAGGATGGCTGGATGTCAGTTGAGACTCCGGACGGCTGGATGTCAGTGGAGATTCTGGACGGCTGGACGTCAGCTGAGACTCTGGACAGCGACACGTCAGCGGATGTTCTGGAAGGCTGCACGTCAGCAGAGGTTCTGGTAGGCTGGACATCAGCGGAGGTACACTGGTCAGCTCAGGCTCAGGAACACTGGTCAGCGCGGGCTTGGGTCCTCTGGACAAAACAGGCTCAGGGCCGTTGGACAAAATGGGCTCGGGGCCACTGGACAGAGGTTGAAGTGGGGAATGGCGTTGGTAGCCATGTTTACCCCTCCTCCATCTATGTCCTCCACGAGACCCAGGAAAAATAGCCAGATGGGTACCTTCAAAGGACTGCTTAAAGTCAGGGGTGCCCACTGAACAGGTAGCAGTAGGACAATCTACAGTTCAGGGTTCAGAGTTCAAGGGAGCTGCCAGAAAGCGTAGTGGACCTTTGTTTACCAGCTTGAAGGCTGGCTGCTTTGGCCTCCTCAGTCCGTCTAGCACACTTAGCAATATATTGGGAAACAGTCAAAAATGTCTCTGGCTCTCCTCTAGGTGGCGAAATGACTAGACCAGGAGTAGAAATTACAGAAGCAGGCTGGGTGACTGACATAAATTCAGTAGTCAAAATCCTAGCAGGCTGAGCAATGGGCAGGCTGGTGGTTGCTAGCTGACACGGAGGTAGGCCGGGAGTTTGAAGAGGAGCATTGATGGAGCAAACAGATTTTGAGAAACACAAACCCTTAGCAGATGAATGAGCTGGAGTGGAAATGAAGCGTTTAGCCCAGTCTGGAATAGAGTCATTAAGCCAAGGCTTTTCTGACACCAAATCACGAGCAAGTGACAAAACTGCCTCCTTCTGGCAATCACTGTCAGTCTCCTTCCAAATGGCCTTCAGCTCAATTAGGTCACAAATTACCTCGCGAAGTTCATCTGACATGGAAAATGCAGGATCCATAGTCCAGGTTAGCTTGGAGCAGCAAACAGTAAAGAAAAAAAAAACTGGGACCCCACCGAAAAATGAAGCATCTCTGTTGGGTCCAAGTGGATCATTCTGTTAAGTTCCGGAGAATGGCAGACCCAAAAACAGAGAAGGTAGGCAGTGGAGTAGATAATAGCGATTTAATTCCAAACCCCAAAAATATACAAACAAAAGGAGACCTGGAAAAAGCAGGCAAAAAGAAGAAGAAAGGGAAGTCCAAACAAACTAAAAATAACTGCAACCAGGAACACCAAGAACAAACAGGGAAGACTAACAAACACGCAATCCAAAACTGAAAACAGTACAATGATCTGACACAGGACAAGGGGAACACAAAGACTAAATACAGATGGTAACAAGGTAACAAGAGGCAGGTGACACAAGAGCTGGGAAACAGGTGAAAAACATCAGGCAATCACAAGAGCGGGAAAACCAAAAGACAGGAAGTAAAACACGACACAACAAGACAGAAAACCAGACAAATACAATAGACTCTTCATCTTATCCAGAATGCTGCAGTGCATGTGCTGACAAGAACTAAGAAAAGAGATCGGGGAGCAGACGGCATCACCACATTTAAGAGTAAACTCTTCTCGTTGATAAAGCTTATAGTTAGGGAGTGAGAAGTTGCAGCGTTCGCGTAGACTGGTGGGGGAGGGTTTATAGCTGAGGACACGGCACCCCTTCTCTTCTCTGCTTCTCTTCAAAGTTGTCAGATTCATTTACCAACCCTTAAAGAGCTGGCTCAGGTTTTCCTTGCACCAGCTCTTCGTTATACTTTTATAGTTTTAGACTGCTGGGGGACTTCTTTTGCAGTGCCGATCCTGACCTCCCTGGGGCCCTAAGCAAAATTCTGCTAAGGGGCCCTCTACCTGACCCATGATGCCGTGAGCTATATAAACCATTTGCCACACAGTCACACCTGACACTTCAGTGCTCCCAATACAATCCTTCCTCCTTTAAACAAAACAGTCAAAGAATAAGTACAACAATATAGAACAGAATGAGGTTCAAACCAACAATATTTATTGAATAGAGTATTTTCTATAATATTAAGATAACAAGTGAATATTATTAAATAAGTGAATATTAACGTTTACATAAATAACAAGAAAATAATAAATTATAACCCTGAACTTTGGCTTTTGGGATTAATTTTGGTTCTCTCTACAGCCTGGGCATTTTCGGCATCAGTATGGGCACCACCAGACTATTTGGACTGTCTAGAATAAACTGAGAAGAATTTCACATAGTTAGTTAAGCAGTCATTTACACTACTCGTTACATGTTACAAATGTGTAAACATTTGAATGTTTGAATTAAAATCTTACCATCAAAATATTCCTTTTCTGCACTTTCTTGTAATATGTAAATAGTGAACCAGTGATGCAGATATCAATAATCCCTGTGAGTGATATCAAGAATTAATGTTTGTACAAGTGAACATGTAATTCCTGATATCAAAAATAGACATTGGTAGATAAAAATGAAATAAGGGGCCCTACTAGTAAAAATAATCAAGAATTCATTCACATTGCAAATAGTAAAAAATCGAATTCTTGATATCAAAAATGCATAAACTGTTAATGAATAAAAGCTAAAATGGCTTGCCATAGCATGTTAAAGTTTTTATTTATTTATTATTATGCATGTTGAAGCAATTCTTGATTTCTGGTTATTATTTACTGAGGGATGTGCATCCATATTGACCAGTATGTCCAGCTAATCAACATTTTAAATTCAATATAGCCTATAAATCAATGTCAAATTGTCAATACATTGCTTTCCATCTTGCATAATTAGTGCAGTTGTTTAGAGTTTTTAACTACACATTGTCTGAGACTAGATAATCAGTGTCTTAAAAGTATGTATAATGTGTACTTTGATGAGGCGTGCCATCATTCACGGCCATATATTGTAGCCTACAGTCTGTCTGGTCTTCACATATATTTCTGCTTGAAAAATGCGCGTTTCATTTCGTGGACGCGCCTAACGCATGATAACACACCCGACGCCGTTATCTTTTCTGAGCTGCAGTAAACAAACACCGTTTTTGTCGTTTACTTTACTTTGTCGTTTATCAAACGTAATAAATAATTGTATTTTCCCAGCAAACATTGGTCCGACGGCAACGTCGTGTCCCTGGCCAAAAATAATCGCGGTAGGACGGCATAAATCGGTAACAATGTGTTACACAGAACACTTCCCAAAAATGCATTCAGATACATTTTTACATGTCAACAGTTCTCTGGCGCTGCATGTACAATTGTTATTTTGACTTTTAGCCACGTGTAATTCAACATATACCATGTTGTGAATCAGTTGTAAGTGGACGTCCAATAGGTGACGTCCTTTACACGTGCATTTATAGTCCATCATGACCCTCTATGAAATCAACTGTGATAAAGCTGTGCTTAGCCTAATCCTTGCATGATTAATACTGCAATAATTAATCTAATTCGCCAAGTTTTTAAGAGGTTGTGAAGACGTCTACTGCATGACGTCCTTTACACGTCTAAGAATAGTCGTCCATTGACGTCTTTTAAGCAAAACAAAAAACACGATACACGATTTGTATACAAAGTACATATATTTACGTTATCTTGTTTAAATAAATTATAATTACACAGTGCCCAGTGTGGTTAAGTGATTGCAAAGCTACTGCATTTTAGTCATTATTTCAACCTGTTGTACCTGATTTATTTGTTTTTTTTATGGAATGTATGCATATAGATGTAAAACATGAATATATGCGGTCACCATTTATGTCTGAGTTGGATGTAATTGTCATTGACAGGGAAACTGCTGCCAAGATGTAGTAACAAACGATCTCGCGATAGGATAGATTATCTCACGAGATGTTAACGCGTTCTCCGGAACTTGAACAACAACAAGCACGAGGAGAGGAGGAATTGAGTTGTACCCCTACCGATAATATTATTAAAATTCTACTGTTGGGTAAGTACATTTGGTATTATTAGATTAACGTGCTTAAGTTTTACTTGTTTGACATGAATGAACCGAAAGAAATGATGCCCACATTGTCAACTGAAATGTACTGAGTTTGGCTAAAATTAGCTAACGTTAGTAGGCTAAAAGTTAGTTTGAACTTATACCACGGTATACCATAGTATAAAGTATGTTTAATGATACAGTCAAAGTTATTACTGAAACTTATTAATGTAGCTTTTCGAGTGTTTCTTTGACTTTAATAGACCAATATATATTTAGCTTTTTCTAACTTTTCATTCATGAAACGGGGGAAAAATCTTGTCCATTTATTTTTTGAAAATAATTGAATGTAATTTTTTCCTACTTTTTGTTTTGTTTATTATTATAAGTGTAATATTCTCTTCCCTCAGATGCTGTGAAGAGGTGGAGCCCAAATTCAACTGAATCAGAACACTATGGCGGAACACTTGAAACATGCTACAGGAAGAGCTGGGGGTGGGGGTTATAAAAATAACTGTTCTGGTGCAAAAGATGTTGCAAAAAGATGCTACACAAAAGGGAGATATTTGTGACAGTGTTATTGAACTGAACTAAATTAACGGAATTGAGCTAAAACAGAATTTGTTTCGTGATGAACACGTTTTTCCTGTTTCCCGGAGGAATCTGCATTGTATAAACCGTAAAATAAATAAATGTGATTTGGAATTTTGTGGCTTTTTATTTCATCCGTTATCTTTATGATCATTTGTAATGAACTACTAAAATGAAAATAAGGTAACAGTTTATTTTACAGTGTCCTTGTTACATGTAGTTACTGTAATAACTATAAAGTATGCATAATTACATGCAACAAAATTTAACCCTATTTTGTGATGCAGTTAATTATATTAATTACTACTGAAATGTATAAGTAAAGTGTTGTTTGATCTACACGTGATTATAACGTGTTATAGACGTTCAGGTATGACTGGACCGATTTTGGACCTTTTTAGAACCTTTGTCAAGTTTAGATGTGTAAACGTCAAGTTTAGCCGTTCACGATTTAACACAGTGGGTGTATGATTATTTCATATGCAGGCTTATATATAGCCTACGCTTATGCAGAAAAACACCTTATAAACATCCAGAACAAGACTAATTCTGATGTCCAGGGACGCGCAGAAAAGACGTGGAATTCACGGCCAGAAAAGACGTCGGTTCAACTTTCATTTTGGAACTATTTTTCAACCATGACGGGACGTCTCGGACGGACATCTTTTCAACGGTCATTAAACGTCCAAATGTTTGCTGGGTTACTCTCATGTTTGTCAGGCACAAAGTCACAAAACACAGCCCTGGAAGTGACTGGCGTTAGCAGCTAGACACAGACCAAGACATGCACTGCCTGCCTGCCCAGCTAGGTTAGCAAGACCGAAAAAAAGCACAATAGAAATGCACAAAACGTAACTTTACTTTGCTGACATCAAACTTGGAGAGGAGAGAACACAGGTTTACCTGATTGTTGTTCCCGCAATTCACTTTCATGGTGTTTTTTTTTCTTCCTTTTTTCGTGACCAGAAGGATAGTTTCGCTTAATTTTGTCATGGATGTTGTAAACATTAATTGACGCGCTATGACACGAGGGGGAGGCGGGGCCTCGAGTAATTTGCGGGGCCCTACGCAGCTTGCGTAGTGAGCGTATAGGGCGGATCGGCTCTGTTCTTTTGACACACTGAGCTCCTCTCTCCTCTCTCTTTCCATCTGTGTGCATCCATGTCCCAGAAATGCTTGTTACTAACAACTACAAAAACTAATTCATCGGAGCCCTTGTGTTTTCTCGCCCGGCAGTTGTCCTCGGATTACGGTGGCACCTAAATCATGGTTGCAGCTGTCACCATGGTCCTGCTCGGCACCCTGCTATGTCCAGTAATGCCCTGGAGTGCCCTGCTTTGCCATGAACTACTACAACTTCTATTTCTAGTCATAGTTCCATTTTCTTTATTGTGACTATAATTGCCACTGTTCATCACACCCCCAACTGGCACCATCAGACACCACCTACCAAGAGCCTGGGTCTGTTTGATTTTTCTCCCTAACAGGAGCTTTTCCTCGCCACTTTCACACTAAATGCTTGCCCCTGGGGGTTGTTACTGGAATTGTTGGGTCTTTGTAAATTATAGAGTGTGGTCTAGACCTACTCTATCTGTAAAGTGTCTTGAGATAACTCTTGTTATGATTTGATACTATAAATAAAATTGAATCACCACTTCTTGATGGTTCACTCTACAACACAAATAACTTGGTTAAGGTTAGAGTATGAAAAGCGCTAGTTATTAGTATGTTTGCATGGATGGATGAGTGTGTTTGTGTTGTCCTGTGAGGTGGTTGATCACTGAGGAGAATGAGGAATCCCATTACCACCTATCTGCAGAAAAGCACATGGCTTGTCAAGCACAGCCTCAGGCTGTCTAAATATAGACAGAAGCTCCAATGAGAGACAGAGAGAGATGGAGGTGGCAAGGGGATTTGGGAAGACAGATACATAGGTGTAGACACAGTTAGGAAAAGTGAGAAAATAAGAGAGATAAGAGAGGCAGAAAAAAAAGAAGAAAGTATGTCTGCACTAAAGGCTTTTACACACCAAAGCTGGCAGTGATCAATGCAGGTAACTGTGAGATGGACTGATAAAATCCTGGTTACAATCTGCAAACTCTAAAATGGTTTCAACAAAAAGACATCAGAACGTTCATGAAGGAAGGATTTCTTCCTGGACTGTTGAGTTAGTTTTAGCTGACTTGCTTAATAAATCGGGAACTGATAGGCAAATTCACAAAGAATAGATTGCAGCAGCTGGTAGCACCATGAATCGCATTGCTTGCAACTGCTATCTGCTCTGTCCAAGGTCCGTTTCACAAAAGATATTGCGCTGACAAACACGGCCATACAGGTTTGCAGCTGAGTGCAATTTGCCCCTTTTTTTGCGTTTGATTGCGATGATCCATGTGGGAAAATTGGACACCTCACTGGATGGATACTGGACTACCTCACCAACCGACCTCAGTTTGTAAGGACAAAGGGCTGTGTGTCTGACACAGCTGTCTGCAGCACAGGGGCCCCACAGGGAACAGTCCTGGCCCTGTTCCTGTTCACCCTCTACACTGCAGATTTCACCTATCACTCAGGAAACTGCCACCTACAAAAGTTATCTGATGACTCTGCAGTTGTTGGCCTCATCACAGGTGGGGACAACAGGGAGTACAGATAACTTAAAGACTTTGTGGACTGGTGCCAGCAGAACCACCTCCAGATGCTGGGAAAACCAAGGAGCTGGTGGTGGATTTCCACAGGAGCAAACACACTCCACCTGTGCCGGTGAACATCCTGGGTTCGGACATCGATATGGTTAAATCATATAAGTACCTGGGTGTTCACCTGAACAATAAACTGGACTGGACTGACAACACCACAGCACTTTACAAAAAAGGTCAAAGCAGACTTTATCTGCTGAGGAGACTCAGGTCTTTTGGGGTGCAGGGGGCACTCCTGAGGACAATCTATGACTCTGTGGTGGCATCAGCCATTCTCTATGGAGTGGTCTGCTGGGGCAGTGGTATTGCAGTGGCAGACAGGACAAGAATGGACAGGCTGATTAAGAAGGCCAGCTCTGTTCTTGGTTGCCCCCTTGACGCCGTGGAGGTGGTGGGAGACAGGAGGATAGTGGCTACATGATCCTCCATGATGGACGACTCCCACCCCATGCAGGACACTGTCAGCACTGAACAGCTCTTTCGGTTGCAGACTACTGCACCTGCGCTGCGTCACGGAGAGATACCGCAGGTTTTTCCTGTCTGCTGCTGTCAGACTACAATCAGCACTGCTCCCAGTAGACCACATGGACAACAACACTGGGGCTGATAACACATGCAATAAAACATGTGATTGGGCAATACTGTAAATACATTTCACTATTTTAAAATGTATTTCTTTAATTATATTTATTATTGTGTTAATCTGTGTCTTCTGCTTTTCCTCATATCCATGCTGCAACAGTGTGAATTTCCCCATTGTGGGATTAAAAAAGGATTTTGAATCTTTGAAAATATAAATGTTGCCTTTGCACCAAGAACAGAGGAGACAGAACAATCACAGAGAGAACAAGAAAAATGACATTTGGAGGAAGGTCTTGCAAGTCCACACAACATTCCTGGAGAGAAGAGAAACCTGCTCTGGGTCATTGGATTTTTTTTTTAAACCAATCAGAATTGTCTTGGGTGGTGCTAAGCACTGGACACAGCAAGGGTGCCTCTGCAAAATAGCCTTGCCTTGTTTTGATGGAACATGTGCACATAGGGAGGCGAGCTCTGGAATTAAAATGTGATGAGAATTTTACTCAAAAAAAAAGATAAATATAAGTGTCAGTTCTAGCTCGGAGGATATTTCCTGAATCAACCGGATTTCAAAATGCCAACACAAAGAAAGCAGAAGGCCTTGTTTTGCTGGTAACATAGGACAACTGTGTGACATGGACGCATGTCATTTTTAATTGTAAAATGTGTGTTTTCAAAACTTGATGTAATATTTAGGAAAAAAGAAAGAAGGGACAAATGAAAGAGAGAAACATATATTGAAACAGCAAGAGTGACTGTAGAGAGACATGAGAGGTGAATAAGAAGATGAAGAGACACAGAGGCTAGGCTGACATCAGAGTGAGGAAGGGAGAGCAGATAATTACTCACTTTGTCTGGCTGCTATTTTCACCCATGACAATGCACCACAATAACCCTTCGTAGCAGACGTGCACACACAAAGGGAGCTCAGAGGGAAATGAAGCCATTTTCATCTTCACTATGGATAATCCTGCACTAATAGCACTGCTAGGAAAGATAGAGGAAAAGAGAGTGTGAGAGGGATGACTGGTCCACCAGAAAAACACTAATTTCCTCATCAACTTCTGTCCCAGTTTCATCAAACTTCTCCGCTGGCGTGATGCCGTCACGAAGCTGTCACAAACTGCATTCATACACCAGCTGTCCAATCAAGCAAGTCAGAATGCAACCGCACCCACACTGTCTTTGTGACAACAAAAGAAATCAAATGAATGCGATGATTGCTCGATGATTTTAAAAAAACTTACAGAAGTGTTTTTCTGGCATTCATGTAGAGATTTAGCCTACTGATAAATGACACACCAACAATACAATATATATATATATATATATATATATATATATATATATATATATATATATATATATATATATATATCACTCCAGAGACAGAAGTCTGTCTTCTGTAAAACAAATTGCAAATAAGCTAACCCAAGGATGGATTAAAAACCCAGAGCAACATACAGTGGTGAACCTCGTCATGTTGAATAGCACTGAGAACTGACACTTCGCACATCTACTGAATGAGAGGGACGGGAGGGTTCTAAGTAGTATCGATGGTGTTGACTTTTTGCTATCCTAGGTTCATCCACAAATGTAACCTGCTAGTTATTGGATTTGTTTTCCCTTCAGGCCTGTAGACTCTTTGTATTAATTAATTAAAAGTTTGCAATCTTAAGAGATAAATTTGACTATGTTTATCTAACACAAAGTGATGAAGTATATTGCTGTTGATTTTCTGTGTTTTTTGTGCTGTTTATTCTGGAATATATTTTTCTGTATCTATATGTATTAATGTAAATGTTACCTGCAGGGCCTCTAGCTCACCTGGTAGAGCGCAGTCTCGTGAACCAGGAGATTAATCCTCCTGCCTCTAACCTCGACCATGAAAATGTTTTTTTTTGAGAGAAAGAGGTCAGGACGTGGAGAGACTCTCTTGACTGATCCACTCCGATTCAAATGAATGGAAGCAATTTTCAACCAGCATGGGTAAGATCAAATTTTAATGAATTTAATTGGAATACGAATTCAATATTTTGAAACAAACCTTTTAAACAAATTGAGCAATCATAATTGTAAAGAACATAATTATTGATTGATGAAGAGATGACAACTCATGTACGCAAGTCTTCGAGTCAGTGTGGCCTTGCGGTGCAGCATATAATCAGTTTAACAGGAGAAGGAGAAGTTATCAGTTGATCACTTATCAGCAATGGCAGATCTGGCTCTTTTAGAAGACCTCTATGTGCCGGTACAACAGTGCACATCTACCCGCACGGGCCACGGTGGAGCACTCCGTCGGATTAATTAAGGGCAGATGGCTCTGTCTTGCATCAGTGGAGGGGACCTTACTATACACAGCAGAAAAAAAGCCTGCAACATTATTTTAGCCTGTGGGGTTCTTCACAACATTGCGCAGGAAAACAATCATAAATGTAGTGATGGAGCCAGATGACCCGATGGCCAGAGACCAGTGTCCAGCACAGCCCAAACTGGGGCTATACCAAGGAGACAGGATATTATTCCTCACTTTTAAATGGTAGGCTATAGTATTATGTTTGGCAATGATATTCAATACAGGAAACATGACGACGCACAACATTTTTATTTATTCTTCAGGTTTTTGTTTCTCTTTTAAAGTGTTGTTAATGTCCACAAGTAAACAATTTATTTCTGCCATTCACCGAAATATTTCGGCTTGTTTTTCCAGCACCTCTGCTGTCAGGAGACAGGGTCAGGGTGGCGGAGGACACGCCCCTCACAGCTGTTGCCTAGCTCTGACTGGTGAAAAAACAAGTAAAATAAAAGACTAGAATAAACTCTGCTACTGAGTGTTTATTTCAATATAGGTACACCATGTAGATAGATTGCAATATAAGCATGTTACTATTAGGACTATAGCATGCAAAGTTTATTTGATAAATACATCCTATATGGATGTATTTATCAAATAAACTTTAGCTGGAGTCCGATTTACCACGGCAATAGCCTACTTTTGACCACATCTCTTTTCATTCTGCATTCTTTCTACAGCCTTTAATACCAGTTTTCAGGTTACCAAATACTACACACGTTAATTAACCTGAGTTATCAGGGTTTCAATCTCCACCTCTGAAAAGTGTCGCTTCTTAGCCGGATTACGTCTCGCCATGTCGTAAATTGTAGGAGCGAGGCCTCAAAATGGAGAATATACTGGGGAGTGATATTTAAATTACTAGTGTTTCCAGCCGCTGCATTTATCAATGTACGACCATTCTTACGCTCTGATTGGTGTGATACGAACGTTTGAGGAATCACACGTGAAGCCTGTCGTAAGATTATATCTGCGCTTATATCTGCGCTGGTTGCTACGATAGATTGATAAATGAGGGCCAATGTTCCTCTGCTTTCCTAGTTTTCCAAGATTAACTACCAATCAGAGGTGATGAATCTCTACACAGTGTCAATGAACTGCAGTCAAACTGTCAAACTGAATCAATATTCTGTAAGGCATTGACTATTTCTCACCTAAAATTCTTTCAGAAACATATTTTAGTATGCAATTTAGCTGAGACATGAGAAAGTTTGGTTGTTTCCCTAATGCCATTGGGAACACCAGGAAGAGGCAGAGGGAGGTGGATTTGTTTCCACAGATGATCTGATTGGTATAAGCAAATATTGAGATGGTTCTTATCAAAGTTCAATTCAATTCAATTCAATTTTTTTATAGTATCAAATCATAGTTACCAGCTGTAGCTTTAAATGACATCACTACTTGCATAGTAGCTTTTCAGCTCAATGGCCTAATAAAATGCTTATAATTAAGTTTGTAGTGTTGGCTACAGAATAAGGTTTCTAGTCTCGCACAATTAGGGACAAAGCATTCATCATTCTCTGCATGGACAGTTTCCGTCTGAAGCTTGGACATGAGCAAAATGCATAATTCATACATATACTTTTGTAAATAGGGTAGTGTGATGGCAAAACTTCTTAGTACAATTATCACTGTCAGCTCTGTGGAGTCATAATTAAGATCAAAGACTAAATGGTAACACTTGACAATAAGGTTACATCAATTAACATTACTTAATGCATTAATAAACATGAATTAACCATTAAGGTTTGTATTAAACATTTATTAACCATGCTTATTTTTGTTCATGTTAACTAAGGTATTACTTTATGCATTATTTATCATTATTGTATGCCTTAACTAACTGTTAATCTCAGTTAAGTAAGGTGTCTTTTTTAGCATTAGTTAATGCATTAAGAAGGGTTGACTGGGTGGTGATGGCGCAGTGGTTAGAACACATGCCTTTGGTGTGGGAGACTTGGGTTCGATTCCCACCATGATCCATCAACCAATGTGTCCTTGAGCAAGACACTTAACCCCTTCTTGCTCCAGAGGCGTGCGACCTCTGATATATATAGCAATTGTAAGTCACTTTGGATGAAAGCGTCAGCTAAATGACATGTAATAATGTTGACTAACTAATTGGTCTCGCTAGATGCTGAGAAGGCCTTCGACAGGGTCGAATGGGATTTTCTCTTCTCTGCCCTGTCAAGGTTTGGATTTGGCCCCTACTACATTTCCTTAATTCAGTTGCTTTACGCTCAGCCTAAAGCATATGTTCATACAAATAATATGAACTCTTGTTCCTTTCCTCTTCACCGTTCAACACGACAAGGTTGTCCTTTATCTCCATTGTTGTTTGCACTGGTCATAGAACCTCTTGCTATTTTGCTACGCTCTACAGGGGCTTATAAGGGGATTGTAAGAGGAGATAAGGAACATAAAGTGTCCTTATATGCGGATGATCTACTTCTATATATTTCAGATCCATCTCTTTCTCTGCCAAAAATTATGACCATGCTATCGGACTTCGGTAAAGTATCAGGATATAAAATTAATATGTCAAAAAGCATATTGTTTCCGATCAGCTCTAGGGCAAAAGATCAAGTACATACGCTCACTCCTTTTCCCTTCGCTGTTTCAGTTTTAAATATCTCGGAATAAATATCACACAGGAAATATCTGGCCTTTTCAGCAAAAACTTAGTGAACCTATATAAACAAACGGAGCAACAGTTCGATAGGTGGTTTAATCTCCCGATCTCTCTAGCTGGCCGAATTAATATTATCAGAATGAACGTTTTACCGAAATATTTATTTTTATTTCAGTGTATTCCAATTTTGGTTAATAAGAAATTTTTTTACAAAAATAGATTCCTTAGTTGCGTCCTTTATTTGGAATAAAAAGACACCAAGAATTAAAAAATCCTTTTTACAAAGACCCAAACCCGTAGGAGGAATGGGACTGCGCAGCTTTCGGCTCTATTATTGGGCCTGTAATATTCGATGTATGTCATTCTGGAATGGGTCTCTCAAACCTGATTGGGAACAGATGGAAAATCAAGCTTTTTCTCCTAATACACTAAGATCATTGATACATTATTCCTCTGACCTTTCAAAATGTAAGGCTCAGAATCCTGTTGTGTCTCACTCACTGAAAATCTGGTCTCAGATCAGAAGACATTTTCAGTGGAATCAATGTTCAGCCCTTACACCAATAACTGGTAATCAAGCACATAAGCTGTTTTCAGGTCAAACATTTCATCAATGGGACCTTAAAGGAGTGCATGCAATTATAGATCTCTTCATTGACAAAATATTTATAACATTTGAACAGTTAAAACATAAATTTAATATTGATAATGAAAGACTTTTTTTAAATACTTGCAAGTACGCAACTTTACTAAAGCAACATTTCCCTCTTTTCCCAATCAGCCTGAAATATGTCCTATAAACAATGTATTATTGAACAATCCATTTAAAAAAGGATCTATTACTAGAATATATAATTACCTTTCGCAGATAGATTGTACAACTACACTTGACCATATAAAGGATGCTTGGAGTAAGGACTTAGGAATAAACATCACAGACGACCAATGGTTCGAAGCTCAAGAGCGGGTCCACTCATCTTCAGTTTGTATCAGACACGGTCTGCTGCAATTAAAAATCCTGCACCGATTGCACCTTTCCAAACAAAGACTGTCCAAGATGTTTCCAGGAGTGGACACCTCTTGTGATCGTTGTGGATATGCCCCTGCTTCATTGTCACATACATTTTGGAACTGTCCCCACATCGTTCTCTTTTGGTCTAAAACAATTGAGACTCTGTCAGCAATTTTTAATGTTAGGCTCCCAGCAGATCCAGTAATGTCATTGTTTGGTGTTGTACCTGATGATACACATTTGACCAGCTCACAAATTAATGTATTGTGTTTTGTAATGTTGCTAGCCAGACGTCTAATTTTACTAAACTGGAAAAATAAAATTCCTCCTACTCATCAAAACCTTCTTAGAGACGTAATGAAACATTTACAATTGGAAAAAATGAAATATACTTTAAAGAAAAAAGAACAAACATTTTACTCAATTTGGCAACCTTTTATTAATTATTATAATAAGTAAATTTGGTCGGTCCTCCTAATGGTGTTATATATTTGTACTTTAATACTTCAAGTGTGTGCAGGTTTTGTTTTTTGTTTTTTGTTATGTTTACTGGCATACAAATACAAATTGTATGTACATATATGACGGATTTGTATAAAACTGTTGGAAAATGTTAATAAAAAAAACTGGAAAAAAAAGAAGGGTTGACTAACTGTTAACAACAGTTAATTAAGATGTATATTATATAATTAGTAAATGTAATACTAAGCCTTGACTAACTGTTAATAACCCTTAACTAAGGTGTCTATACTACAATTAGTTAATATAGTGAAAAGCCTGGACAAATTGTTAGTAACAGTTAACTTAGGGATCTATTTACCATTAGTAAATGGATTGACTATGTGTTATTAAAAGTTAACTAAGGTGTCTACTTTACTATTAGTTAATGCAGTAACAAGCCTTGACTAACTGTTAATAACAGTGAACTAATGTGTATACTTTACCATTATTTAATATTAAAAAGCATTTAACTATGGTGTCTATTTGCCATTAGTTAATGCAGTAAAAAGCCTTGACTAACTGTTACTAGTTAACTAAGGTGTCTATTTTACCCTTAGTTAATGCAGTAACAAGCATCATTTACCAGTTAATCATACAATATTGAACATTGGGTAAATGTTAACAAATGTCTCTTGATAACACGTAAACCCTTAGTTGATGTTAATTAAGGCATTTCCTAATATTACTCGGTGTTTCATAAAGATGTTTGACAGAACGTATGACTGAAGGTTCACAGCCAAGCCATGTCATTATGAGAAAACTGTTTTTATTGTTTATTCACGAGTTATGGTTGTCCACATACCTTTGTCCACTATATTTGTCCATCCTGCTCAACTGCCCAACTGCTCAATTGATTAATGTATAACAGTACTGAAAAATTTAAAAGTAGAGAACAGTTGCACCTTAAATAATACTTAATTAATGTATAACAATCCTGAATAAGCATTAGTAAACCATAATTAAATAGTGTGATGGCAAAATTATATTTTACCCAAGTAACTATGTCTTTCTGTATGTGCTCTTGTTATGTCTCCCCCAAGGAGAAGTTAAATACATTTGTCTGTGAGAAAATAGCCAACCTAGGTTTACTGAGATACAACCGTAGTCACAAGGTCTCTACAAGTTATACGACACAACATCCCTGTGAACCAGACAGACCAGAAGGTCTATCTTCATTTGTTATTACATTGAATTGTGTGCTTAAAGTGATGTCACTCCCTCTCTTTTATCTGTGTATTTAAGCTGATGTTCTTGATGTGTGAACTTTGAAGACTCTTCCACATGTTGCTGCGTGCATCTTGTGAACGAGTTCTCCTATTCTGCGCAGAATATATGTACTTCAATAAATTACAAAAACCTACATTGGTTTCAGTCTACTATTTCTTGTTACTTGTTTCATCTTCAATTATTCTAAAACAGTTAATTAATCTACACCTGCTGCACCCTGGGTATTTTCCACAACAATACTGGTGTCAGAAGTGGGATCAGTGCTGGGTGTCTGCTGGTGAGCTTCTGTGCGTGGGCTGAGGATTTGCTCTCCGGGATTTCTGCGCTCTCCAGGGCCAGAGATAACGCCTCAAACCTCTAAATCAAAGTTTCAGAGTGGAGGATCAGTAGGCACGCACAGAGCTCCCCGGGACACTCCACGCTGATCTAAAAGAAAAGGAAAATCTCCTAACAGCAGGGTAAGTTTATGTTTTTCTAAAAATTAAAATAATTTGAATTGACTTGTGAAGACATAAGAAACAAATACTGTCGTGTTTGACATGTGAAAAGACTGAAGACTTTTGGGTTTTTTTCTGTTATCTTGACTGCAATAATAACACTCCGGCTACCGTATTCTCAGAGAAAGACCTGGCAGGGTGAAAAGGTGACGATCGGTTAATTTTGTTGCTTTGTCTTTGAAAAAAAAGCAACCGCGGGAGAAACTACTCCCTCGATCGGTTAATTTTGTTGCTTTGTCTTTGAAAAAAAAGCAACCGCGGGAGAAACTACTCCCTCGATCGGTTAATTTTGTTGCTTTGTCTTTGAAAAAAAGCAACCGCACGGGTGACGACTCCTGCGATCGGTTAGAAAACGTTTTCTCGGACCCATTTTTCGTTGAATATGGGTTCCAGTCTGTAGTCGCCCGCCCTGGCTGGGTCACTATTTGAGGAAATGGTGAAAAAGTACGGTCTTCAGAGTGTTAAAAGATCCATATTGGGTTGAGAGTTTTGGCTTTCCTGAAAAGGGAACGCTGTGCACGGGCAAGCTAAAAGATCTGAGACAGGGATTAGAGGAAGAAGAAATCAGAGTAGGGGGGAAATCAAAAATTAAAAGGTATTACAAATTAAAGTTCTTACAGGATAACAAAAAATGCTTTCAAATATGGATAAACGAAGCCAACATCAGGGAGAAACTGCCTTCTCTACTAAACACTGATAACATGCACACACACTCTGACTGTAATGCTTCTTACTCTCTCTATCCGAGTCCTAGGGTCGTGAGTTTCCCGCTTGGAAGCCCTCCGCCAACACCATCTCACCCACTACAGACAATGCACAGACCAGCCGTGCCCGAGCAGCCACAGACCACGTGCATGCCAGAGGAGAAGACACCTGATCCACTCCCTGCTTCAGACCCTCCACTGCATCAGCAGCGGACAGAACTCAAAGATCTTGACCCACGCCTGATAGAGCTGCTCGTCCTGTTGGACCTCGAGCGGATATCTAGAAACATGGACAGAGGGTCCCGAAAACACCGCGAGGAGAAACAGATGAAACTGTTGGAAGCCATGACAGCTGCTGTTGTCAACAGAGACAGGGGTCACCCTGGGAGGCAGGCGAGAGGCAGGGGGAGACGACTCCGTGGCAACATTCAACAAGTGGATAAAGTCACTTGTTTCAACTGTGGTCAGCCCAGACATTGGAGACGGATGTGTCCAAGGACGGTGGGACAGAGAAACAACACGGGCGGAGGTGCTGAAAAGTCTGGGGACCACGCTCACGCCGGCTACAGATGAGTAACGCACACACTCAAAACAAAATGCACACACAATGCTTTGCAATGAAGAAACTGCTTCGCACTGATACACTGTCTTGCTCTTTGTTTTGTTTGCTATTTAGGATATAGAGTGATACAGATAGGTTTCCAAAAAAATGCGTCTGAAGACGATATTCTTGACAGAGTTTATCTCCCCCCAAATTACAGTAGACTAGACTATGTATTTTCTCAGATCCGGTGACAGCTGCCTGACGTGTGCATTTGACATTAGTAACGCTCATAAATCTGAGTGTGTTTTGGGGTTCTAAAATTAAAATCTTAGAGTTAAAAAGCATTAACGCTGGTCATTTTTATTTGGGAAAATGGGGATTATAATTTTATTTCCTTTTAGGTGGAATAGACGGCAAATTAGAAAGTTTTTTCTGACAGGTTTTCCTACAGATTATCCAGGGAAAAAACTAAAACAGGCCACAAACTAATTTTACCCCCTCCGAAGCTTTAGTTGCACAAGCCTACTTATTAGGCAGAAAGGTTATATGTCTCCATTTTGGAATAACGGTTGTAAAGTAATACGTTTTTGGAATTGTGTGTCTGAATACCAATCATTAGTTGGCTAACTATTTTGGACGCATTATAAACACACACTTTTTGCTTAAAGCTCCAAGTGTGCGTTTCTCCCTGTCAGACTGTTAAACCTCCTGTCTGATAAGACGTAAAAATTGTTTTTGCCTAGAGAGATGATACACCCAAAGTCACAACAAAATGACTGGGCACTCTCGTTTTTCTTTTTTTGTTCCAGATGAAGAACACACAGATGGGTTTTTTGGATTAAAGGATCAGCTTCAGTGCTCTTCACGACTGATAACCTACAGCATATTTTTCTTTACTCATTGTCTCACATCCTGTTTGTTTTTCTCTCCTATAGATCAGAAGACACTATCGGGACTTTTTTTTCCTGACTGGACTGTGACAGACCGACTGACTGCACTGATTAGTTCAGACACATCTTCACCACAAGCGCGTGTTTGTGCCTGCAGGTGCCCACCGTTTGCGGGACCCTATGCTACAAACACACAATTCGTTGTGCACGGTAAAAATAAAGTTTTTTTTCAATTGATGTTTCACTCTCAGATACCGCGCTATCTCTGAGCAACTCCTAAATGTTGATGTCCATTTGATCACTTTTTCTTTTTCTGCTTGTAGTCATCACACGGCAACTCGGACTACAAGTCCCAGAAAAACCACACCATCTAAGACAGGAAGTGATCTCATGCGTTTTTTCCGGTTTTAACTCCCTATTAACTGTTGGGAGTCGTTTCTGACCAAGTTTGATTTTCCTTTAGATAAGTAGGGATTTTGAGCTCTTGTAAAACATTTCGTGTTACGGACTTACTTCGTACACTATTCTTCAGGGGATTATAGGGGATGTTACATAAACGTGTTCCTGTTGATGCATTGTCTAACTTTCCTCTTTTCCTCAGTACTCCAGTGGACACGGAATGCCACTTCTGATCTGTTTTTCTATTTTTGCATAACAACCTGAAATACTTTCACATGCCTCTGTTTGGGTTATTTTGCACTTTCTTCCAAATGAATTAGCCACTAAGCGATAACACGGCTCTCCTCTGTCCTTGAAGAAGGACAGCTGGCAGACAGGCTCTCCCTGAGTAACACACACAGATAACGGACGACAAGCATTATACATAGTTTCCAGGCCAGTAAATCATTTTCGTTAGATGGGAAGATCATTTTTGTGTCTCTTTGTCTAAAATAAACAAACCCAACACTTAGATACTATTGTGATCTTACATACTTTTTGGGGTAACACAATTTGGAATTTGTTACACCACACATGTTTATGATTGTATTACTTGTTTTAGGGTTGTCTATCAACTAGACCTACTAATCAATTTAATGAGTAGGTGCTAAAACCATTTAATTGGCTAACAGAATTTATTTGAACACTTACAGTTTTCTAAACTGTGAGACAACATCTTCTTTAAAGGCGTTGAAATGTGTGTGTTACCATGCAGAAAAGGAGGGGTGTGTTTGTTTTCTTTCCTTACAGAAGCTCAGAGAAGCAGCCAAGGTAGGGGCTTTCACACACGCACACCCAAAGATAACATAAGGCAGGGTTTGTGCATGTGGAGGAAGGAAACCTTTGGATTTCGAATTTAGGTTCAGCAATGTTGATTTTGATACACGTCTTGGCATAGATCGTACGATGTGATATGTTTTCAAAATACAAATTGGATAACCAGACTGAAGCACTCAGCGCTTAGTTTAATTTGTGACTATGCTAAATACTAGACAGCAATTAGTATTATTTTGTGTTGCAAACATGATAAACATAGTTTGCTGGGTATATCTGAGTTTCTTGGTTAAGACCATATTGAAACTGATTCAGGTTTATAGAGATTAGATTCTATCAGCATTTAATATTGTACTCTAGTGGGATTTCAGCAGAACTGCACTATAGATTTTGGTTGCATTTTAGTTACTATATGATAAAATTGTTTAAACTATTGACATGATGTTGAAAACGTTTTCTTTTGGTGATTGGTGTTTTAACTTTTGTTGCTTTTATACAGGTATTTCTGTGTAAGACAGGACAGTGTTAATGGAGAAACCACTAAAACATTATTTATATATACTGAGTGTTTGAGTCATGTGTTTTACATGCCTCAAACAGGAGGGATAATAGTAGCTTCATAAATAAGATGTTAAAAGTATAAAGTGTTCACATCATTTGGATTTTTAAGTAGATTTTTAAGTAAATTTTAGTAACAGTTAAAGTTCATTAGGTAATTTGTTTAGCCTAAAAACAGAAGCACATTACACAGACAGTCAGTGAAAAGATAATGTTCCTCTGTTTTTCCTAGGTTTTCCAAGAACTAGTTACAAATCAGAACCGAGGAATCTCTGCATAGTGTCAAATGACTGCCCATGAACTGCAGTAAACCTGAATGCCAAATTGAATAAAATGATCAATATTCTGTTAGTTCATTGCGTATTTCTCACCTAAAATTCTTTCAGAAACTTATTTTAGTGTGCAATTTGGTTGTTTCCCTAATTTGTTTCCACAAATGATCTGATTGGTGTAAGCAAATATTGAGACAGGTTTTTATCAAAGTTTCAAGCTGTAGCTTTAAATAACATCACTACTTGCATAGTAGCCTTCCCTGCTTAAAGACCAAATAAAATGCCTATAATTAAGTTTGTAGCGTTGACTGAGTAAATAAGGTTTCTAGTTTAGCACAATTAGAGACAAAGCATTTCTTGAGCAAAATGCCTGATGCATACATTATATTATGTGATTCCTGTCCCTGGTCAGGTAACACTTCTATTGATAGATTGTTAATTAAAGTGCCCGTGTTTTCGATAACCCACTTAACTTTAATTCATAACAATTTTAGTTATTCACAAATTTTGATTAGCCTTACTTTGTATTGCTTGACAATACTGCCTTGAAATAAACATATCTTTTGTTAATTCACACTTGTTTTGTTTTGACTAGATTACAACGCGGTATTGGATTTATATCGGGTTTAAAGCTACACTCAGTTCATTTAAGATTTTGCCCTAGTCAATTGTTTTTAAAACTTGCATTATAGTCTTCATTTTGTATTTTTAAGCGACTAAATTACAAACTGTCTACATTGCATTATTAAGTGCTAATCAAAGTAAAACACTTTGTTGGTGATTCTTCCCTCTAAACAAATGTTTATTGGACTTTTTCTCTTGCTCCTATACAGGGTTTTGCTGTATTACCACAAGTCAGTGTTAATTACTAAACTAATGACACGGATTATTATATTTGCTGCATATTAAGTCATGAGTAGGGATATGGTAACATATAATAATATAACGGGCGTAATAATAATTAGTAGGGACATAATAGCATTTAAAAATAGGCTAATAATAGCTTCCAAAATATAGCTTTTAAAATAGGAGTTCACCTTTTAGGGTGTTAAATTTTTTTTTTTTGACACAGGTAGAGACAGAGGCCCCAAAGGCACCCCTCCATCCACCGCTCTGTGTGAAGTGATAGGATAGAATGTATGCAACTCTCCTATGCTCTTTCTGCCATCAGAGTCCAGTTTTCCGCAGGTCTGCCCAGAGCAGCAGAGGAGCCCGGGGACTTTTGTTGGCATCAAAGATTCTCTGAGAAAGAACTGGCAATCCAAACGGTGGAAAGGCCCATTCCAGGTTTTTTCTCATCACCCACACCGCCGTAAAAGTCGCTGAGAGGGCAACTTGGGTTCACGCATCGCATTGCCGGAGAGTCCCGGATCCAGGGGAGGTCTCAGGCGAGCCAAAGCCTGCTACAAGTGCCCTAAGCCAGGTGTCACCTACGCCGGAGGACTGAAAAACGTGCCTGACAGACGGACTCTGTGCACTTTTCAGCAACCCCCCCGAGACGACTACGTGGGAACAAACCGTTTGACAGAACGGCCAGATAACATCTCTAATAGCCAAACATTTGGTATCGTACACTTTTCTTCACACACATGCAGCAGCAGCAGTGACGTCACACATTCTCCCTCTGACAGACATTCCTCTGCTGTGCTCCACACACACACACACACAGCACATCCCACAGGGAGCAGACTCTCCCTCCATCACAGCATGGAGCAACAGAGACCATGGAGAATTCAGTGGCACCAGCCGCGTCTGTGTGAAGTCATCAGATGTGTAACCAGTTTCTTTTTTATCACTGTATGTCTGATTATCGCCTTGTTTATGTTTAGAGAAGTTTGACAAACCACCAGTCAGCATAACTACTCCCTTTTATGATTTCAACGACACTGACCCTTCCATGTAGCCTAGGTACTATGACAACTACGCAGCAGAGAGAACCTTACTCTTTTTCTAGAATCGACTGTCAATAAAGAGAGTTACATTTTCTTCTCCTGCTATGTTACTGACACTGAAAGACGCTCAATTCACTGACCTAGGTTATTTTGTGGTGCGTGCATGTGTTTACCTCGACGTTGTATCACCTCCCAAACCTGACATCACACACTCGCCCCATTTAACACAGACATTGAACGCTTTATCATCCACATGGATGTCCTCCTCTAATGAGGATGGCGGAGCTTTCTCTCAATCACAAATAGCTGGTTAGGCTCAATCAGAAAGTTCACTCGCGATGCGGGTTATAACAGGTCTTGTTACGTCTGTTCTCTCTTCGCCCTCTCACAAAAACAGGCCGCACCCGTTAAACCACAACCGTTAAGTCTGCATGATACTATTTGTGTAATGACCGCCCTCATGCATGTCAAGACTAAAGGGGAGCAGCTTTATACCTCACCGTCCCAACCGCCCGTATGCGCTGAATTCGCTAATCGTCTAGTGCGTTCCCTTAATGGTACTCTGATTAAAACTAAAAACGGTAAAGCATCCGATGCTATTTGGTCAATTTCATCACAGCCTGACAAAATTTGACTCATGACCTTTGCATAGAAGACGCTCGTCTTTTGGGGTCCCATTACTTGGGTTCGACTACCGACTGCAAGCGCACACTGAACAACACATGCGGAAACGGTAAATTTAAACTTAGTGCATGCTTGTTTTCATCTCCAGGGGTCATCGAGGCATCCATTCTGGATCCATCCAAAACCCACTTGCTTGCGCTGGCCAGATGATTCTGGTGCAGGCTCGTTAGTGAATTTTGTCTGGCTCTGTGGTGACTCCTGATATCAATTTCTGCCACCCTTATGGACGGGTAGATGCACTTTAATTTATCTGACCCCTTCAATTATGGTCTTTTCTTCCCTTGTGCAGGCCACTCATCACTACGCGCATTACATTCCTCCGTGGGGCGGCTTCATTAGGGTAAAGCGAAAGGTGCCAGGGGAAGGAGAGAAATTCGTTTCAGGCCTTTTTGCCTTAGTATAGGACAGTAGCCGATTCACACAATATTGATAAAGTTCACAGAGTCTTGAGAATTTGATTGTAATTGTGAATCTCTGGCTTTAACAACTTTCCCGCATATGAATCAAAAGACTGACGAAACGGACGACTCAGACACAGGGTAACTTTTATTGGACAGCCACTCAGGAATCATTTATCTCATTTAGTTTGATTTCATTTAACCTAAAGAGTGGTGTTTGTTTTGTTTGTTTTTGTTACTTTGTTTCCTTTTTACATTTTACAGGTGATAGGGTTCTTCTATTCGCCTCTCACAAAATGTTCTCATTCAGTTCGGTTTCATTTACTCAGTTTGATTTTGTTTTGTTCCATTTTGTTTTGTGTGAGATATTGTCCCTTTAATCTGAGGGTTTCTTTTTCATCCCTCACAAAAAAAAAAAAAAGCATGCTAACTACAACCAACATATTTAAATATAATTTTGAATTATTTTATTGTGATTAGGTTGTAATCAAAAGAGTGGAGTGTGATGGCAAAATTATATTTTACCCAAGTAACTATGTCTTTCTGTATGTGCTCTTGTTATGTCTCCCCCAAGGAGAAGTTAAATACATTTGTCTGTGAGAAAATAGCCAACCTAGGTTTACTGAGATACAACCGTAGTCACAAGGTCTCTACAAGTTATACGACACAACATCCCTGTGAACCAGACAGACCAGAAGGTCTATCTTCATTTGTTATTACATTGAATTGTGTGCTTAAAGTGATGTCACTCCCTCTCTTTTATCTGTGTATTTAAGCTGATGTTCTTGATGTGTGAACTTTGAAGACTCTTCCACATGTTGCTGCGTGCATCTTGTGAACGAGTTCTCCTATTCTGCGCAGAATATATGTACTTCAATAAATTACAAAAACCTACATTGGTTTCAGTCTACTATTTCTTGTTACTTGTTTCATCTTCAATTATTCTAAAACAGTTAATTAATCTACACCTGCTGCACCCTGGGTATTTTCCACAACAATAGTTATTAATGCTCTTTTGTATCCATATTGTAAAGTAGAGAACATTTGCACCTTAACTAATAATTAATGTATAACAATACTGAATAAGCATTAGTAAACCATAAGTAAACGGTTATTGATGCTCTTTTCTATCCGTATTGTAAAGTAGAGAACATTTGAGCCTTAACTAATACTTAATTAATGTATAACAATACTGAATAAGCATTATTAAACCATAAGTAAACAGTTATTGATGCTCTTTTGTATCCTTATTGTAAAGTAGAGAACATTTACAATGCAAGGCAATGTGTGCAGCTCATACTCTCCCCAGACAAGCAAAACTTTTTATGTTTACCTTGTTTAGTACCTGGCTGATAAGGGCATAAGGTTGGTCATTGTTTCCTCTAATACTGTTTGTATTTTGAGTCACTTTATGATATGCTGTTTAAGAGTTTTACGAACTTGGAGATGAATGTTGTGCAAGTAAAGCTAGTATGTCAACATATTAGCCTTACCAGGTTAATATTACCAGGGTAATGAGCCTCTTTAGCTACATGAAACAGTATAACTTGAGAGATAGAAATGCAATTACTTTGGTATATTGGATGTGACAGAAGGTTCAAAGGAGAATCATTTTATATTTCATTGAACATTTCATTATAATTAAGCTTGATTGAAGTATTTGTGAACCATTAGTTAAAGAGAGCCAGGCCATCTTTCAACATTTGTAAAGATCTGACGTTGATCTAGTGAATGATCAATCCTTGCATCTGTAGCTTTTGCATGCATTTAAGATAAATTGATATATCCCACTTGGTTTGTTAGGTTTCAAGAGAGGACAACTATCCAGAAGACATGCCAATGAAGATGACAAGAGGGGGAAAATGTCCAGTGTAATCTACATGCAGGACTCACACTGTAATAGCTCTGATTCTTCAGTGGAGAGAAAGAAAAAAACTGACTGAGTCAAACTCAGAATCAAATGAAAACCTTTTTTTACAATTTGAAGATGTGTGTATAACAGAAGGTTGTCATGGATATTTGATTTCACATTGGCAATGTTTCACTAATGTTTAAGGTGTGACACGGCAGGCAAAAACATAGTTTTATTTTCAGTGGTCAATTTTGAGATTGTGGGCTATCTGTCTTCAATAATATGTATTATTTCAGACTTGTGGTGAATAAAAGTCCGAAATACACATTTAGGTCTTTATTTTACTATACTTTGTCTGTTTGCGTCGGTAGATTTCGCCTACATTCAACAAAAGTTGCCGTTCTAAATCATCGCGCTGCTCAGCGGTCGCTGTCTCCACCCTCTCATCTCATATACTGTTGGAAATCTCTGTCTCCTGTACAATGCTGTCGGATCCAAATATGGGCATTTTCTTTTCATCAGCAACCAATCGTGAAAGTAAAAGCTTGGATTTAACTCTAAATGCGCAATCTCATCGGCTGATGCCAATTTCTGACAACATGATTCATTCAGAATCGTCATGTGACATTTTCCGCGGAAGCTCCAAATGAAAACAATGCGTCGCAAATCATCTCAGAGAAGACGAAAACAGTTGTTATTAGCATGAAAACACAGGGGATTACAAACTAAGACAGCATGTGATGAAATGCCTTCACATAGTAGGTTGATGTGTAAACTGACATTCTGAAAACAGGAGTTTTCAGACAGCGGAAGTAATGAGAGTGCACACAGCAGTGGCTGACAGTTAATGTAGCTAGTGCATTTGAATGGACTGTTCAGTGGTTTAATTTGTCATAATTGCGCAGGGATTAAAGATATAGTATCGATCCGCAGAATTATGGGTTCTGTAGCAGATTACTACTAAGTGTAGTAGTACTACAGGGAATCCTGGCCTTCATGTTAAAACGTATCAGAGACACCAACGGAGAGTAACAGGTATGGACTCTCTTTCTCTCTCTCTGTCTCTCTCTCTCGCTGTCTGTCTCTTTCAAAAGCATTTTACAGAAATTCATAACCTACATTTCATATATTAAATATATAGGTGTCACTTATATACTATATTTACTGATCACAATACAGCACACTATATTACAAAACAATTACACTACACAACAGTTACAGTTTTTGTATAATTACTATATAATACTAAACAAATCTGTAATTTCTGGGATCCTAAAGTGGTTGTGAGTACTCAGGCTGTGTCAGGCAGATACATATTTAGCTGCCAGTGGAGCTGCTGTCCCTTCTCCTAGGAGAACTGTGTCCATACAACTGTCTAGCGTGGGTCTTGTCAGAAACTTTGTGCATGATACGCCATTGTTAACTCATTGAGTTACTGCAGTTGTAGGCCTTATATTGCTGCCGTATATTATTATTACTAAGGGCCTGAGCATTTATTCTGTTTTGTAGCATTTTTTCCCAATAGCAATGTATTAAAATGCCCTATTTAAATCTTTAAATGCCGTTTTCTCAAAATTAGATTTTTGTCATTCTCCAGTAGATACTTCTCAACCTATGTAGCACCTATGTACACCAGAGTTACACTAGCAGTATTCTTAAGATATTTACAGAGGGATTTGTTAATAAATCATTCCTGGCCTGATCTATGTGACATTTTAATCAAAGAAACATGGCGAAAATTGATTTGTTAAGGCTATGGACAGTATATTTTGATTTCCTAGGTAATGAAAGCAGATATCCTGAAATCCCTCTGCAATTTTGTTTACATCTTGTGTGTAAACAAAATGAAAAAAAGAATTTTGCACCTGGCTTTATCATATATTCAGATTTATCTACCCAAAATATATGCAAAATCGCGCATATTTAATGACATAATTAAAATAAAAAATTCAAAAACTTGTAATACATTGTTTTATATACTTGTGTAAGTAATCAACTGAGGAAGTTTCATGGTGATATCTATTATTTAAAATTTGTACCCTATTCACCTGTAGTGTCTCGCCTTAAAAGGTTTACTAATGCTTATTCAGTATTGTTATACATTAATTAAGTATTAGTTAAGGTGCAAATGTTCTCTACTTTACAATAAGGATACAAAAGAGCAATTAATAGCTGTTTACTTATGGTTTACCAATGCTTATTCAGTATTGTTATACATTAATCAATTGAGCAGTTATGGTTAAGTAATGATTATATAGCATTCACAATAATGTATATAGGTTGGGCTTTAAGGCAATGTCTACATGAACACAAAGGAACAAGCAAATCTCTCCATGGAGACTATGGAGTCTTTTCACTGATCGCACCCTCTACAATAAGTAAGTCACACGTTGGAGGATGGACAAATATAGTGGACAAAGGTATGTGGACAACCATAACTCGTGAATAAACAATAAAAACAGTTTTCTCATAATGACAAGGCTTGGCTGTGAACCAGGTGACTTGGTGGTAGTGAAGGACAGCAAGAGGAGAATGGACAGTGATAGGGACCATTTGGGATCCTGGTGACACAAATGGCAGTAAAGATCGCAGAGAGAGCGACGTGGATTCACGCCACGCACTGCACACAAGTTCCTGATCTGGAGAGGAGCGGCTAGGAGCGGCTAGGTTTGCCATAAAAGTGGCAACATTTTCCATTGTACTACCTACGAGGGAGAAAATCAGGGCAAGTCTGACAGACAGCGGTTTCTGTGTTTCCCCGACATCAAGAAGAAAGAAGAGGTGCCGCACCGGACATCAAAGAGCGAGATTCTGCACATTCCATACTGCAGCTCTGACACAACAAATGGAGCAGTCAGACTGGAAACGGTAGAAATGGTATCCTCCATGAAAATGCGGGGGGGGGGGGGGGGGGGCAGTTTGTTGTGTGTCTATACTTCATTACTGCATTTGTGGTGTTTGCATTTTTGATGTTAGGAAAATCTGACTGCAATTTCTAGTTTCAGGATTTAATGAATTTCCTCCAGCCATGCCAGCGATGCTTTGAAATTCTAATTGTTTTATTTTGTTTTATTTTTCTTATTTTGATTATATTGTTGCTCGTTGGCAAGAGTTGTGTGTAAGACATGAGGTTGGTCACAAGTTCCAGGAAGAACACACTTCTATTTCCTGTACAAATGGATTTCGATAACACAGATGGTTTCAGCTTAGTTTACAGATTATTTTGTATTTTTTATTATTCCTGATTTATCCAGAAGAGTTTATTTTTTATTCCTCACAAAACATTTGAGCTATATGTCCAAGTGTTTTTAATCTTTAAAGTATTTTTTTGAAATCAAAAGGGTGAAATGTGATGGTAAAATACATTTAAACCACATTATTCTGTTGTGTGTGTTTAACTTAGAATACATTTAACAGATGGGACGGCTGAAACGGTAAACCTCAAAATAAAAGAAGGCCGTGTTCCTGTTACGTTATTACTGATATCTGTTTAGAAGTTTAGATAAGGCGCCATAAACAATATCCTACAGTGTCTCTAAAACAGCTTTGTTTTCCCCCGGCAGCTAAGACTGCAAAGGTGTCATGTCTTGGTTTTGAACTGGGGCAAAAGGCTTGGTCTCTGCTTCTGTGTGTTTGGTTAACTTGTGTCTATGCAAAATGCCGAGGGGGAGGCGATGACCATTGATTATCGCCTATAAGGTGCTTTGTCTGTGTGATGTGACTCAGAATGCTCTTTCTCCTGTGCTGTGGTACTTGGGAAACTGTGTTTCTCCATTTGCAAATGAGAATAAATACTAAAAAAACAGACTTTGGTTTCTTCTCAACAGTCTTCATTTGTTTCACTTTAATCTTTGACAATCTTACCCCGTGCTCTTAAGGAAACTTCCATGACAACTCACTCTTTGCAAGCAGACTTTGACTCCAACCTGAGGCCCTTTGCTGCATGTCATCTCTCCCCCATTTCCTGTCTCTCTTCAGATGTTATAGGAAAGGACTAATCCCTTAAAAAATGTTACCTGCAATTTTGATATCTATGAATGCATTTTAGCATTTGGGTTGTAGCATTTGTTATACAGAGTATATCAACATCCATCAAATATAGATCTCCATTAGATACAGTATATAGGTCTCTATTAAATTTATTTTTGCAAGTTAAACAGTGTGCAGGAGTTTATTTGCAACATGCCTGGCACTCAACTGTACAACTGTACTAAACTACCACTGCATGAAAAGTGGGATTTTCTTCAGTAAGCGGCACTGTAGATTGTCGTGGAAGTTCAGGTTTACGACTGCATACGGCAATTTCTAGGCAACACCGAAAACTGCCATGAACTGTCCGAAATTGACGTGGGTTTTGCTTAGCAGTTGCCCCCCCATCACACCCTTCCCCCTAATTCTAGGGGAGGCTTTAACATGTAAATGAAAATGCTGTGAGCTATACAAATGCAAATCAGTGTAGTAGCAGGGGGAGTTTTGCCCCAGGTGACATTTTTTCTAAAAGGTATTAAATTCATTTTAAGAAAATCTCTGGCATAAATAGATCAGGCTCAGTATAGCCCAATTATAGACTCTTAAAGTTCACCTTGAATTGATTTATTTAATTAAAGTATGCTGGATTAATTACTGTGTATGTCATTGGCAATGGCCAATGTTATGTAAAAAAGATTTATAAACAATTTATTTCAACAATTGCTGTAGTTTTATCAGGCTTTGCCACAAAGGTAAAAGTGCATTCCATGCAAACAACATCACAGTCTCCTAGAGCTAAACCACTGTGGCATGACTACAGTGACCTTTTCTTTGGTCTTCTCATCCAAGATTGTCTGGTGGAATGGAGACAGAGGCACAACTGTACAGTTTTCTAAGAGAAGTCTTTCTGCTGACACCAAAACACTGGGCTTCACAAAAAGCATATAAGCTGTGTCACTGCATGACAAAGTCCGAACCATTTGTCTTACTAAAATATAATTTTTTCTTAAAAGTAGTGGTTTCAGCCAATACCTGAGCTAGGAAGTTCAAGCCAGGCCAGACACTAGGAGAGGTACGCTGTTATTCACATGCTAATTAGAGCCATTCACACCTCCATGGGAGCTCTCCATATACGTCATGATTCGTTTCCGTCAATATGTGGCACAGACGTACGTGATATTCACAGGCTATAAATTGTCGTTAACTGCCGAAAATTAGAGAGATTACGGGCATTTACGGGGACGGGAATCCCACTTTTCATGCAGTGTAACTAACGCGTATGTGTAAATACAGAATTTAAAGGATAAGGCTGACTTTATTGTATTTTGTTCTTATTGTCAACAAATCTCAAAGAGACCAAAACCAACAATGTCTTACTCTGTCTCTCAATACTTTTCTACCAGCTGATTCCTCCTCATGCATGTTGACACTGGACATCATGGCCAGTCCACCAGTTCAGGTGGCCCCTGGGCAGCTGGTGCATGAGGTCAGATGCCATTTCATGGTGCATCGTGCCACATGGTGTTTTTTTATCCTGTACATTTACGTCAATGGAGGGGAGGTGTGTTCTCATCTTCTCATTCCATCACTATCTGACTCTGTGACAGAAATCTTAATTCATGCTGTTATCGCTTCCTGTTTGGACTACTGCAATGGAGTCCTGTCTGGGGTCCCCAGCAAAACCCTGGACAGGCTGCGGTATGTCCAAAACTCTGGCGCCAGGGTCCTCCCCAACACCAAGACCTGGCAGCACATCACGCCAACCCTCATCCACCTTCATTAGCTCCCAATAAAGTCCTACATCACATATAAAATCCTCCTTCTCACCTACAAATCCCTCCATGCCTTGGTCCCACAGTACCTCTCCAACCTCCTCCATCCATACACTCCACCCTGAAACCTGCAGTCCTCAGACACTGGCCTGTTCTCCATTCCCCACACCAGACTCTGTACCTTCGGAGACAGTCTTTAGTCCCTCTGGAACACCCTCCCTGCAGATATCCAAAATGATACATCCCTGGACATATTTAAAAAAACTCCTGAAACACCACCTGTTCACCACAGCCTACAACCTCCCTTAGTATAGCCAGTGTAATTATGCAAAGTGTCCTTGGGATTCATGAAAGGCACTATATAAATAAAAGGTATTATTATTATTATTATTATTATTATTATTATTATTATTATTATTATTATATATGTAGTGAGACAAATAGTATGGATGACAGCATGTCAGCCAGCAGAGCAGGAGAGACTGAAGTTTCTGTCCTGTCACAGACCTGTAATTAATATTCCTTTTTATTAACTGTAACCATACCTTATTCTTTTATCACTATTATGTTTGCTATAACCATATTTCCCTTACTTTAAAGAATAGGTCCATATTTTTTAAAGTCTATCTTAAAACAATAGTCAGATACCCATATGAACACAGAAACAGTTTTTACTGGCTGTAATGATTCCTCCTGTTCTACTGGCCATTAACACACCAGTGGAAATTATGGTGGCAGTATGCAAATATAAAAATAATTAATCAATATTCATCTGTGTGCAGTCATATCCAATTAATGCATGTTACTAATTTAGTTTCTTCCTCAGAGTCTGTGTGCTTTCTTGCCTCGCAGATTTCCTTGGATTGTAGTGGCACCAGGATCATGGCTGCAGCTGCTGCTGTGGTCCTGCTTGTCACCCTGCTATGACCTGCACTGCTACTACTGTTATTATTAATCATAGTTATATTATCTTTATCTTTACTGTTACTATAATTGCCACTGTTCATCATGTCATTCCATTATACCCGCTGTCATAAGTATTATTAGTCATATTTCTGTATCTCTCTCTCTCTCTCTCTCTCTCTCTCCCCCCCCCCCCCCCCCCCCCCAACCGGTAACATAAGGAAGGCTGCCCACCAGAACACCAGAAGCCAAGGTCTGCCTGAGGTTTCTGCCTGTTAAAAAGTAAGTTTGTCCTCGCCGCTGTCACACCAAATACATTCACTTGGGGCAACTGCTGGGTCTCTGTAAATTACAGTGTTTTCTATACTTACAGTACTCTATTTGTAAAGTGTCCTGAGATAACTTCTGTTAATGAGTTATATTCTTTGGAACTGTAAATTGCAAAATGGTTGCTTTGGCCTTCATTAACCTCTAGTACAGAGAACCAGGCCTACATGTTAAACATTGACTCCCAATTGTCCCTGTTTTATTAATTTAATCACATTTTAGTAAGAAGCCTACCTGTTTTGCTTATGTTTTAATTTGCTGTTGAACTGAATACTTCCTCATTACTTCCTCCTTGTCATGTAATTCCATCACACTCACAACGTTGCTTCTTGAGTTTTTACTGATTATAGAAATACTGTTTTCATAATATTAATTTTAGATGCATCCACTTTACCTTTTGTGTTACTGGTGTAAGCAAGCATCAATGAAACTCAACACTTCCTCCACAGATGTTTCACATTTAAATAATTCTCATTCTCAATTCTCAATAATTCTCGACTCTTCCATGATTTGAAGAGTCTCAAATTGTATTTGAGAATGTACAGTACTTTAGAAATGCAATAATCATTTGATACTCATCTTCTTCCAGCATGACTTAAATAGGGCAACCTTTTATCCATAT
Source organism: Gymnocephalus cernua (assembly GCA_023631565.1). NCBI lineage: Eukaryota > Metazoa > Chordata > Actinopteri > Perciformes > Percidae > Gymnocephalus > Gymnocephalus cernua. Next base: position 34,554,081 of record CM042441.1, on the reverse strand, counting down.
ACTGCACATATTGTAGAGACAGTAAACTATACACACAGTATTGGAGAAAGGGTAATATGTATAGAAATAGCAATTAGTTGTGGGAGTGTGTGTAGGTGTTAGCATTAAGCTTCAAACAGCAGGTTCACTGCAGGGCCTGCACACAGCGCTGCCTGTGCCTCCACCTCTCTGCTCTCTTCTCTTCTGTCAGTCTGCCTCAGTTTCTCCTCATCCCTCCATTTCAACCTGTTCCCTTAGCCTCCTTCTTTCCAATCTGTCTTTCTCTCTGCCCATCATTACCTTGCTCTTTTTGCATCTCTGAATTTTTCCCCATTTCTCACTCATGGTCTTCATTGCTCTGCCACCATTTAACTTTTTTATCTTTTATATCCTTGTTCTGTCTCTAGAAATAATTATAGACTACATCATATGTGGTCTGCTTTGTCTGCCAACACCCACACAGGACAGATGCATTCACACACAAACACACATATGCATACACCACATACGCCGAGTTGGATGGCCAATCTGTGGCCGACTTTGAGATCACCTACAGTAGGGAAAACCTGGCATTGCTAATGTCCACCAGGAAAACCAGCCAACAGTTTGGAATTTGTTATCACATCAACATGAGCAAAAACGAAAACACAATGTGACCCAAACAGTCTGGTACAATGATACAAGCTGTGTAACTGACAGTGCACAGCTAAATGTCCAGGGTTCATCTCTGCCATAGCACAAGGCAGAAAGTCAAGATGAAGGCATTCTCAACCACAAGATGGAAAAAGAAATATTTTTTTATGTTATAACAGTGAACAAACTGAATTTCCCCTTCTATAGAACTGAAAACAAAATAGCTGTTTGTATGAAAATATATATTTACACACACACACACACACACACACACACACACACACACACACACACACACACACACACAATTACACACATACACCAACATGACCTATACACAGACCTATAACATTGCATTTTTTAAGGAATGATGTCAGCGAGGGGACTGCCTTATACGATGGCACCTTGAGCAGTTGGGGGTTTGGTGCATTGCTTAAGGGCTCCTCAGCAGTGCCCAGGACGAAAACTGGCACCTCTTCAGCTACCAGTCCACACCGTCGTACTTGGTCCATGTAGGGACTTGAACTGCCAACTTGTAAAACAGTTTGTAATCATTGTTTGTCTTCCAGGCTTGCAACCCTGTTTACAGTAGCTTCTTTGCAGCCACCTCAGAAGTGCAGAACCCTTCTGCCACCAAATCATTCTAAACAACTGAAACTTGAGCCAAGAACTATCTATCGACTCATACTGCCACAACCATTTGTACCTATATCAATTATCCTGTTCACAATGAAAATATAACTGCCATGTTCGCTGCAAGAGTATGGTCTAAGAAAGCTTTCAAAAAGATGTATGCACAACTTTAAGAATTTGCATTTGTATTTTAAACATTTGTGCGTAAATTAACTCAGGCATGCACAATTACGTTTTCATACACGTGAGTCAATAAAATTACATTTGTATTTTTATGTGAGTGTGACTCTAGAAGCTATGACTGTAAACATTCATGAGTACAACTGATTTCTACGACTGTGAATTCTTCACTATGAACACAAATTCAAGTTTGTGGGTACGAGTAAAGAACAGTTGAAATTATGTCACTGTCATCACATGGCAGGAAATCGAACCTAGATTTCATCTAACGCGCATGCGTCAAAGGTGAAAGATGGAGACGGGTATGGCTGCAGCCTGGAACGTCCGTTCTCTTAATACATCCATGGGAGCGTCCCGTCTCATGCCGAGGCTGTTCAATGGTAAGTTCAGAGGGTCAGGTTGCTGGTTTCTGGATGTTATTGTTGTGTCCCTGATGTTAACGTGATTTGATCAAACCTCATTTAAAACTTTATTAACGTTGGTTGATATTTGTTAGCGAATATTAGCTAGCTAACAATTTTAGCCATACTATTAGCTAACAATTTTAGCCATATGTATAGTTTGCTGGTTTCTGGATGTTGTTGTGTCCCTGATGTTAACGTGATTTGATCAAGCCTCATTTAAAACTGCATTAGCGTTAGTTGACATTTGTTAGCGAATATTAGCTAACGTTAGCTAGAGCAATTTATGGTTGCAGACTTTGATGGTTTCTTTCTGTTATTGTCCTTAACGTACACATCAGTGTCAGCTGCTTTGTGTCGGGCTGCGGCCCCATGCAGCCCAACCTGGCGACGCTGGCCCGGGTTGCTGCCTCTCTGGCGCGGGACAAACAGCGGCCGCCGGCGCCGAGCATGATGATCAGCAAAGCGATGGTCTGCCTGGCATTCTCTCACTGTTTCATGACAGCGCCCGTGTTTGTTTTTTACAAATAATGTGTTTCAAGTTGTCATACTTCCATAAGAAGCTGCTGCCTGTATAAAGTATGAACAATGCGTATTCTCCATTCTCCAGCATCTGTAAATCTGTGACCGACCTCTGCACAAACAAGAATACAAAAATAAACATGTTACACTCATTCCAAGTCTCCGTTTTTATTTTATATTCTATATTGTTTTCACATTTGATTTGTATGATACTGTTTAGTTAAAAAAAACACCAAAATATATCAAGTAGCATATTCATTAGCATAGTCTGCATTTATACTACTGTTAAGGCTGCAGCCATACAGTCTTGGAAAGATGGCTAACAACAGACCTGAGGCTGGCTCAGCATCACAGGTAAAGTAAATAACGTGTTTATTCAACATTTTTTATACAATTTTGCTATTTTGATAGCACTTTATAATGATATACATTTCCGCAACTCATAGAAGTTATTGCTTTAGCTTGCAACCTGAGCCAGACGAAGTAATTGCTTTAGCTTGCAAAATGATAACGTTAACTTACGTCTATTAGTTTGCCAAACATACTTCAGTTGTAATGTTTTGAATGTCTATCTAGCCTAACGTAACATAATGTTGAATTGGTACGGATAAGTTAACGGTACCATGTATCGCAAGTAATATATATTTTGTTACTGTATTAGCACATTATGCTCATTAACATTACAATGACTTGCTGGTTGACGTTAACTCATATCTGGCTCAGTTGTCAACACTACTGATCTGGTCGACATTGCTAAACAATATGATTACAGTGCAGTTTAGTTCTAACATCACTAACTATAATATTACTTTAACACAGAGCACTTCATCAATGCTAACGTCGTCTAGCACTAGCTAAAGTTAACAGCGAGTAAATATCGTTAGGTTGCAAGCTAAAGCAATAACGTCTATGAGTTGCGGAAATGTATATCATTATAAAGTGCTATCAAAATAGTAAAATCGTATAAAAAATGATGAATAAACACGTTATTTACTTTACCTGTGATGCTGAGCCAGCCTCAGGTCTGTTGTTAGCCATCTTTCACCTTTGATGCATGCGCGTTGGATGAAATCTAGGTTCGATTTCCTGCCCTGTGACGACAGCGACGTCATTTCAACTTTTCTTTACTCGTACCCACTAGGGATGGGCATGATTAATCGACGATCGGCGATTGATCATTAAGAATTTCGTCGATCACGTTAATTTGTCATCGATTAAACTAATGCAGGTTGCGTTGTGTAGTGTGATTGCAGCAATGAAATGATTTCCAGTGTGTCAGCAGCAATTAAACATTTTATCACCCGGGGGCGCCATAGGCTGCTCAGTTAGTTGCAAGTTACGTTTTGATTCAAAGTAAACATGAAGAGGTCATGGCGAAGTGTGGCGTGGGACCATTTTGATTTAAAAAACGACTTAGTTCACTGCAAACACTGTGATGTTGTGTATAAGTACAACACGGCCATGACTCAAATGATGTACCACAAAGTGCATCCGACCCTGGTTAACGTCGGTGGCGGTGCGTCGTGCTCTCAGTCTCAACCTAGCATCAACTCGGCGTTAGCACGGAGGAGCTGCGATGCACAACAAGCAGAGGGAAATTACCGGAGGGATCTGCAAGTTCATTGAGATGGATATTGGAACCAGCATGTCACATTCCGTCACGACGTACCATCACCAGACTGGTAGAAACTCACTACGAAACGAAGAACAGAATGAGGTTCCCTGGGCTGGGCTGGCCAAGTTAGCGCGGAGGTAGCTACCTGCATCCCGGGCCGGCGGGTGTGTTCGGCAGCTGGACTGACGATCACCAGGTAGCGATCGCGTCTGACCCATGGATGTATTAAGTGAACCTCAGACCCAAGATCATGTCAACCTGCTTATTTTTCTCAACAAAAACCAGTAGACTGGTGAAGAAGTTCTATGTGAGTAACTGGTTATTTTGTATTAGGCTTTGTCCATGCCTTGGACAGTTTTGAGTTACATTTTGACAAAACCTGTCAGATCTAAGTAGTATTATGTTTTTGGTTAAGGTTTTATTGAACATGATTATTTTTATTTATTATTTTGGAACAAACGAGGGTCTCTGTTTAACGCCGGCTCGCAGCAACAGTTCTGCTGCTAAATTAAACACTGCAGCGCATATATCTTTAAGTTTAGCCTAACCTCCAGTTTAACTGCCACACGTTCTTCTTGTAATTAAGATCTCATCCAGGTAAAACATGCTGTATTTTTGTATTTTCATTGCGTTTTTAATTTATAAAAAGTTAAATAAATAATTAATTTTAATATAAAAATATTAATGATTAATCGATTATTGATCATTAATTCTCCCGACGATCGACAAAGAAAATTTAATCGAATGCCCATCCCTAGTACCCACAAACTTGAATTTGTGTTCATAGTGAAGAATTCGTAGTCGTAGAAATCAGAGTTGTACTCATGAATGTTTACAGTCATAGCTTCTAGTCACACACATAAAAATACAAATGTAATTTTATTGACTCACGTGTATGAAAACGTAATTGTGAATGCCTGAGTTAATTTACGCACAAATGTTTAAAATACAAACACGAATTCTTAAAGTTGTGCATACATCTTTTTGAAAGCTTTCTTACACCATACAAGAGGTGGTAAAGCACTCAAGTCTTCATGGTTTATCGTCACTACACAAGTTAGTATTTAGCAACATGCACCTAAAATGACCGAAGGTAGATGCAAAGGTAGTAGTTTTATCCACTACAAGACACTAATGACAATGAAGTTAAAGGGCCAAGGCCGGTGTTATTCTATATTTTCCTTATTCTTAACAAATCTCATGTGTGTATGTGTCTCTCATTACTCTCTGTGACTCTTAGCTCCAAGCCCATTGGTTCCTGCTAGGACATACTGTAAATCTTTAAAAATACATCACAAATATATACTTTCCTAAATATCCTCCATACTTGTTTGTTGCCTTCCAAAATAATCCATATAGGCTTTGAGGACTGGCCAATCCCGTGCAGCGGTCCAATTCCAGTGTTTAATTAAGTAGCTGTAGGCATCATTGTGTGTAAGTGACTGGCATAATTTTGTATGTGTAAGGCAACATAATTAATTTTCTAATATTGTAAAACAAAATGTAACAAATAAATACACAGATATAAATTTACTGAATTGTTATTATAAAAATAATATGTCGTGCACCAACAACTTTTTCGAGCTTTCAACCAGAATATTTTAACTTGCGTTTCAAAATTTTAGTAGGCCTATATAGTGTGATGAGTTTACGAGGTCCACATGAATGCACCATGAAGTCCGTTAAAACCCATATGCTTTACCTTCGTTGTTTGTTTCCATAACTCACTCGCAGGGAAAGCAAAATGTTGCCACACCGGTTAGGGAAGCAAGAGGATTTTCCAGTTCTGTTTTTTTTCCCCATCATGTCTGGCCATGGGAGCTGTGGTCTTAGGGTCTTAGGTGCCTCAAGGGGCGGTAACCCTCGAACACCGTGGTGGACACCGGTGGTCAGGGAAGCCGTCCGACTGAAGAAGGAGTCTTTCCGGGATATGTTATCCCAGAGGACTCCGGAGGCAGTTGCAAGGTACCGAAGGGCCCGAAGGACTGCAGCCTCTGCCGTGAAAGAGGCAAAGCAGCGGGTGTGGGAGAAGTTCGGAGAAGACATGGAGAAGGACTTTCGGTCGGCACCAAGGCGCTTCTGGAAAACCGTCCGCCACCTCAGAAGGGGGAAGCGGGGAACCATCCAAGCTGTGTACAGTAAGGATGGGACGTTGTTGACCTCAACTGAGGAGGTAATAGGGCGGTGGAAGGAGCACTTTGAGGAACTCCTAAATCCAGCTGATGCGCCCTCTTTGTTAGAGGCAGAGCTGGAGGATGACGGGGGATTGTCGTCAATTTCCCTGGTGGAGGTCACTGAGGTAGTCAAACAACTCCACAGTGGCAAAGCCCCAGGGATTGATGAGATCCGTCCAGAAATGCTGAAAGCTCTGGGTGTGGAGGGGCTGTCTTGGTTGACACGCCTACTCAACATTGCGTGGAAGTCTGGGACAGTGCCTAAGGAGTGGCAGACCGGGGTGGTGGTTCCCCTCTTCAAAAAGGGGGACCAGAGGGTGTGTACCAATTACAGGGGTATCACACTTCTCAGCCTCCCTGGTAAAGTCTACTCCAAGGTGCTGGAAAGGAGGGTTCGGCCGATAGTCGAACCTCAGGTTGAAGAGGAACAATGCGGATTCCGTCCTGGGCGTGGAACAACGGATCAGCTCTTTACTCTAGCAAGGATCCTGGAGGGAGCCTGGGAGTATGCCCATCCAGTCTACATGTGTTTTGTGGATCTGGAGAAGGCATATGACCGGGTCCCCCGGGAGACTTTGTGGGAGGTGCTGCGGGAGTATGGGGTGAGGGGGTCCCTTCTCAGGGCCATCCAATCTCTGTATGACCAAAGCGAGAGCTGTGTCCGGGTTCTCGGCAGTAAGTCAGACACGTTCCAGGTGAGGGTTGGCCTCCGCCAGGGCTGCGCTTTGTCACCAATCCTGTTCGTAGTATTTATGGATAGGATATCGAGGCGTAGTCGTGGTATGGAGGGGTTGCAGTTCGGTGGGCTGGGGATCTCATCGCTGCTCTTTGCAGATGATGTGGTCCTGATGGCATCATCGGCCTGTGACCTTCAGCACTCACTGGATCGGTTTGCAGCCGAGTGTGAAGCGGCTGGGATGAGGATCAGCACCTCTAAATCTGAGGCCATGGTTCTCAGCAGGAAACCGATGGAGTGCCTTCTCCAGGTAGGGAATGAGTCCTTACCCCAAGTGAAGGAGTTTAAGTACCTTGGGGTCTTGTTCGCGAGTGAGGGGACAATGGAGCTGGAGATTGGTCGGAGAATCGGCGCAGCGTGGGCGGTATTACATTCTGTTTATCGCACCGTTGTGACGAAAAGAGAGCTGAGCCAGAAGGCAAAGCTCTCGATCTACCGGTCAGTTTTCGTTCCTACCCTCACCTATGGTCATGAAGGTTGGGTCATGACCGAAAGAACGAGATCCAGGGTACAAGCGGCCGAAATGGGTTTCCTCAGGAGGGTGGCTGGCGTCTCCCTTAGAGATAGGGTGAGAAGCTCAGTCATCCGTGAGGAGCTCGGAGTAGAGTCGCTGCTCCTTCACGTCGAAAGGAGCCAGTTGAGGTGGTTCGGGCATCTGGTAAGGATGCCCCCTGGGCGCCTCCCTAGGGAGGTGTTCCAGGCACGTCCAGCTGGGAGGAGGCCTCGGGGAAGACCCAGGACTAGGTGGAGGGATTACATCTCCAACCTGGCATGGGAACGCCTCGGGATCCCCCAGTCAGAGCTGGTTAATGTGGCTCGGGAAAGGGAGGTTTGGGGTTCCCTGCTGGAGCTGCTCCCCCCGCGACCCGACCACGGATAAGCGGACGACGATGGATGGATGGATGGATGTCTGGCCATGGTGTCTGGAAAAAGTGCAGCTGCAGGCTACAGGTAAGCTAACTTTATCCTGTCTTAGCTACATCCTACCAGCCGGTTAGCTATGCTTTGTCGTGTGTGTGTTTTTTCTATGGAAGCGTGCAAATACAACCCAGTCTCACGTCAGTTCGTGATGGCATCACAAAAAGAAATCTATTAGATCGTGATCCCATCACGATACTGTGAAGATTTACGTGATGGGGTCACGTTTTTTAAACTAATGTATTTAAATGGAAAAATCTTTCGTGATCACAGCACGAATCCTTCTGCCAGAGAAGCTGGATACAGCTTCGCTATTATTGGTATTTTTAGCCCAATAGCCGCTGTTTTTTTCAACATTTATTCACCAGATCTTACCATGGTTTTTATGTATTTCTTTTAATGTTATTATTTCGATCTATTTCGGCCAGGGAAGCTGGATGGCTTTATACTCATTGATATTTTTTAAACTATAATGCTACCTCTATCAACATTTATTTAGATGTTATCATGGTATTCATTACTTTATTTTAATAATATTATTTTGGTCTTATTACCAGTGAAATATTACAGTAAATAAGACAGAACAGTAGGCTACGATATGAGCCGAGCTGTGTGCATTCAAAGCAGATATCCCACAATGCAATGCAGGCATTCATATCAAAGAATTGGACAGCGATCAGCGGGTCATTAAGGCCAGTATTGCTTCATATATATATATATATATATATATATATATATATATATATATATAGATAAAATCAGTGGTTTTGTCACCAGCAAAAACACGTTCAGTTTTGTTCCAGTAAGTTAAAAAATCAGCTGAAGACTCCGGAAATGACGTGGTACGTACCGCTCCGTGGATAGGAAAGATACAAGTACATATTGTTCGTAATATTGATGTTTTTGTCTAACATTGTATTTGATGATTTAAACAATGAATATAATAAAATACTGTGTCATGTATTTGTCTCATGTATTGTCTGCTCGGTCGGCCGGCGGCAATCTGAAATGGAATGAAGCCCATTCACGGCAGAGTCGAACAAGTCCAGCTGCCCACCCCGGAAGAACTACAAGTACACTAGCTTTGTAACAGGTTCTGGGCCGCGTCTATAATGGGAGTTGTAGCTTTTAAATATATTGGTATATTTCTCATAAGTAGAAGTTAGTAGTGTTGAATTTCAGATGGATCCTGGGTTTTTTTGTCATGGGGAATACACTGGTGCCATCAGATTTTGAAAATCAAATTGTTAAATAGGTGAAAATTGCTTATTGCCATATTTGACAGTGCTTACAGTGGGTAAACTTTGGTGACCATATCTACATGACAACTGAGGTCCAGAGCTTTCTATAACAGCTGGTCCCATGTTTGTAGCACCTTCTGTTGCTAAATGACAAGCTTTCAAACATATACTGGGTTCAAGGTTCAGAGGTCAATATTTCTGAGTAGGAGTAATGCATCCTCTTCAGACTGACATATGTTACTATGGAGGTTGAGACCTTTCCAACGATGTTTGATATAGTCCTACGACAACAATTTAATTTTCACATATCATGGAGACCAATTTGCAAGCGATACTGTATTGTCCCTTGAAGGATATCTGCCTTGACTTCAAATTATTCACACATAACACTTGACATATTGTTTTATCATACAGCTGACATATACTTACAATAAAAAAGTGATATGTAGCCAGACTGAAGTACATCACACAGCCACAATCTATTGCTCATCTTTCACAAACAGTGACAAGAGCAACCTACACACAAACCTATGCATCATATCATGAAGCTATTGCAAAACCCCAGCAGCCTCAAGCAACATTATTTAACGTTGTAATTGAGGTAGGTCCGAATAGGCCTATAGTTTAGAAATGTTAAGTTTACATTGGAGTAACCTATATCTTCTGCTAGAGTATAAGAACTCATACTTTGCATGGAGAATAAAGATAGAGCAGACCATATTCTCTGTGCTTGCCTGGATAGACTGGTTTATATTCCTCTCCGCAACCTTCATGACAGTCACCTGACAAGCAAGCTTTAAATGAGATGATTTTAAATATTGCCATGCGGATATATATGAATATGCTCTGTAATGCAGCCTTGTATAACATAAACCCTCTGATTCACCGTGAGTGTCTGCTCTAAATGATGAACACACACTTTGAACATAGGCCTTCCAGCCAGGTGTTGTCCATATGAACACCAAGGTGCCTATAGGAGCAGAGCCCATTGATTGGTTCATCATTTGTGACCTCTGCTACCCTCTGACCCATGTCACCACCAACTCCTCAGTTTGTCAAATGGTTGAATGAGGTCTCTATTTTAGCAGAATATGCAAAATGTACTTGTGTCTGTGTGCAGTAGGCTGAGGTAGAAGTGTGCCAAAAATGCTAATACACATGTTGTACATGCACAGATACACAAACACAGCTATATACATCTTACTCTGTGATCACAAACAATCTGCTTATCCTTTTAATTTCCTGAAAATGCTTCCTAAAACTAGTCCCTTCTTAGTTTTGAAAAGACAGTCTCTCAGTAAAGGCTACAAACGTTAGGATGGCTACAAGCTGTAACCATGGTGATGTATATGAGGATCATCTTTTGAATATAATAATTGATATGTTAGCCCTGCCATGAATTGCAATTTCAAAAAAGTAATTTATTTAGAACTAATAATGCAGTGTGCTTTTAAATCTTACAAAGTCCCACACATATATATATATATATATATATATATATATATATATATATATATATATACATACTGTATGTACATTGAAGCAATACTGATGTTAAAGACCCGCTGATCGCTGTCTGATTCTCTGATATGAATGAATGCCCACATTGCATTGTTGGATATCTGCTTTGAATGCGCCCAGCTCGGCTCATATCGTAGCCTACTGTTCTGTCTTATTTACTGTAATATTTCACCAGTAATAAGACCAAAATAATATTATTAAAATAAAGAAATGAATACCATGATAACATCTAAATAAATGTTGATAGATGTAGCATTATAGTTTAAAAAAATATCAATAAACATGAAGCCATCCAGCTTCCCTGGCCGAAATAGATCGAAATAATAACATTACAAGACAATAATATAATATATTCCGTGCATCAAACATTAGCTTGGGATGTTTTTAAGCATTAGTAACCCTTAACAAAGTGTTAGGAATATCTGGTCCGTCTATCTATGTAATGTTTATAGATGTTTTAAAAATGGTTTCTTAAAGGTTTACAAAAATTGTTTAATCATTACCTAATATATTATATGATAGATATAATGTGTGTTACAATAAACTGTTAATTTACAGCACTACTAATAATTAGTAAACATTATAATTTCATTGTTTGTTAACAGTAAAAAGACTGTTTGCTAACAGTTAAATGACAATTAACTAAAGATTAATTAACTATCAATTTACCATCTATTAATGATTGTTATTATAAAGTGTTACCATCTTTTCTTTCTCCCTCAAGGTGCTTTGCTTAAATGTCTCAGCCCTCAGGCTCTTCCTAAGGATACCTCCACTGATGATGTGATGCACCCCAACGGCACGTCAGACACCACCTACCAAGAGCCTGGGTCTGTCCGAGGTTTCTTCCTAAAAGGAAGTTTTTCCTCGCCACTGTTGCACTAGTGCTTGCTCTTGGGGGATTTGTTGGGTTTTTTGTAAATTATAGAGTGTGGTCTAGACCTACTCTATCTGTAAAGTGTCTTGAGATAACTCCTGTTATGATTTGATACTATAAATAAAATTGAATTGAATTGCATTGAATTGATGAAGGTAGAGTGAATTTCTCTCACTGAGCTGAGCTGTTAATAGTGACCTCTTTCAATATGCTAACAGTGAAATGGTAAAACGTACTTCACAGGTAATTTCAGATTTTGTTTTCAATAATTTTCCCAGCTACACCATCAACTTCATCCTCAACATCAACAGATGCATCACTTCTCAGTGCTGATGTTTCCTCTATAGCACAAGGTACCACCACAAGCTCTATAGTTACAGCTGATATCCTGCACAGCCCAGAGTTTAAACTGATAAGTCTGTGCTGTCATATTGTTAGAAAAAAACAGTGCAAATCACTATTGAATTCCCACCAATCTGTGTAAATACCAGTCACTTTTGCCCATGGACATTTCAGAATTTTTAATATACAGTAGTGCCTGTCAAATTTCTAGGTGCACAGTTTATGCAACAGTGGTTTATGCACTGTAAACCTTTTTTTATTTATATAAAGTGTGGGTGAACTTTATGGCTATGCTGTGGTTCCTGTAGGCTTTGCGTGCGTGCGTGTGGGGCGGGGCGGGGGGTTCAAACGGCCCTGTTTCTGATCTGTCACCCCTATGTTTTGGGTAGGATTAAACAAAAGTCATGGTTTGGTTAAGGTTGTCCAATATGCATGTCTTTACATCTCTAAAGTTTAACTACATCAGAAAGCAGTCTGTGAAAGTTTCCTCTATAGAATTTGTCCCCTGTGATCACTGTAATTGTTCCAGTGAAATATTACTTACTTGTCTCGGTGAGGGAGCAGTGTGACTGAGGCCCTGTCTCGCTCCTATTTCCTAAATGTAAATTGTCCATGTGTTTGTGTTAGTTTATATAGATATAGATATAGATGTTGGCTAGCTAGCTGTTCTTTTTTTTTGTTCCTTCCCCCAACGTTTTTCTTTTTCATTCAGCACAATTTTTTTCATGTTTGACAATGGTCCAGGCCTGAGGACACCGACAGGCCAAAATTTACATTTGGTCACAGCACCCCCCGCTGGCAACACGAAATCTGCCTTATATGACAAACATCATCCGATTTACATGAAAGTTATAATGTGTGGTCTACATGTGATACTGAGCCGCCCCCTATACTTCAACCACACCCACGTATTCAGGCCACGCCCCCTTTCATAACATTTGAACCGTTTAACGTAGGCTTTTGTGTGAGGTGTCATTGAACTCAGCAGAGTTCCTTCTTCATTGGTGATGGTTTGGCCCGCCCCCTATGCTTTAGCAAAGCCCCCTTCCATAACTAATGAACTGTACGATGTAGAGTCTTGTGTGAGGTATCGTTGAACTCTGCAGGGAGTTCCCTTTTCATTGCTGACGATTTGCGGTGTCTGAGTGTCGCGTAAATGCATGGTCGCAAGGAGCGGTGTCCGCCCCTAACCCCGACGCGCACAGAGGCACGAGGGCCCATCCATCGCTGCTTGCAGCTTTAATTATTATTCTTTCTTTTTCTTTTTCTTCTTCTGCGCAATTAATTGCTTTTTTGAGGGGCTTAACTTATTCAAAAACTTACCAAATTTGACAGTCGCGTCAAGTCTGTTGAAAAATTACGTATTTTAAGGGTTTCGGGAATAGGTGCACAAAAATGGCTCGCTAGCGCCCCCTACAAAGTTAAAAAAATTGAGCTCCTGCAGTACGTTTAACATAGACTCACGAAACTTGGTATACATATGTAGCCTGTCAAGACGTACAGAAAACGTCATTGGAGCCATACCCGAAACCCAACAGGAAGTCCGCCATTTTGAATTGAAAGTTCGAAATTAGTGCGATTTTGGCCATTTCCACGTCATACTTTAACAAACTCCTCCAAGAGATTTCATCCGATCAACTTCAAATTTGGTCTGTGCCATCTTAAGACGTTAATGATGAAAAGTTGTTAAAAGAAAAACTTTTGGTCATAGGGCATGGCCGTGGCAGCCATTTTGTGCGTTTCGCCATCAAAACAGGAAGTGGGTGTAACTCAAGTGTACATTGTCCAATTGGCTCGAAACTTTTCACGATTCATAAGAGTCCAACCCTGAGGACATATAAGGGCAGATATTTACTCAAAGTCATAGCGCCCCCTAATGGCAACACAAAATCTGCCTTATATGACAAACATCATCCGATTTACATGAAACTTGTAATGTGGGGTCTACATGTGATACTGAGCCGCCCCATATACTTTAACCACGCCCACGTATTCAGGCCACGCCCCCTTTCATAACATTTGAACTGTTTAAGGTACACCCTTGTGTGAGGTATCATTGAACTCAGCAGAGTTCTTTTTTAATTGGTGATGGTTTGACCCGCCCCCTATGCTTTAGCAAAGCCCTCTTTCATAACATTTGAACCGTTTGAGGTAGTCTTGTGTGAGGTGTCTTTGAACTCAGCAGAGAGTTCCTTCTTCGTTGGTGATGGTTTGGTCCGCCCCCATGTTTAAGCCACGCCCGCTTTCATCATATTTGAACCGTTTAACGTAGGGTCTTATGTGAGGTATCAATGAACTCAGCAGAGACCTCCTTTTTATTGGTAAAGGTTTACCCCGACCCCTATGCTCTGGCCACACCCCATTTCACAGCTAATGAACTGTATGACGTAGAGTCTTGTGAGATATTGAACTCGGCAGGGGCTTCCTTTTTCATTGGCGACAATTTGCGGTGTCTGAGTACCGTGGAAATGCACGGTTGCAAGGAGTGGCATCCGCCCCTAACCCCGACGCGCACAGAAGCGCGAGGGCCAGTCCATCGCTGCTTGCAGCTTTAATTAGGGCCCGAGCGCCGACAGCAGCGAAGGCCCTATTGAAACTGAAGGAATTATTAGGGCCCGAGCGCCGACAGTGGCGAAGGCCCTATTGAAACTGTAGGAATTATTATTACTCTTTCTTTCTTTCTTTCTTTCTTTCTTTCTTTCTTTTTCAGCGCAATGAATTGCCTTTTTGAGGGGCTTATATTCAAAAACTCACCAAATTTGACGGTCGCGTCAAGTCTGGTGAAAATTTACGTATTTTATGGGTTTCGGGAATAGTCGCACAAAAATGGCTCACTAGCGCCCCCTACAATGTTGAAAAAATTGAGCCCCTGCAGTACGTTCAACCTAGACTCACGAAACGTGGTACACATATGTAGCATGTCAAGACGTACAGAAAACGTAATTGGAGCCGTACCCTAAACCCAACAGGAAGTCCGCCTTTTTTAATTGAAAGTTCGAAATTAGTGCGATTTTGGCCATTTCCACATGTCGTACTTTAACAAACTCCTCCTAGAGATTTCATCAGATTGACTTCAAATTTGGTCGGTGCCATCTCAAAACCTTAAAGATGAAAAGTTGTTAAAAGAAAAACTTTTGTCTAACGGTGTGGCCGTGGCGTGGCAGCCATTTTGACCATTCTTCGATGAACTAAGAAGTTCTTGTAACGTTAGTGTACATTGTCATATCCGCCCGAAACTTCTCAGGTTTGACGAGGCTCCAGGCCTGACGACACCTATAGTCCAAAATTTACATTTGGTCATAGCACCCCACAGCTGGCAACACGAAATCTGCCTTATATGACAAACATCATCCGATTTACATGAAACTTATAATGTGTGGTCTATATGTGATACTGAGCCGCCCCATATACTTTAACGACGCCCACTTACTCAGGCCACGCCCCTTTTCATAATATTTGAACTGTTTAAGGTAGAGTCTTGTGTGAGGTATCATTGAACTCAACGGAAAGTTCCTTCTTCATTGGTGATGGTTTGGCCTGCCCCCTATGCTTAAGCCACGCTCCCTTTCATAACTGATGACCCATTTAAGGTACACTATTGTGTAAGGTATCATTGAACTCAGCAGAGCATTCCTTCTTCATTGGTGATGGTTTGGCTCACCCTCTATGCTTTGGCTACGCCCCCTTTCATAACTAATAACCCGTTTCTTGTACACTATTGTGTGAGGTAGCAATGAACTCAGCAGAGTTTCTTTTTGATGGGTGATGGTTTGACCCGCCCCCTATGTTGTAGCCACGCCCCTTTTCATCATATTTGAACCGTTTAACATAGGGTCTTGTATGAGGTGTCATTGAACTCAGCAGAGTTCCTTCTTCATTGGTGGAGGTTTGCCCCGACCCCTATGTTTTGGCCACGCCCCCTTTCACAACTAATGAACTGTACAATGTGAACCTGAATCCTAACCATTTTTTTTCTGAAATGCATACCAAAAGATACTAGTGCTGTCAAGCGATTAAAATATTTAATCGCATTAATGTCATAGTTAACTCGCTATTAATCGCAATTAATCGCACATTTTTATCTATTCTAAATGTCCCTTGATTTCTTTTTGTCCCATTATATTTTCTCATTTTAATTCTCTTATCAGCATGGGAAAGTAGATTGGCTTGCTTTGTGACTGTTTTTTTTACAACATTGTCATATACCGTACGTTATGTTCAATTTCACACTAACATTCACACTTGGATCTAATAATCTGTCACATAATGTAACGCTGTTACCTCGATGTTCCATTGCAGGTAGTACTGCAGATAGTCCTGCAGATAGTACTACAGGTAGTACTGCCTCATGCCTGAGGCGAGCGTGGCTCGTCCTACTGTCTATGGGCTCATAGCGTCGTCAGCGGCATAGCCGTCATCACAGCAACTGGTTTCCAGTGACTCATTTCCTGGTTCTCGTTCTCTTTCATAACCAACGTAAAATCAAGGAGAGGGTTTTCCTTTACAACGTAGAGTCTTATCTGAACTCAGCAGGGAGTTCCCTTTTTATTGTTGATGATTTTCGGTGTCTGAGTGCCGCGGAAATGCACAGTCACAAGGCGCGGCGTCTGCCGGTAACCCTGACGCGCGCAGGGGCGTGAGGGCCCGTCCAACGCTGCTTGCACCTTTAGTTTAGATTGTTCTTCTTTCAGCTTTATTTCTCCATTTTTCTATTTGTTTTTCACCAGACAGATTAAAAAGTGAACAGTACAGAAAGAGAGTTGTATGGTGATGATTAATGGGGTGGTGATGGTGCAGTGGATATGACACATGCTTTTGATGTGGGAAATCCGGGTTCGATTCCCACTGCAATACATCAACCAATGTGTCCCTGAGCAAGACACTTAAACCTAGTTGCTCCAGAGGCTTGCAACCTCTGACATATATAGCAACTGTAAGTCACTTTGTATAAAAGCGTCAGCTAAATGACATGTAATGTAATGTAATTAATGCAAGGGGGACCGGAGAAAATGAGGGAGGGAAGGGATTAGGGAAGGGAGGGAGAGAAGGATATAAAGTATAGAAGAGCTGCAGGAGGGTTGGAGACATCAGCGTTAAAGTATAAAGGGGGGTAGGTGGATTTAAGAAGCAATTGAGAAAAAAGACAAGGGAAGGAGCACACGGAGTGGAATAAAAAAAACACATCAAGGGTTCTGGATGAACATGAAATAGATGCAAAAGCCTCCAGCGCACTGAACCTTGAGTGTGTGTGTGTGTGTGTGTGTTTGTTCCAGGTCTTATCTGTGTTTATTTAGCTTAGGAGAAACAGCAGATTGGTATGATTATGTAAACACACACACACATGCATGCAAACACACTGAACAGGACTAGCTAGTGGCAGAGGAAACATCTGCAGAGAGAAAGGGTTTGCCATGGTACAGTTCACTTTGATTTTTGTTTAAGTTTAATAATTGAAGATTAATTGATAATCAAGATTTACAATCATCAGTAGACATATCTGCAAATAAGGCTTTCTAAACATTTTACTGCCAGTAAAATGTTTAAGATGGCTTGTAGAATTTGGGTTTTTACAGTCATATAGTTTTTCTTCCCAGTTAAAAAGCAGAAAATGATACACTTAACTTAAGCTTATGATTCAATAGCATTTCCATTGAGTGGTGTTTTTTTCCATCCATTCAAAGCACTTCATGGTTACCTTTGAAAATATCTTGTAAACAAGCTTAGTCATAGTGGTTGATTTCAAAACCTAATTTAGTTTTAGTTCAGGGAGTATGATTTACATTCTGTTTCATGTTGTAATTATTTACCCAAGATCTTCCTCAGTGTTTTTTGTTCATTTTGTAAAAAGAAGTTTAATGAAATCTTATGAAAAACCATGGTATGGTTTACATTATTACTACAGTGTCATGAATACTGTAACATGTAAAATAAATGCTAGTGTTCAATATATATATATATATATATATATATATATATATATATATATATATATATATTAGGGCTGTCAAATGATTAAAATTTTTAATCAAATTAATCAGAATTTTCAGTGGATTAATCATGATTAATCACTATTTGCAATTACACCTGAATCCTAACCATTTTTTTTCTGAAATGCATACCAAAAGATACTAGTGCTGTCAAGCAATTAAAATATTTAATCGCATTAATGTCATAGTTAACTCGCTATTAATCGCAATTAATCGCACATTTTTATCTATTCTAAATGTCCCTTGATTTCTTTTTGTCCCATTATATTTTCTCATTTTAATTCTCTTATCAGCATGGAAAAGTAGATTGGCTTGCTTTGTGACTATTTTTTTACAACATTGTCATATACGTTATGTTCAATTTCACACTAACATTCACACTTGGATCTAATAATCTGTCACATAATGTAACGCTGTTACCTTCCATTGCAGGTAGTACTGCAGATAGTCCTGCAGATAGTACTACAGGTAGTACTGCCTCATGCCTGAGGCGAGCGTGGCTAGTCCTACTGTCTATGGGCTCATAGCGTCGCCTCTCACTGACTGTAGAGTCACTACTCGCTCGCTCTGAAGATAATCGCCGTCACGAGCCTACAAGCTACGCGGCTAGCAAGCTAAAACCGGCCGAGGCTTGTGTCTGTTTTGTTTGCGGTCTGCGAAATTACAAGACCCGCCCTTCAATCACTACTATTGGCCAGGCGTCCAAGGTAACGTAACTCTATTTGTTCAGGTCCTATCCCCTGACCAATCCACTATCCTCACCACTCGCGGTGAAATGCCTAAACCAAACCAATCAGCTGCTTCGTAGGGCGGGACATGGCGTGGCCATAGACAGTTAAAGAAGTTGACAAACAGATCCCGTTGCTCTCTCTATGCGTTACTCGTGCGTTAAAAAAATTATCGGCATTAAAATGGGTTTGCGTTAACGCCGTTAATAACGCGTTAAACTGACAGCCCTAATATATATATATATATATATTAGGGCTGTCAAATGATTAAAATCTTTAATCAAATTAATCAGAATTTTCAGTGGATTAATCATGATTAATCACTATATGCAATTACACCTGAATCCTAACCATTTTTTTTCTGAAATGCATACCAAAAGATACTAGTGCTGTCAAGCAATTCAAATATTTAATCGCATTAATGTCATAGTTAACTCGCGATTAATCGCAATTAATCGCACATTTTTATCTATTCTAAATGTCCCTTGATTTCTTTTTGTCCCATTATATTTTCTCATTTTAATTCTCTTATCAGCATGGAAAAGTAGATCAGCTGCTTTGTGATTGGTTGGTGGTTTTTTTACAACATTGTCATATACCGTACGTTATGTTCAATTTCACACTAACATTCACACTTGGATCTAATAATCTGTCACCTAATGTAACGCTGTTACCTCGATGTTCCATTGCAGGTAGTACTGCAGATAGTCCTGCAGATAGTACTACAGGTAGTACTGCCTCATGCCTGAGGCGAGCGTGGCTCGTCCTACTGTCTATGGGCTCATAGCGTCGTCAGCGGCATAGCCGTCGTCACAGCAACTGGTTTCCAGTGACTCATTTCCTGGTTCTCGTTCTCTTTCATTACCAACGTAAAATCAAGGAGAGGGTTTTCCTGCTCCAGGTTTCCCACCGTGATCAGAAAGAACAGAGGAGACACTTTGTTTCTCTCACTGACTGTAGAGTCACTACTCGCTCCGAAGCTAATCGCCGTGACAAGCCTACTAGCTACGCGGCTAGCAATCTAAAACCGGCCGAGGCTTGTGTCTGTTTTGTTTGCGGTCTGCGAAATTACAAGACCCGCCCTTCAATCACTACTATTGGCCAGGCGTCGAAGGTAACGTAACTCCATTTGTTCAGGTCCTATCCCCTGACCAATCCACTATCCTCACCACTCGCAGTGAAATGCCTAAACCAAACCAATCAGCTGCTTCGTAGGGCGGGACATGGCGTGGCCATAGACAGTTAAAGAAGTGGACTAACAGATCCCTTTGCTCTCTCTATGCGTTACTCGTGCGTTAAAAAAATTATCGGCATTAAAATGGGTTTGCGTTAACGCCGTTAATAACGCGTTACACTGACAGCCCTAATATATATATATATATATATATATATATAAAGGCTGCTCACTAATAAAGGTAAAGTAAAGGAAAAGTAACAACAAAAACAATAACCATGTTACCATTGAAAACAATAACTGGTGAAAATGTTTTTTGTCACCTAATTAAAACCATACAATTATGTTAAAAACGCTACATCATTTGTAGCAAGCATCATGGCGGGGTCACCAATATGTAGCATACATGCGTTAATTTGTATTTCTGTGCGATTGCTCTCAACTTCAAAAATAATCAGTATACTAAGACAATTTACCTCGGGGCACCACCCTCTGAAAAGGGAAATGCCAATTCATTAATTCAGTCTCCATCTGGAGGCGACATCAGTTCTTGGCTTGTAAACAGTGATTGTAAAACTCATACAGAACACACAAATCAATTAATACAGGGCAACTAATGAACTTTAACATGAAACAGTGAAATTCAACCAAGGCACCATTCAGCAACTGAGAGTGTTGGGAGGTAAAACAGAAACACCTGAAATAATTGATTATGATTTGTTGTGTATACAAACTTATTCCTATACTTTTATTTAATTTTGATATTCAGTCACAGTGTGTATATATTCTAAATGGTGTGGTGCTCAAATAAATGCAACAAAATTACTTTAGTCTTTGTCTGATATATATACACTGTGTGGGGTGGGGGGTGACCTGTGAAATTACTAATGACCTTCTAACTGCCTCAGACAAAGGACTTGTCTCCGTACTTGTCTTACTAGATCTTAGTGCTGCTTTCGACACTATTGACCATACCATCCTGCTACAGAGACTGGAACACTTAGTTGGCATTAGAGGAATCACACTAAACTAGTTTAAGTCCTATTTATCTGATAGATCTCAATTTGTTAATATTAATGATAAATCCTCCAGGTACTCCTGGTTAGATAGTAAGTTAACCATGGCTCAGTGCTTGGACCAATTCCATTTACCTTATATATGCGTCCCCTAGGCAATATTATTAGGAAACATTCAATTATCTTTCATTGTTAGACAGATGACACCTAACTATACCTATCAATTAAGCCAGACGAAACCAGTCAGTTAACTAAACTCCAAGCATGCATCAAAGATATAAAAACATGGATGACCTACAACTTTCTGATGCTAAACTCAGACAAAACTGAGGTGATTGTGCTGGGCCCTAAACACCTCCAAACCTCATTATCCAAAGATATAGTTACTCTGGATAGTATTGCCCTGGCCTCGAGGACTACTGTCAGAAATCTAGGAGTTATTTTTGATCAGGATCTATCCTTTAACGTCCACTTAAAACAAACCTCAAGAACAGCCTTTTTTCACCTTTGTAACATTGCCAAAATTAGGAACATCCTATCTCAAAACGATGCTGAAAAACTAGTCCATGCATTTGTTACTTCCAGGCTGGACTACTGTAATTCCTTACTATCAAGATGATCAAATAAAACCCTTACGACTCTCCAGCTGATGCAGAATGCAAAGCACGTGTTCTGACAAGAACTAAGAAAAGAGATCATATTTCTCCTGTATCAGCTTCTCTGCATTGGCTTCCTGTAAAATTCAGGGTTGAATTTAAAATCCTTCTCCTGACCTACAAAGCTCTAAACGGTCAAGCGCCATTATATCTTGAAGAGCTCATAGTACCTTATTGTCCCACTAGAGCATTGTGCTCCCAGAATGCCGAGTTACTTGTGATTCCTAGAGTCTCTAAAAGTACAACGGGAGCCAGAGCCTTCAGCTATCAGGCTCCTCTCCTGTGGAACCAGCTCCCAGTCTGGGTCCGGGGGGCAGACACTGGCACCACATTTAAGAGTACACTTAAAACTCTCCTTTTCAATAAAGCTTATAGTTAGGGGGTGAGGAGTTGCAGGGTCCACCTAACCCGGCCAACCTGCTTCACTTCATAGTCGTCAGATACATCTATCATATAATCAATGACATAATCAGAGTAGAAGGAGGCAGGCCGATACAACCCGATCTGGCTGGGGAGAGTTCAGAGCCTGACCAGGCACCTCTCTTTAGCCTGTCTCTCTTAGTTATGCTGTTTTAGTTTTAGACTGCCGGGGGACTTCCTTTGACACACTAAGCTTCTCTCTCCTCTATGTTCCCATTTCTGTGCATCCATGTCCAAGAAATGCATGATACTAACCTAGCCCTGGGAGCTTGCTCCCCAGAGTCTTTGTTTCTTTTCGTCCAGGATGAAATCCCGGGATTAGGATGGCACCAAAATCATGGTTCCAGCTGTGGCCGGGATTATGCCGCAATTCCCTGCTATGACATGCCGCCCCCTGCTACGCTCCTACAACCACAATTTCACATTTCTGTTTCATGATCTGTTCTGTGACTGTTATTGCCCCCATCCGGCTGCGTCAGCCACCGCCTACCAAGAGCCTGGGTCTGTCCGAGGTTTCTTCCTAAAAGGGAGTTTTTCCTCGCCACTGTTGCATTGATGCTTGCTTTTGCGGGAATTCCTGGAATGTCGGGAATTGTTGGGTCTTTGTAAATTATAGACTGTGGTCTAGACCTACTCTATCTGTAAAGTATCTTGAGATAACTCCTGTTATGATTTGATACTATAAATAAAATTGAATTAAATTAACAGTCCCTTTTGCCTATTCAGTGGACAGAGCCATTACCACTACCATTGGCAAATCTTGGTCACAAAACAGTTCATACAAAATGAGTTGTATAAAACAATGGAGCAGATGAAAGTGACTAGGGGCCCTATCTTGCACCCGACACACAGCGGAGTTTTCCCTCCATAGACGCAAGTTGGTAAATTAGGGAAAGAACTTGCGCTCCCGGGGGCGGTTCAGCGAAAACAGAAGGCATGTTCAGGCGCAAACGTTCCCTGGTGCTATTTTGCAATTTCAGAAAACAATTCTGCCACTGACCAAGAAAAACCTAGTCTAAAGTCAGTGGCGCTAGTCTAAAGTCAGTGGCACGTTATTCAGATGCTATTTTAGGGGCACAACACGCATACACTTTGCTTCTCTCATCTACACGGACGCACCAGTTCCCATTTTTGCAAAACATAAATAATTACAGGGGAAAATATTACTGAAAATGTGCATCAGGTGTTTAGATAGGTCAGGAGGCACTTTACGTCCAGTTCTCAAAAAGTCGCAGCATTCTTTGTGGCTTGTTGTGTTTTACACATTTCCATGAATCATGGATGTGTTGATGACATAAATGAGGAAATATTAGAGGACTTAAGGCCCGTTCACATAGGACGCGGCATGCGCTGCGCTGCGCTATGAAACCCATTATTGTGTATGGCTTTCGCGCACAACAGCTGATCTGCCGCTGCGCTGAGCAAAGCGCAGCGCAAGCGGCATTTTCCGGCTTGCCGTTCTCGCGCGTGCCGCGGCCAAGGTTAAACATGTTGATTTAGTTTTTTTCAGACACGTGACAGCACGTCACAGCGCACAGCGGCTGCTCTTGCGCGTGCCGCGGTCAAAGTACAACATGGTTCAACTTTGACCGCGGCAAGCGCAAGAGCAGCCGCGGTGCGCTGTGACATATGTCACTAGCACCCTATGCTGTCAAAAAACAAAAACAACACAGAATGCACGTGGATCCACAAACGGAACAGCAAGTAGCCTGTTTATACCAATGACATAATCAAGCTGACAAGTCCATATATTTGCCATTGTTTATTAGTGAAACTGCTTTGTGTTGTTGTCCATATTTAACAGTTCACTGTAAGTATAGTCTAATGAACAATGCACGTGAGCACTATTCCATATATGTTAAGCATTACTGATCTGAGAAATGCGCCAAAGCAATGGAGAAGAACTGTAGCCGACTGTTGTGAGCTGCAAAAACCAAATACCAAGTTGATTAGCCTATATATGGCTCCATACAGGTACTTGTAAGATATATTTGTATTTGTATGTTTACATTATGTAAAATATGTTTGGAATGATTGACACGTCATGTTCGTTTTCATTGAAGTAGGTAATATGCCTTCACACAGAATAATTACCCATTAACAAGCGTACGTAAACTCCAGTTTTGGAGGAATTAATTGTACTACATATGTAGGCTATTAAACAAAGTGTTTTCCAGAGTATGAATGGATGATGATGAATGTATGAATTTAGGCTCATATCTTAGATTTATTATACCCGACTGCAATGACTGCAGACCTCTTATGTATGTAAAATGCAATGACACGTAGTTTTAAAATGCACCATCTTATTTAAAAATTAAAATAATCCACACGTCTTCATCTTCATTTTCTTCATTTATTTATTTTTAAACAGGGACAATGTACAATATACATTAACCTTAGACAGGAGAGATGCATTTTACCAGGTTTCCACCTGTAGTCCCTGGGCAGGCTGATGTCAACAAATACATTTACTAACACTTTTACCCCAAAACCAACATTAACATGATGGGAGAGCCGGGACAGATGAAACATTCCAGTTTTCTCCGAGTGCAGTGATGACAGACAGACTTCCTCAGGTCAACACATAGAGCATGTTAACCTCCTTCTATCAGCCAAATATCTTCCTGTTATTTCCTCTTATCACGGAGTTACAGGCGATAAACCAGTTTTGATGGTCGAAAGTAAACTTCATTAGCGTTTACATTTTTTCGATTATTAATGAGTGTTTTTCATTTAAAGGTTTGACTACATGCGGGTTATGTGGGTTATGGGCACTGCACTCCAAATAATTATTTGGAGTGAGTGCAGTGTCCATAACCCACGTAAAAAACGACATTTTCCACAATAGACATACATAATAAACATATTAATGGGAACACCTACTGTTCTAGCTATAAATAAAATGGCAGAATCATCCACAGTGCATGATATTTCAATAACCGCTTCATACACGCTTCATGATGACGGCGATGAGTTGTTAACAGACATTCACAAAGACGTAAAGCCCAGCAACAATCTATGAAACATTACGCACGCCCCACTGTTGCTGTAATAATTCCTGAACGGTTTTGTCGAAAGCTGAAGATGCAGCTGTATTTGACAGATGACAGGTGGAGGTTGCTAGTGACAAAATATTAGCTTTCAGTGCGATACCATCGCTTTGTAAATTACGTTTAATTAAAAAATGTTTCAACTGTCCCGGTGTTCTGACGGAACACCATACCCATCAGAATGGCATACCTTCGGTAAATGCGCATGCGCTGCAGTGAAATTTGTGGAATTGCGCATGCGTTAAATTTAAACCATCATTTCAGCATACCTAAGATTACAAGCGGTACATGTTGGTGTATTATATCGCATATTATATACACATTACTTAATTGCATGCCTTGTACAATCAAAGGGGCTATCAAAACAGCATACCCCTTTATAAACATTTTTTTTAATAAACCAACCACCTGTAGAAACTGTATTTGTATTAAACCAGGGGCTATCAAAACAGCATACCCCTTTATAAACTGTATTTTTATTAAACAAAGGGGCTATCAAAACAGCATACCCCTTTATAAACTGTATTTTTATTAAACCAGGGGCTTTCAAAACAGCATACCCTTCACAAACACTGGTATGCTGTTTTGACAAAGTAGGCTAAATTGACAGACCCCGCTATCAAACTAAACTTCTGGTATGCTATTCTGACAAAGTATGCTACATCGACAGAACACCGGCTCTCCCCTACCCTTCATTCATTTACAGATATGCTCCCACATACACATCAGTTACTATACATTATGTGAACATGTTTCTTTTACAAGAAGACATTTATTTATTTGTTTCTATTTAGAGAAGTGTAAGAAAAGGTGGAAGAACCTAAGGGACAGGTACATAAAGGAGAGGAGGCAACAGAGAGACAACAAAAGTGGTACAGGGGCAGACCAACAAAGTACTTGGAAGTACTTTTCCATACTGTCTTTTCTGGAGCCACACGTCAGGGAGAGACAGTAGAACTGGACTATCGGAATGTTGTTCGTATCCGGGAAATCGTAGAACCGACTCTCGTTAGCAGACTGTCAAATTGCTCCCTGTTGAGCCAAAAGTAGCCCTGGAACCGGTCGAAATGCGGAGCTCCTTCACCAGCCGGAATTCCCCCAACTGCTGTCTGGACCTGAGGGTCTCGTGCACCCACACCCTTGTTTCTGCGGCTGCCTTCCTCCGTCTTCTCCTCCTCTCAATCAGGGCAACTGCCAAGGCTTTCTTTTGGTTGACAGAAAGAAACATCTTCGCCACCAAATCACAGGTGTATACACAATGTTGCATGTAACGCACATCTGATGTCAACACCGGACGCAGACGTGACGTAATTTAAATATTGTCGCATGTATGACGTAAATTTCGTAACTCTGCCTCTTCTGCGCTGAGCCCGCTGAGCCCCGCGGCAAGCACAACGAAAGTTATTTTGGGAAAAGGACAACCTAGCGGCGAGCGCAGCGCATGCCGCGTCCTATGTGAACGGGCCTTTAAGGAGACGTGATGTTGAACTACGGCGGGATTGGACACTTGAAGGTCCAGGAGTGGCAATGCGTGATATGCTCCTGGTGGAGCGGGTGGAGGGAGATGGAGTGGGGGGGAGGAGGAAGGGGCACATCAGCTGTAGGTGGTGCGTTTGGAGGCCCACGCTCCTTGGCTGCAGCAACATCACCACCCGGTCAAGACGGGCATTTATTACTTTGCTGCATCCCAGACAGCTCCTGCTGGCATGCGCCAGGCAAAACCACCGTCATAATAGCAATTCGATATGGAACAAGTGCGCCTGCTCTTAAGGGGAATGTGAGATGACGCTCTGATAGGTTTATTGCACGTTACGCCCAAACCACACCTAGCTACTTCAGACCAACCCATTTTAGATTTGCGTCGGGTGCAAGACTCATTTATCCCCGCTGGTATAATAGCAACAGCGTCCAAGATCCGGCCACAAAGCTACTTGCGTTTGATACTTGCGTTTCAGATCGTTAAAATAGGGCCTTGAGACTTCACACAAGTGACCGCAACAGTCTGTCCCAATGGGTAAGGTAATGTTTTTTTTTAACAAATTCCAGCAGACTAAAACTATTTTTTTCAACTTGTTTTTTATTACATTTTATTTTTTTAATACAATCATGGAATACATTCTAATTAGATATTATTGTAGCTCAATTTGTGCTGAATAGAAGAAAATCGTGGTACTTTGAAAATACTGATTAGATTTCTATAACTATATCAGAGCATGCAAAAACCATCTGTGTGTCTGGAGTCCAGAGGGTTAATCACTCTAATTAGTTAATTATTGTGCATCTCCGGTCTGAGGCCAATGTGATAAAAATTGTGATGCATTGCTAAGGATCCGATAAATTAAACATACGGTACATATGCAGCAACTACTGATTCTATCCGATGTGATTCGCCCCCTATTGCAATCAGATCAACACAATTTCATTAAAACTTTATATGATACTGAATTCATGACAAGATAATAATTTAAGACAAGGAGGAAGTGTTGAGTTTGCATTAACAGGAAATGAAGAAAGAGTGGAAAACGAGCATCTTCACTTCATTTTTTGTTTCATAAAACATTGTAAAATACACCTCATTAAAGCAGGAGATATAATGCCCTGTCTAATACGCCTGTTGCAAATCAGTTGTTGAGTTGAGTCCTGTTAGTGTGGATATGTTTCAGCTTATGTGGATTATATATATATATATATATATATATGTTATAATCTGATTACTTGAGATTCATCTTAATACAGGGGTATTGGGCCATGGAGGGTTACCTTGGTAACAGGTCAACCACTCTACACCTAGCCTCGTTGCTCTTCTCTGACACACTGAGGGTAGGAGAAGAGAAGAAATCAGGTAGGAAATGTCAGGGTAGGAAATAAGAGGAGAATGAAAGATGGCAGGTGTAATCAGGAAAAAGAGGAGAGGTCGAAGAAGAGAAAAATAGAGTAGTTAGGACAATAGGAGGGAGAGGTGAGGAACCGCATGAAAAAGTACAAGCCAAAGAGAAAGGAGACAACAGGAAGATGTGTGTGTGATGTTAAAAAGAGGAGGCAGGCTTTTCAGTACTCCTACATGCCCAACACACACACACACACACACACACAAGCTTAGTATTTTTCTGAGGCCCATTTAGTGGGATCTGCTCTCACATAAGAGCACATCATTTTCTCCCTCCTTTCCCTCCTCTCTCCATCTACAGATATCTAATCATGTCACTCGCTCTGTCGTCCCCCTCATATCTCCCTTTCTCTCTCTATAGGAAAGGCCCTGTCTGTATTTCTCTCTCTCTTCCTCTCTGTCTCTCTCCTGTGCTCACTGTTGTAGCCTGGAGCGAGTTTAAACCACTCTGCGGTAGCTCTTTCCTTCACACATGGGTGGTAGTTTGACAATCCCAGACTCTGGATCAGTGCTGGAAATGGGCTGGTGCTCGGTAATGACTAGTCTGATTTCTCCCCACACAAGTATGTGTACTTGTCCTTGCATACTTCTTTCTCCTGGTGCACGCAGATATGCTTATTGGATTAGATATTTCTTTCACGGCAGACATTTTCACATGTCATTGTAGGAGAAGCACAGGTGTATTCAATAATAAAAATGATGGCTGTGTTCAGGGAGGTCCTGAGATTGTGCATGCTGGCCCACTGGAATAGCTTACCGAGAGAATTATAATGCTCAACAGTAACCATCCACTTTTTGAACAGCTCTGGTTCCGGATGTGATTTTCCTCATTCAATATCTCCGCTGACATTTCAGAAAATGCTGCAAGTTTTAATCCTGGAACCAAGCAAACCAGCTGCAAGATGAATCACGACCACAAAACATTTGATTCAGCGCAAAAGAACATTTTGAAAACTGAAAAAAGGCAAAGGTACAAGACTGTGTAGATAAACGATCATAGACTTCGGTGGTAGCAGCTCACTATAGCCGTTCGCGGGTTCGTGGGTGGGGTAAACATTTCCATGGTAACAGCGACCGCCACCAATCAGAGACATCGCTGTTAAGCTTGTTTTTGGGTAGTGTAGTACTTTTCTATGACATTGCAAATAAAAAATGTTTTTCTCAAAACAAGGGTGACTTCACGCGGAGCAGAAACCAATGTTTCACAATCTCGTAGCTCGTGGTAAATTAGATGGTTTAGACATCATGGCTAATAATCGAAGTCCTAAATGGGATTTTTACTTACTCGGAACCACGCAGTTGAGCTCTATGGGACTTAGCAGCTGTTAGTAAATGTTATCAATGTCACCTGGGCATTTACTGCTAGAAGTCAAAATGTTTGCTGTGAAAAAGGTCAATTAGGGGGGCTGTGCCAACTATTTTTGTAAATCCACAAATCACACCCATTTCACACACTGATTTGTCACTGTGTGATTATTTGATGCTGTATATTTTTAACATGTTAATGTGCACTTTAAAAAAACTCTTTCCCTTTTCAATACTGGCTATCTTTAACTAGGAGCTATGTTTTCCCTGCCATTGCTTTTTTTGTCATTTGGAGCTGCTGGTCACCAATGTCACTGATTAATCTGAATGTAGTCTCGCTTTGCCAGACCTTCCTCCACCGCTGCGGAAGAGGGTCTGACTAGTCCACATAACTTCCGGGATGGGAGAAAAACGTTGCTCTGGTTTATTGGCGTTTTTATAAAGCAATCACAATCATAATGGGCGGTGCCAAGCTCTGGACGGAGCTGCTGCTAAATAGTCTCAGGAAGGAACTTGTTTTGGAGGAACATGTGTACGTTAAAAAATAGTTTTAGTCGTGCAACAGAAAACTCAGATTGGACAGATAGTCTAGCTAGCTGTCTGGATTTACCCTGCAGAGATCTGAGGAGCAGTTAACCAGAGTCCTCAGAAATCAGCCGGAGGTCAGAACACAACACAAAGAAAGAGGAAGGGGACGGAAATTGGTGAAAATACATGCATCTGGCGGAGTTTCCTGCAGCACCAGAGCAATTTCACATTATTCCACTATCAACAGTTGGCAAAAAGGTGGCAAAAAAGGCATACCTTGCGCAGCAGCTGGATTCTCTTGATATCACACATGAATTGCTGGATCACATATCAAATGAAAATCCATCCTGTCAGGCTTCAAGTAAAAGCATTTGTGTCCAAACAGCAGCGAACCGAACCAGTCAGAGTCTGGTGAGGAGCTACTGGTAGCTACAGGCTTGGTTTAGGTGTGTGTGACAGGTGCAACTTTTGCTCAAAATAACAATGGCGGACTGATAGATAGATGGTTGATCCAATCACCTGCCAGGCATTTTTTGAAAGTTCCTGCTCTTCTGTGTAACAACTGGCATGTTAGGTTAAAGAAACAGACTGTAATCATGGATAGAAACAATGCAAGCTGCCTTGCAAGGAAGGAACTGCACTCAACACATTTGTTATACCTCAAGGATACACAAAATGTTGTTGTAAGTAGACTTGTGTAAAACGACAACCTGTACAATAGCTTTGATCTCATTTGTGCTTGCCATTTGTGGGGCAATTTTCTGTTGCAACTTTTTCATGCATGTATCCTGGCACAGGAGAGGATGTCTCTGTTCTTAATCAAGCCTAGAAAACTGTGATTGGCTGGGCTGCTTTTCCAAACTGTCAATTAGCACAAAATTGGATCTATTTGCAAATATATACAGTATACTGCAAAATTCAGAGATGTGGGCAGTGTTTAAGAGGAATGAACCCCAATATATAATTGGACGTAGCAGAGTAAACATTATCCTCATGTTTGCACCATGGTTTATTACTCAAGACAACAATGACATGTCAAACTAAATAATTCAGGTGTTATGTTAGATTTTCTTTTTGAATGACAAGCACGCTTATCAAGTCACTGAAATACAAATGTATCAACATTAGAGCAGTGCTCTGGTCACTGCTGAGCTGCAGCATTTCCAGGCTTTGTCAAGATTATTTCTTTACACTTGGCTGCACTTCCTAACACTCCCACCACACACACACACTCTCACTCACACACACACACACACACACACTCTCACTCACACACACACACACACACACACACACACACACACACACACACACACACACACACACACACACACACACACAGATCCTGCCCCTCTGGCTACCTCTCTCCTCTCCTCCCTCCTTTCTTTCTGTCACCATCTGTATTCCTCCTTCCCTCCTCTTCAATCTCATCCCCTTTCCTCCTCTTTTCACTTTTCTCGTCCTCTGTCACCATGTCTGCTTTTACAAACCTTGACAAACACACACATACACACACACAAACACACACACAGTCACACGCAGTGAGCAGTGTGTGCATCAGACGAATGCTATATATTCAAAATGTATGCATGTTTGTGTGTGTGTGTGTGTGTGTGTGTGTGTGTGTGTGTGTGTGTGTGTGTGTTTGCCTGCCTGTCAACAGTGTGGATTGATGTTTCTCTGTTTGTGTTTGACTTTATGTGTGTGTACTTTCTGAGTATGAGTGTGGGTATGTGTGTGCCACGCTTGACTGAAGAGAAGAAAGGGCTAAACTCAGAGAGGGTTAGGTTGCATATCAGGAAGAAAGGAAAGGATAATGCAGACACACACACACACACACACACACACACACAGTTACACACAGTGAGCAGTGTGTGCATCCAAGAGGAATGGTATATATATGCGTGTGTGTGTGTGCGTGCGTGCGTGCGTGCGTGCGTGCGTGCGTGTGTGTGTGTGTTGGGTAAAGCCTGCTAATTATTATGCAGACTGTCGACTGGTGTTTCTCACACACACACACACACACACACACACACACACACACACACACACACACACACACACACACACAAATGCGTAAAAATGCACGGGCATGTATAGCTTCAGGCACACACACTTTGAGGTTGAGGCTAGCAGAGGCATAACGAGTAGAGGATTTTGGCTGAAAATCTGCCCAATTTGAATCTCTCCCTCTCACCTGTTAACACACAGATGCAAACACACACAAACACACAACTGGGGCTTAGACCTGCTGAAGTTCACCATGGCAACGAGCAGAGGTACCAATTATTGTTGTGTAATACATTTTACAGGAACATTTCTGAAACCTTAGTCGGTCAGCAGAGTCACAGGTTTGATTTCCTGTTAATCATCTGTGGGACTTCAGAGTTTATCAGAACAATGTTCCACTCGAATGCTATGAAAGTGGGCAGATCAATACCTGCAGTATCTATTCTACAAATTACACCTATAGTGAGTAGTGTTTTGAGTAGAGCCTGACCAATGTATCTATCACAGACATATCAGTATCTTTCAGTAAAAATGTTTGAATTTAGTCGGTTAAAGGTGTGATGATAAATAATGAAAAGCCAGCAAGTAATTCTTAGTGGCCCTCATTTATCAATTTGTCGTAGAAACCAGCGCAGATATGAGCGCAGAAATCCTCTTACGACAGGCTTCACGTGTGATTCATGAAACGTTCCTATCACACCAATCACAGCGTAAGAATGCTCGTACATTGATAAATGCAGTGGCTGGAAACCATCGTAGTTTAAATTTCACGCCCCAATATATTCTCGGTTTCTCAACATGGCGCGATGTAATACGGCTAAGAAGCGGCACTTTTCAGAGGTGGAGATTGATCCGATATCTCAGGTTCATTTGCACTAACGTGTGTAGTATTTGGCAGCCTGAAAACTGGTATTGAAGGAACACGGCGACTTATTGGGACATTAGCTTGTTCACCGTAACCCCGACAGTTAGACAAGTCGATACATACCCTTCTCATCTCCGTGCGTGTCGTAACTCTGTCTGACGGCTCCACCATTAGCTTAGCCTAGCACAGATCCTGGAGGTAACCGGCTCCAACTAGCCTACTGCTCCGAATAAGTGACAAAATAACGGCAACATGTTCTTATTTACATGTTGTGATTTGTATAGTCACAGCATGTACAAATAACGTCACTTGAGACACAGCCATCTTCTAACTGTATACAAACTGGGAACTATATTCTCAGAAAGGGAAGCACTGCTACTTGGGCGGAGTGATATGCTGCAGCTCTGAGCAGGTCGTATGAATGGTCTTTTGGAGCTAAAAGCTAACAGTTACCCCTTCTGCTGATGTTTTTGTTGTCTTTCTAGCCCTTATAGAAGGTTTCGTATCTAGCCTAGACGTCCAGAGTTTTTCGGGGTCTTTGTGCAATTAATCCATACTGTTACTTCTGAGATTGATACACTGTATATAAAGAAATGTAAATAGTTTGTCCTTTATATGAGTTACAATGTTCAATGTGTTTATTTGTGCACTGAATGACTCTAAATATATACAACCCCAAATCAGAAAAAGTTGGGACAGTATGGAAAACACAAATAAAAAAAGAAAGTAGTGATATCTAAATGTACTTTGACTTGTATTTCATTGCAGACAATACAACAGCACATAATTGAATGTGTTCCTCATGATTTTTCAAAAAAAACTAAATTCCTATTTTGGTTCTTGCAACACATTTCAAATAAAGTTGGAACAGTAAAGCATTTAACACTTTGTAATGTTGCCATTCCTTTTCACAACACTTAAAAGACCTTTAGGGACTGAAGACACCAAGTAATGAAGTGTTTCAGGTGTAATTTTGTTCCATTCTTGCTGCAAACAAGTCTTAAGGTGGGCAACAGTACGGGGTCTTCGTTGTCGCATTTTGCGCTTCAAAATGCACCACACATTCTCTATTAGAGACAGGTTGGGACTGCAGGCAGGCCAGTCAAGTACCCGTATCCTCTTCCTCCGCAGCCAGGACTTTCTAATGTGTGCAGAATGTGGTTTTGCATTATCTTGTTGAAATATGCATGGACGTCCCTGGAAAAGATGTCTCCTTGAAGGCAGCATATTGTGCATCACAGAAGTGCAAGTTACCTTTGCCAAGGGCACTGACACAACCCCATACACAGCAAAATATCCAGTGTAGTTTAGAGTTGTTTTTATGGTGTTAATCTTTCAGAGTTAAAAAGTGTTGATTCTGGTGTTGATTTGAATGGCATCAACACTTGCAGGGTGAATCAGTGGTCGGAGTCAGCGTAATTACAGCGAGTTGACATAATTGACACTGGTGATGAGTTGATCTGATTTCCGGTTCTTGCACATCGTTTCCTTTTTGATTAATGGCGGACGACCACGAGGAGAGGAGAATTCAAACAGGTATAATATTTGATAACCACTTAAGTTTTTACCAATTTTCATGTTTCATTTACGTTTCTCACAATTCAGAATAATATTAGTAGTACGTTTCTCAACATTGTCCGAGTGCTAACTTTATTTCCTTTCATGTACGACGACAGACCATGATAGGATCTCGAGGCCGTTTTGCTAGTTCGCTGGCAAACTGAGGTAAGAGTTGCATAGTTTATTTTAGTTAGCAGTTTTGAACTTAAGTTTTCTTATATCTTAGAATCTGTGATAGATAACAGGATAAAGTCTGTGATTTAGCTTAATGTTAACTGTTTAAAGAGGCAAATAACAGCATCCACATCCCCTTCTCAGGGCTCACGTTATTTGTGCTGTTAAAATAAGGCATAGGCCTATTCAATATTTTAGTATAACTGAACGTTATTTGACTTTTTAAGTGAGCAGCAGTAACGCGCAAATCTTTATTTATTTATTTTTACGTGCACCTAAAACACGCAGCTTCGGATGGTCAATATTTTACAAGTATAGCATAGTCTATACCTACAGTCTATACCTACTACAATGTAAAAGGCAGCGGAGATAATTTATCCATTAATCAAGCAAGAAGCATTTAGCTGAACTCTCTGCCAGTATGACTTAAGTTAACATGTGCTCATCATATGAGACGATGTGCATACTTCATCTGCAATATGTAGGCTACTACAATTACATGATAGTAGATACGAATTAATTTGCTCTAATTTCACTTTAATGTAACATTTGTGGGGTGCTCGCGGGAACTTCTTTAATATTAACAACGTCATAATCAGTTTTTTTTTTCTTTCTAGAATCTGACCCTCAAGTCAACACATCAAAAGAAACTCAACACTCAATAGTCTCCAGTATTTTCATGTGTGCCACAACTACTCTCTAGATATGATGCATGATCTCCTAGAAGGAGTTGTGCAATTTGAAATGAAACTACTGTTTGAGTATCTTTCGGAAAATGTTGTTACACGCAGTGAATTGCTCTCCAGAATATATTCATATGATTATGGATATTTGGAGAGAAAAAATCGTCCCACAAAGGTTAATCTAGAGCACAGTGGAAATAGCATAGGGCTCAATTCTATCCAGTCACTCTGTCTTGTCAGAAACATTCCGTTGCTGTTTGGTGATATCGTAGGGATAGGTGATAAAAATTGGCATTTGCTCCTGATCTTACTTCAAATTCTAAATCTGGTGTTTTCCCCTTGTATTTCTAAAGGCATGACTGTCCTCCTGAAGCATTTACCAATTGAGCACCATGAGTTATTTAAAGAGTTGTATCCACAAAAAAACTTGCTGCCCAAACACCATTTTATGGTGCATTATCCAGCCTGTATTCGCAAAATTGGACCGTTAGTCCACATGTGGAGCATGAGGTTCGAGGCTAAGCATAAAGTTTTTAAGAATACACTAAAGAATTTCAAAAACATCCCCAAGTCTCTGGCAAAAAGTCATCAGATGTCAATAGGCTATCTTTGGGAAACGACACCATTCAGTCAAGTTGAGCGTGGACCAATGAAAACATTTTGTTGGAATGATGTTGAAAATGGTGAAAAGTTGGCAGGAATGCTACAGAATCCAATACAAACAAGCATGCTTTCCATGAACTGTGTTAAACTAGATGGGACAGAATATAGACCAGACCTCATTGTATGCAATGAAATTGAGAATAAAATTCCAGTTTTCAGTCGGATTGGAAAAATACTCTTCATTGACAGCACTGTGTATTTTATTGTCGACAAACTTTTCACAGAAAAATTTTCAGAACATCATCATGCATTTAAAGTAGAGAGATACTGTGAGTTGGGTGAACTTGTAAAAGCCAACAGCTTGAAGTTCTACAGGCCTTTTGATCTGCAGTGTACATATGGGTCAGATGATGGGGACTATATTGTACCTTCCTTTGTGTTGGTGTAATTGTTTCATCTGTGTTGTTGAAAATAAAATGTCAAACTGATACAGCATTTTGACTTATTTAATTGAATGCACATTGCACGCATGTATTTTTAGTCAAAATACCAATTACACTTAAGTACCTTATATGAGCACTATAAGTGCGGAAGTAAATCTCTTGGTGTTGAGATATTTACACACCTAGTGTAATTTCAACACTAACTTGGTTTAAATGAAGGGGGTGAAACACCAATGGTGTTAACGGTGAACTCTTACAGTGTTGTTTTTACACTAAGCAAGTGTAAAAAAAAGTAACACTATTTAAGGTGTTGGTTTAACTCTATTTAGTGTGGACCTATATAAACCCCGAAAAAGTGTTAATTTTAACACTGTGAGTGTTGATTTCAAATTTGCTGTGTACCATGACAGACCCAGCTTTTGGACTTGTTGCTGGTAACAGTCTGGATGATCCTTTTCTTCTTTGGTCTGGAGCACACGGCGTCCATTTCTCCCAAAAAATACCTGAAATACTGATTCATCTGACCACAGTACACGTTTCCACTGTGTGATGGTCCATCCCAGATGCCTCCGAGCCCAGAGAAGTCGACGGCGCTTCTGGAAACTGTTAACATAGGGCTTCCTTTTGGCACAGTACAGTTTTAACTGGCATTTGTGGCTGTAACTACGTATTGTGGTACTTGACAAAGGTTTGCCAAAGTAGTCCTGAGCCCATGTGGTGATATCGCTTGTAGATGAAAGACGATTCTTGATGCAGTGCTGCCTGAGGGATCGGAGATCACGGTTGTTCAGCTTAGGCTTGCGCCCTTGTCCTTTACGCACTGAAATTCCTCCTCATTCCTTGAATCTTTTAATTATGTTATGCACTGTTGAAGGTGAAATAAGCAAATGTCTTCCTATCTTTCTTTGTGGAACATTGTTTTTAAACATTTCAATAATTTTCTCACGTATTTGTTGGCAAACTGGCGATCCTCGGCCCATCTTTGCTCCTAAAGGACTAGACCTTTCTTGGATGCTGCTTTTGTACCAAATCATAATTATAATCACCTGTTGACATCACCTGTTTCAAATCACATCATTATTTAACCAATTTACCTGATTACTAGCCCTAAATTGCTCCTGTCCCAACCTTTTTTGGAATGTGTTGCAGGTCTGAATGACAGGAAAGGATGTATATTTACAAATGAAATTAAGTTGACCAGACAAAACATGAAATATTTTGTGTTCACATTGTCTGCAATGAAATACAAGTCAAAGTACATTTAGAAATCACTACTTTCTTTTTATATTTGTGTTTTCCATACTGTCCAAACGTTTTCTGATTTGGGGTTGTAGAACTGTTTTAGACAACACAAATGTGTGGCATTGCTGTGTGTGTTATCATTAAATATGACATTATTTTGAGTATTGGCATGGCATGAGGACAAAAGCGTCTGGACTTCAAAAATGTAGATATTTTGTCCATTGTATAAGTTGCAATGTTTATTTTTTCATTGTTTGACTCCTAATACATATGAAAACTGATTAGGACAGGAAATTGTCTTAGCTTTCATTGTTGTGTGTGTGAAATCAATATCACCTAAAGGATTATTAGGAACACCCTACTAATACTGTGTTTGACCCCCTTTCGCCTTCAGAACTGCCTTAATTCTTCATGGCATTGATTAAAAACAAGGTGCTGGAAGCATTCTTTAGACATGTTGGCCCATGTTGATAAGATAGCATCTTGCAGTTGATGGAGATTTGTGGGCTGCACATCCAGGGCACGAAGCTCCGGTCATAAAGGGATGGACATGGTCAGAAACAATGCTCAGGTAGGCTGTGGCATTTAAAGATCCCATATTATGCTCATTTTCAGGTTCATAATTGTATTTTAAGGTTGTACCAGAATAGGTTTATATGGTTTAATTTTCAAAAACACCATATATTTGCAGCTCTCTCTCACTGCTGCAGCTCCTCTTTTCAACTTGTGTTCAGGTCTCTGTTTTAGCTACAGAGTGAATCATCTTTTCTTCTGTACTATCTTAGATTGCACTCGCACATGCTCAGTAGCTCAGATCGTAGATCACGTCAGTTAGCTCCATAGACAGTAAAAGAAAGGTTGTTTCTGAAAATTGAAAACTGCAGTCATCAAGCCACTTTTAAAAAAGAACAATCTAGACACTGCACTACTGAGCAACTATAGGCCGATATCTAACCTTCCATTCTTAAGTAAAATCATTGAAAAAGCGTTTTTTCAACAACTCAACCTTTTCTTGTCAATAAACAATGGTTTTGATGCCTTCCAGTCGGGTTTTCGACCACACCACAGCACTGAGACAGCTCTTGTTAAAGTATTTAATGATATCCACTTAAACACAGATACTGGCAAAACTGCAGTCTTAGTATTACTTGATCTCAGTGCTGCATTTGACACGGTCGACCATGACATATTATTACACCGATTAGAAAACTGGGTTGGCCTTTCTGGCTCAGTCCTAAACTGGTTTAAATCCTATTTAAAGAATAGGGACTACTTTGTATCTATAGGTAATTATACATCTGCGCATACAAATATGACGTGCGGAGTTCCCTAAGGCTCCGTTCTGGGGCCTCTTCTGTTTAACATCTACATGCTTCCACTGGCTCAGATTATGGAAAACAACAAAATATGTTACCACAGTTATGCGGACGACACACACATTTACATAACCTTATCGCCAGGAGACTATAGTCCTATACAAACACTGACTAAGTGCATTGAACAAATTAACGACTGGATGTGCCAGAACTTTCTTAAATTAAATGAAGAAAAAACTGAGGTGGTTGTTTTTGGAGCAAAAGAGGAACGATTAAAAGTCAGCGCTCAGCTTCAAACGACAATGTTAAAAACAACAGACAAAGCCAGAAATCTTGGTGTAATTATGGACTCAGACCTGAATTTCAACAGCCACATTAAGACAATTACAAAGTCATCCTATTACCACCTTAAGAATATATCAAGGGTAAAGGGACTTATGTCTCAGCAGGACTTGGAAAAACTTGTCCATGCTTTTATCTTCAGTAGACTGGACTACTGTAACAGTGTCTTTACAGGTCTCCCTAAAAAATCAATCAGACAGCTGCAGCTGATTCAGAACGCTGCTGCTCGAGTCCTCACTAAGACCAAGAAAGTGGATCACTCCAGTGCTGAAGTCTTTACACTGGCTTCCTGTGCCTCAGAGAGTTGATTTCAAAATACTTTTGCTAGTTTATAAATCATTAAACGGTTTAGGTCCAAAATACATTTCTGATCTGCTAGTAAACTACGAACCACCCAGACCTCTCAGGTCGTCTGGGACAGGTCTGCTTTCTGTCCCCAGGGTCAGAACTTTACAGGGAGAAGCAGCATTTAGTTTCTATGCTCCACATATTTGGAACCAACTTCCAGAAAATTGCAGGTCCGCTGCAACTCTGTTCTTTTAAATCAAGGCTGAAGACCTTTCTTTTTGATGTTGCCTTTCGTTAAATAACTATCCATTTCTTATACTTTCATTGCTTATTTTATATGCTTTTATATAACTATTTTTAACTGCTCTTTAATATTTAATTTCTTATACTGCACTGTAACTTTTATTCTTGTATTTTAATTGTCTTCATGTAAAGCACTTTGAATTGCCCTGTTGCTGAAAAGTGCTATACAAATAAAGCTGCCTTGCCTTGCCTTTCTCCAACTTTGGTCAGTTACAAGGCAGGATTAGCCGCGAGACTTCTTCTAAAGGAGGGCGCACATGTAAGTACTTCTTTTGTAGATTGTGGTGAACTTGTGAGTGTTGTAGCAGAGCTTTGCCATTGAGAACGAGCTAGCATGCTAACGCTAGCGCTAGCATGCTAACGGTAGCCCGTCGTCTCAGCTAGTTACGTAAAAAGCTGTGCAGATTTTGAACATTAATTTCATAATATGGGCACTTTAAGTGACGCTCAATTGGTACTAAAGGGCCTTAAGTGTGCCAAGAAAACATCCCCCACACCATCACACCACCACCACCAGCCTGCACAGTGGTAACAAGGCAGGACGGATCCATGTTCACATTCTGTTTACACCAAATTCTGACTGATCACTGTGGGGTGGTGATGGTGCAGTGGATATGACACATGCCTTTGGTGTGGGAAACCAGGGTTCGATTCCCACTGCAATGCATCAACCAGTGTGCCCCTGAGCAAAACACTCAACCCGTCTTTTAATGGGACAACACTGAAGAAATTACACTTTGCTACAATGTAAAGTATTAAGTATACAGCTTGTATAACAGTGTAAATGTGCTGTCCCCTCAAAATAACTCAACACACAGCCATTCATGTCTAAACCGCTGGCAACAAAAGTGAGTACAGCCCTAAGTGAAAATGTCCAATTTCTTCAGTGTCCCATTAAAATATATAATGAAATATTTACAAAAATGTGAGGGGTGTACTCACTTTCATGAGATACTGTAAGTCGCTTTGGATAAAAGCGTTAGCTAAATGTAATGTAATGTAAAATTCAGGAGATTGTCTTGACCAGTACCACACCCCTAAATGCATTGAAGCAGCTGCCATGTGATTGGTTGATTAGATAACTGCATTAACGAGAAATTGAACAGGTGTTCCTAATAATCATTTAGGTGAGTGTATATGTGAGATTCATGCTCTTGATTATTTGTCTTCATGGTCCTACAACCTTGTTTTACATTCAAGTGACCTCACTGCAGCACAAATATTCTAATAGCCCAGTTTTTCCTGGAAAAAAATGACATTCATAGATTGACAACAGGGTTGATGTTTTACAAGCTTTTATAGAAAATGAAACCAGATGGACCAGAGGTTGTCAAAAATCCTTTAGGGCTCTGGGATATTTGCAACGGCAATGTACAGCACCACACGCTTTGGGTTCCGCTTTCGCGCGCTCCCCGGGTCCAACCTAATGTTAGTTAAAGTGTTGACATGAAAGCATCAAACATGCATTTTAGATGAGAGGATATCCAGTTGTTCCCTGTCCTCATTTGCTCAGTGCGGTTCAATTGTAATGTATGTACGGGAAGCAGGGGCTTTCTACCTGGACATTATTGTAATCAAACATTGTGATTGGGTCTATAGTTAACACGTGACAATGCTGATCAACTTTTGTATTGATCAACATGTTCTGTAGGTATTACTTGTTCCACACATACACCTCCATATAAATGAGGGATGGTTGGATGGTTGTCGAGGAGTGCAGTTGACCAATCGACCATGATACATTTATAATGAAAAGAGAGAACTGTGCATAACCAGGAAGATATAAAATATTTCACTTACATTTGTAATAGTATCTTTTTTTTCTTTATATGTATGTGTATATGTGTGTATATGTATATATGTGTAGGTACATATATGCAGGGGCGTAGCAAGCTTTTCAAAAGTGAGGGGGATGGATGTGATTTGTTTATTAACAATAAAAACGATGGATACAATGACAGAGGGGTACAAAATGTATAACATACAAGATATAAAAAGTTTCCCATTTAAATGAGTGATACTAGA
This sequence comes from Gymnocephalus cernua, assembly GCA_023631565.1. NCBI lineage: Eukaryota > Metazoa > Chordata > Actinopteri > Perciformes > Percidae > Gymnocephalus > Gymnocephalus cernua. Next base: position 34,512,701 of record CM042441.1, on the reverse strand, counting down.
AAAGTATAAAAACACACTCGGAACTAGGGCTGCACAACATATCGTTTTTTTATCGTCATCGCAATATCAACCGGCGCAATATACACATCGCAAAAGTCTGCGACATATCGCTATAGACACAAAACTGATTTCTTTTTGTTTTAGGTGAAAGAAAATATGAGTAGAAAACTGCACATTCAAATGTAATGGTCATTCTTTTTTAGTGCTGCCTTTATATTCAAGTCAATGTTCAATTTGTTCAATAAAAGAACGTTAGAAATTATTTCATTTCATTTGTTTTAAATTCAACAAGCAATGTGTTGTATTTTAGCAGAATACTAATATACACCTCTTTCACAAACTGTAACATTCATTTCATTGCTCACCTGTGAACCTTCCTGTGCTCTCTCTGAAACTGATGCCTCCAGCAACTTCCTCTCCTAAAGTGGTAATAATGGGCAGTGGTAAAGGAATAGGGCCAAACAGGTGCAGCTATGGCACTAGCAAACCTCAGTGAATATTGAAAAGTAATATCATGAAATAAATGCAAACAATATCTAATGGAAATAGGCTACTGCTGTTTAATGTCAACATTTTTCAACGTTCAGCTTTCAACTTCACTTACAGGATTTCTCTTGAAAAAAGTGTCAATCTTCTCCTGCCTCTTTTCTGCATCTTGATACTGCAAACCCCATCTCTGCAATAATAATACTGGTTTAATACACTCAATAATCAGTACTGGTAAAGCAATTCTTCCTGCCTCTATGTATTAATGCTCATGGGTAGCCTAATGGGTTCCATTCAGACCTTTACATTAAGTCTTTTACTGTTATATGTCAACAAGACATTTTCACCTGGCTATGCCCACTCAGTGTTTAGATCTGTTGTGCTATTTACCAGGCAAATTAGCACATACGTAATTATATTATGATCCGTTTATTATGAATGCTATAACGTTGCTAATGTTACGGAACGTTATACTTCTTACATGGGAAACTACTCGTACATATTAGCTTTCATTTAACGTTGCTAGTGAAGTTGAAAAGGTGCAGTTACCTCCCATCCTGTAGTTACAACTGATAAACACATCATTTTCTAAATCTCTGCTACGCATATAGCTACAGTAACGGCATATAAAAAGAGATGAACATGCCACCGTACATTAAACTTTACGAACACAAATGGCAAAAGACAACCTAGCTAACTAGCTAAAAGCCTAATGTTAAATGATAGGTTCTGTTAGCTAACGTTAGCTCGGGTTGTATCTACCTAGCTACCTAATTACGATAGCAATTTGTACCAGCATTAAAGAGTTAAGCTTTACATTGATGTAACACATTAACAGTGATAACAAATGTACGGCAAACTCTAAAGATACTTACATTACCTTACCCTATTCCTTAAAATTACTGGACGCGGTCTGTTAAGACCGGTGGCAAAATTACGAATCCCACTATGGCAACGCCATGACCCGCCCTCCGAAGCATCTGATTGGTTGGGGTTAGGCATTTCACCTCGAGTGCTTATGGTTAGGATAGCGGATTGGTCAGGGGATAGGACCTGAACAAATGGGGTCACTTTACCTTGGACGCCTGGCCAATAGTAGTGATTGAAGGGCGGGTCTTGGCGTTGCCATAGTGGGAACACACCGTTGCCATGAAAAACAGAGCGTTGCTATGGACGCAATCGCTACACAGCCTACGACGTAGCTACGGTGGCAGTTCGACTGCGGAAAAACTGCAGAAAAAGTGTGGGTGTTCAACCCTCTCACCGGGAAAAGTGTGGGTGTTAAAACACCCACATCCCCCACGGGTGCGACGCGCCTGCATATATGTATATGTGGGTATGTGTATGTCTGTGAATAGATATTGTTCTTTTTCCTTGGTGTGTTGCTACGCACTTTTTATTTTGGTTATATGTATGTGTGTATATGCATTTGTATTTATGTATATGTGTGTAGGTACATATATGTGGGTATGTGTATGTCTGTGTATATATATATATATATATATATATTAGGGCTGTCAGTTTAACGCGTTATTAACGGCGTTAACGCAAACCCATTTTAATGCCGATAATTTTTTTAACGCATAGAGAGAGCAACGGGATCTGTTAGTCCACTTCTTTAACTGTCTATGGCCACACCATGTCCCGCCCTACGAAGCAGCTGATTGGTTTGGTTTAGGCATTTCACCGCGAGTGGTGAGGATAGTGGATTGGTCAGGGGATAGGACCTGAACAAATGGAGTTACGTTACCTTCGACGCCTGGCCAATAGTAGTGATTGAAGGGCGGGTCTTGTAATTTCGCAGACCGCAAACAAAACAGACACAAGCCTCGGCCGGTTTTAGCTTGCTAGCCGCGTAGCTTGTAGGCTCGTGACGGCGATTATCTTCAGAGCGAGCGAGTAGTGACTCTACAGTCAGTGAGAGAAACAAACAAATGAGGCAGTACTACCTGTAGTACTATCTGCAGGACTATCTGCAGTACTACTTGCAATGGAACATCGAGGTAACAGCGTTACATTATGTGACAGATTATTAGATCCATATGACAATGTTGTTTTCAATAAAAAAACAGTCAAATGTGCGATTAATTGCGGTTAATAGCGAGTTAACTATGACATTAATGCGATTAAATATTTTAACTTTAACTTTACTAGTATCTTTTGGTATGCATTTCAGAAAAAAATGGTTAGGATTCAGGTGAAATTGCAAATAGTGATTAATCATGATTAATCCACTGAAAATTCTGATTAATTTGATTAAAAATTTTAATCATTTGACAGCCCTAATATATATATATATATATATATATATATATACATACATATTAGTTTTGTTCGAAATAAAATTAATGAAATGAAAAAAAATAGTCAAATGGTTGAGAGAGAAGAATGTATTTGTTTGTCTTGCATACCTCTAACGTCACCCTGTTTCAACTGGCCTCAACACTCTGCTAGCCCTGACATTCATGCACGCACGCACCTCACTTCTCGTGAGTTGGATTTTATGTTCTTGACAGAAACCTGGCTTCATGCCTTTCTCCAGACTTCTTCCTCCCCGATGTGTGGACCTCTGTAGATCAGAGGTATAGGTGGAGGACTAGCCGCTGTGTTTAAGTGTGCTTTTCAGTGTCTGGAGATTCTGTTTGACAGCTGCACCACAGCTGTTTGAGACAAATTTTCCAATGACTGTGTTATGTGCGGTGGTGTATCGACCTCCAAAGTTTAATAAGGATTTTATTCAGGACTTTGCAGACTTTGCAGCTGGGATTGCGTTAAAATATGATCGCTTTTTAATCGTAGGTGATTTTAATATACATGTGTGCTGCGAATCCAGACCTATGTCTAAGGATTTTCTTAATTAATTAATTCTTAATATTGACTCTTTTAATCTCAACTCTTTTAAGCAGTCTGTCACTGGCCCGACACATGAAAAAGGACATACTTTGGACCTCGTGCTGTCATATGGCTGAAATGTTGTCATTAGTGAAATATGCGACACATGTATTTCAGATCATTTGCCCGTTTTATTTACATTGGTTGTCCCCTGCTCGGACACTTTGACTGCTGCTCCTGCACGCTGTGTGCGTGCAATTAACCCTCTACCTGCCTCAGTTTTCTGCTGCCTTTAAAGACTCAGTGCTGTATAATCTCAAATATTCTAATCTTAATGTGGAGGAACTCACCAACCTATTTGACTGTACTTGTACTGAGATATTGGACTCTGTTGCTCCACTGAGGGAGAAATGCACTAAAGAGCTTTCAGAACTGTGACTGAATGACAATACCCGCTCTCTCAGACGAGCCTGCAGAAAAGCTGAGAGAAAGTGGAGAAAGGGCAGACTCCAAGTCTCATTTCAAATTTTAAAAGGACACATTACATAAATACCACGCATAAAACTCATTTGTTATCTCATCTGGTTGCTAGTAACACCCAGAGGCCTCAGGTTCTTTTTAAAGTGTTTAACTCTCTTATTAACCCTTGTGAAACTGACTGTGCTGTGCCATCCACATTGTTGTGTGAAAACTTCCTGAAACATTTTATAGATAAAATTGTTTTTCATCCCCTGCTTTTACCAGTGACCCCTCTTCCTCTGTGTCCAGCTGTCTTCCAGCAGTTTGAACCAGTTTCATTACACATTCTCTCTGATGTAGTTAAGCAGCTTCGTCCTGCAAACTGCTTGCTGGACAGTATCTCTGCACACTTACTCAAAAAATGTTTTTAACACTGTGGGGTTGAGTATTTTATCCTTGGTAAATGCATCTCTCAGCTCAGGGTGTGTTCCAGCTGCTTTTAAACATGCTGTTGTCCAACCACTTTTAAAAAAGACAAATCTGGATCCTTCCGTTTTGTCTAATTTTAGACCTATCTCTAAACTTCCCTTTTATCTAAAGTCTTGGAGAATGTTGTTTTTAATCAACTTCAATTATTTTAGATTATTTTAGTATTCATGAAAAGTTCCAGTCTGGTTTTAAGCCCTGTCACAGTACTGAAACTGCCCTTCTAAGAGTCTATAAAGACCTTCTCTTAGTGGTTGACTCAGGAAACTGCTGTTTTAGTGCTTTTGAATTTGACTGCTGCCTTTGGCACTGTCAACCACTCCATCATTTTATCCCGACTCAAACAAAAGTGTTGGCATTACGGGCATAGCCCTAAAATGGTTTGAATCTTACTTGAAAGATAGGAGTTTTGCTGTCCACCTTGGGAATTGCTCTTCATCTGCTGCCCCTCTTTCGTGTGGGGTCTCCCAAGGTTCCATTTTGGGACCCAAGCTCTTTTCTCTGTACATGCTGCCCTTAGGGTCCTTTTTAAAAAAAACATAACTTTTTTTTCCCACTGTTTTGCAGACAATGTACAAATCTAAAATCTAAAAAAACAATGACAAGGACACTATCCAGCCTTTGCTGAACTGCTTGAGTGATCTCAAAATATGGTAGGATCAGAATTGTCTCTGTCTCAATGACAACAAGACTGAAATTGTTGTGTTTGGTCATGCTGTACATTTTAGTGCCTGTGTAGATGCTCTTGGTATTGTAGGTTCCCATATTCGTCCTTTTACCAATAATCTGGGTGATTTTTGACAGTGCTTTTAAATTTGACAAACAGATTAGTTCTGTTGTTAAAACCAGTTTCTTCCAGCTGAGACTTTTGGCTAAGGTCAAGCCCCACCTGCTACGCAAAGACTTTGAAAGAGTCATACATGCATTTATTACGTCTCGTTTAGACTACTGTAACTCTTTGTATGTTGGATTGGATCAGTCATCCCTTTGCCAGTTGCAGTTAGTCCAGAACACAGCAGCTTGACTTTTAACCCACTCCGTGTCCAGGCTGCAAATGAATCACGCATGCGCTGCCGTTCTTGCCCTGGCTTACAGAGCTGGATGTAAATGTATCTTCACTCTCACATAACATAATTATGCAAATTAGGCGACTTTTAGGACAGCCAATAGCTACTTTCGTTACTGAGCAGTTGTTGGGTGAGAAATCAGAGATAGTGTGCCACGAAGCTATATGCTGAAGCAGAATTGCTGGATTTAGGAGTTATTGAGAGAAAATTGCAAGCAAAAAGTTTAGGCTTAGGGAAGTGATGGGTCTCCTATTCGCTGATCCTGATTCTGAAGGGTTAAATCCTCATTTGGGAGATGACGATCAGTCGATTAGTGAGCATGCTAGTAGAAATAGCGGGGGTGGTGAGAATAGCGCTGGGACCAGCGGTGTTAGTGTTCACACTTTCTACCGCACCAGTCAATGGTTAATTTCTTATACTGCACTGTAACTTTTATTCTTGTATTTTAATCGTTTTCATGTAAAGCACTTTGAATTCCCCTGTTGCTGAAATGTGCTATACAAATAAAGCTGCCTTCTCTTGCCTTGCCTCAGCTCTGGAACCAACTGCCATCCGACATCCGAAATGCCCCTTCAGTTACTATATTCAAAATCAGGCTCAAAACCCACCTAGTTACATTGGCCTTCCCTGTGTTTTGTCTTACCCTGCCATGTCTGTAATTAAGTGTTGTCTATTGATGTCACTCTAGCTTAAATCACTGATCTGTAAGTGTATGTATTCTATTTTTATTATTATTCTGTGGTTAATGCGCTATATACAGCACTTTGGTCAGTGCGAGCTGTTTTTAAATGTGCTATAGAAATAAATGTTACTCGCGCACACACACACACACACACACACACACACACACACACATTATACAGTGAGCTGCAGAAAAACAATGCCTCTATTCCAGTCAATGTCGCGGTTATTAATGGCTCACACATGCACAAAACACAAATGGCGTTTACAATTTGCCTCTCATTTATCCATTCACACCGATTAAGGCTTCTAAGCAAAATGAAACCTGTTTTATCTTTTAAAATGTTTGAACAAGTGATTCATGCTTTTATTTCGACCCGTTTGGACTAGGGCTGCCCCCTCTTAGTCGATTAGTTGACTAATCGGTCATTTTGGTCTTAGTCGACTAACATTTCTTTAGTCAATAAGTCATTTTTTATGCTTATTCATGCTTAATAACTCATTTCCAAGCAACTTATGAGAACATTTCTGGTGAACACAAGATTTAAAGTGGTGCTTTTGCAGGATTAATTTCGGAGAAACTCAGTTTTACAGATGGTTAATTTACTAAACTTATATTGCGCTTTTCTAGTCTTAACCAGCTCTCCAAGAGCACAGCTCTGTCGATTACATCAACTAATCGATTAGTCAACAAAATCATATAAGTTTTAGTCGACTAAGAATTACTTTAGTTGAGGACAGCCCTAGTTTGGACTACTGTAATGCACTTTATATTGGCGTGAACCAAACTTCCCTTTCTCGCCTACAGTTAGTCCAAAATGCAGCTGCTCGTCTGCTAACAGGAACCCGGAAACACGAACACATTAGTCCCATTTTGGCCTCACTACACTGGCTCCCTGTATATTATAAAACACATTTCAAGATTTTAGTGTTTGTTTTTAAGGCGTTAAATGCCTGCACATTCAAGGCCCGTTCACATAGGACGCGCAAGAGGCAGCGCTGCGCTATGAAACCCATTATTGTGTATGGCTTGCGCGCACAACAGCTGATCTGCCGCTGCGCTGAGCAAAGCGCAGCGCAAGCGGCATTTTGCGGCTTGCCGTTCTTGCGCGTGCCGCGGCCAAGGTTAAACATGTTGTTTTAGTTTTTTTCAGACACGTGAAAGCACGTCACAGCGCACAGCGGCTGCTCTTGCGCGTGCCGCGGTCAAAGTTCAACATGGTTCAACTTTGACCGCGGCAAGCGCAAGAGCAGCCGCGGTGCGCTGTGACATAAGTCACAAGCACCCTATGCTTTCAAAAACCAAAAACAACACAGAATGCACGTGGATCCACAAACGGAACATGGACTAGAGGTTGACTTTAGCTGTCAGCAATCTCCCAGAGCTGTACGACACAAGTCCGAGGTCGTACAGAGATTTACGAGATACAGAATTGTAGCTACTACATATGTAGGCTATTAAACAAAGTGTTTTCCAGAGTATGAATGGATGATGATGAATGTATGAATTTAGGCTCATATCTTAGCTTTATTATACCCGACTGCAATGACTGCAGACCTCTTATGTATGTAAAATGCAATGACACGTAGTGTTAAAATGCACCATCTTATTTAGAAATTAAAATAATCCACACGTCTTCATCTTCATTTTCCTCATTTATTTATTTTTAAACAGGGACAATGTACAATATACATTAACCTTAGACAGGAGATATGCATTTTACCAGGTTTCCAGTGTAGTCCCTGGGCAGGCTGATGTCAACAAAGAAATTTATAACACTTTTATCCCAAAACCAACATTAACATGATGGGAGAGCCGGGACAGTTGAAACGCGGGACAGATGAAACATTCCAGTTTTTTCCGAGTGCAATGATGATAGACAGACTTCCTCAGGTCAACACATAGAGCATGTTAACCTCCTTCTATCAGCCAAATATCTTCCTGTTATTTCCTTTTATCACAGAGTTACAGGCGATAAACCAGTTTTGATGGTGGAAAGTAAACTTCATTAGCGATTACATTTTTTCGATTATTAATGAGTGTTTTTCATTTAAAGGTTTGACTACATGCTTATTCAGTAGATCATTTAGTGTCCTCCACAATCCCAGACTTTCATATTGCATACTTGTTTACATGTTATAATGGCATATGTCTATGTCGGGACGGTTGAAACAGCTGTTTCAACTGTCCCCGACCTGGCTGTAACTCCATGTATTTTAAGTAAATGCACAAATATCTGTGTTTATACAATAATTTATGGAGGTGAGACATGGAGTCCACCAGGTAGGGGGTCGAGTTTCCCCATGTTATCCTATGGAGACTGATGGGCTGTGTGTAGTTAAGGGGGGTTATTTGGAGTGCAGTGCCCTAACCCACGTAAAGAAAATGACATTTTCCACAATAGACATACATAATAAACATTATATAAATGGGAACACCTACTGTTCTAGCTATAAAAAAAAATGGCAGAATCATCCACAGTGCATGATATTTCAATAACCGCTTCATACGCGCTTCATGATGACGGCAATGAGTTAACAGACATTCACGAAGACGTAAAGCCCAGCAACAATCTATGAAACATTACGCACGCCCCACTGTTGCTGTAATAATTCCTGAACGGTTTTGTTCAAAGCTGAAAATGCATCTTATTTGACAGATGACAGGTGGAGGTTGCTAGTGACAAAATATTAGCTTTCAGTGCGATACGATCGCTTTGTAAATTACGTTTAATTAAAAAGTGTTTCAACCGTCCCGGCTCTCCCCTACCCTTCATTCATTTACAGATATGCTCCCACATACACATCAGTTACTATAGGCTACATTATGTGAACATGTTTGTTTTAAAAGAAGCCATTTATTTATTTTTTTCTATTTAGAGGAGTGTAAGAAAAGGTGGAAGAACCTAAGGGACAGGTACATAAAGGAGAGGAGGCAACAGAGAGACAAAAAAGTGGTACAGGGGCAGACCAACAAAGTACTTGGAACTACTTTTCCGTACTGTCTTTTCTGGAGCCACACGTCAGGGAGAGATAGATTGTAGAACTGGACTATCGGAATGTTGTTCGTATCTCGGAAATCGTGGAACTGACTCTCGTCAGCAGACTGTCAAATTGCTCCCTGTTGAGCCAAAAGTAGCCCTGGAACCGGTCAAAATGCGGAGCTCCTTCACCAGCCGGAATTAGCCCAACTGCTGTCTGGACCTGAGGGTCTCGTGCACCCACACCCTTGTTGCTGCGGCTACGGACGCAGACGTGACGTGAATTTAAATATTGTCGCATGTATGACGTAAATTTCGAAACTCTGCCTCTTCTGCGCTGAGCCCCGCGGCAAGCACAACAAAAGTTATTTTGGGAATAGGACAACCTAGCGGCGAGCGCAGCGCATGCCGCGTCCTATGTGAACGGGCCTTCATACCCCGTCAAGGTCATTGAGGTCTGGGGATCAGCTGCGGCTAAATGTGCCCAGGACCAGGCTGAAGACCAGAGGCGACCGCTCTTTTTCAGCAGTTGCTCCCAAATTGTGGAATGATTTGCCACCGCACATTAAAGTTGCGCCCACCCTTCACACCTTTAAATCTCGTTTGAAAACATATCTTTACTCCCTGGCTTTTGCTCCACCATGAGGGTTGCTGTGGTATATATTTATATGTATATATGTGTATATACTATTTATTCCGTTGTTCTCTCTGTAAAGCACTTTGGTAACCTTGTTGTTTGTTTACATTTTGCTATGTAAATAAAGTGGATTGGATTGGATTGCAGCAGGCTACCATGCAAGGTGCTGGTCCGACCATCTGGAGCAGTTTGGTACCTGTAGACAGGAGGAGCTGGGGATCGAACCAACCCTGGTATTGGTGGACAACCCGTTCTACTTCAGAGTCTTTGGTAGTGCTTTTATCTACTACTACATACTGTAGAATACACAACACATACTGTACACAGACTTAAAATAGTCAGCTAGGCAGTGCTTATATGTCATTAAAAAGTGTTTTGCCATGAGAAAAATTACCAAAGCACACGCACACACAAATACATATATATATATATATATATATATATATATATATATATATATATATATATAAATAAAATATAATAAATAAAACTGCAAGTGTGTGTGTGTGTGTGTGTTTTGTCTTTTATCAGGTCTGAGGCAGCCTGTGAGTCAGTGTGTGTCCTCGCAGGCTTGGCAGCACTGCCCACAGTATCTGGCTTTGTATTTTGTTATCTTGCCAAGCTACAAATTGGCATAAACCTCACCTGAAATTCATTCTAATGTTTCACTTTGTGTACAGGTTCATTTTACACTCCTTCAGCTGGTAATCAGTCATCCCCAATGCAACCTCACACATTGTCACCTTGTCCTGAAAAAAAACTTAATGATGAGACCTTGTAAATCCTGAAGCAGCTGTTCCTCTTGTGTGGGTGCTAACTGTTTTCCCCTATAATATATGTTATTGGTTTGAGGTTGAGAAATGGTCTCTGCATAGTCTGCATGGTGCCAGTTGTTGCACTCTTGCATGTTAACACAACAAAAATGCAATTATTCAATTACTGCCAGCCACACAGACGCTGCTCATGCATCGTGAAATCAGAAACATTACAGTCCACTGTCGCACTGACCGGATGCAGCTCCTGTTGATTATTGGCTCCTAATCTGTGTGACAAACATTCAGCTGGTGGTCACTGCAAAGACACTCTCTTCAGATATATTTAGTGGAATAAAAAGTGCAATATGTCTCTCTGAAATGTAGGGAAGTTAAGAAGATTTACTTTATTAATCCCGCAAGGGGACATGTTTACACTCTGTTGTTAAAGATAAACACAACACATACATGCCCAGAACTTATAATGCAGAGATGTCAGAGTGAGGGGGCTGCAGGGGCCCCAAGCAGTTGATGGTCCAGTGCTTTGCCCAACGGCCTCTAGGAAGTGTCCATGAGGTGAACTGGCACATCTCCATGTACCAGTCCACACTCCATACATTGGTCCGGGGACTTGGGCTGAATCCCATTTCTCTGTCTTAACCCTTCCTCTTTGTCTTACCCCTACACCTCTGTCCCTCGAACCGAGTGGTAAGGGCTAGGGGTGAAAACATACCCCTATGAAATGGGACACAACTTACAGTATTGATCACAAACCTCCAAGATGCTGTCTGCAAGTGTATGTCTATTGCATGGGTTTTGACAACAGTGTCATATGCATGTCACATGTATATATTGTATAGTTCTTTTATGTTCACTTTGGTGGTGCAGATGTTCTTATCCGTGTACTACTTAGGTCTGTTTGGAATACCGTAAAACTTCAAATAATAGCCCGGGCTTCTATTTACCCAAATCGCCGAAATGGACCGGCTAGTATTTGAGACAGGCGTCTATAAGAGACAGGCCTTTAATTGACAATAGGAGGTTACCACATTATATATATATTTTTTAATTCGTATGATGTAAGGGATAATGTAGAGCGAGGCGGTTGTTATAGCGAATACAACCCCGACAGGGTGATCGCGTCGGGGTCTTGAATCAGCCTGAAGTCCATGCGTCCAACGTAAACTCCGTATCTGTTAAGCTAATGCAACCCTTCATCTATTACTCACCACCACCTTACGGGCTGTGGTAGTAGCCGTATATGTTATGGGGTGCTGCCGTGGTGGACAATTGACCCAGCTGCTGTTTTAATCACTGCAGGAATTGACATGACATTAGCTGACGCGTTGTAGTGAGCTAGCGGGTTATCAGCTGCTCGTATTTACATTAAACTGAACATTTCTGTTGACGGTGAAGTGAGACGAGGTAAATGGCTTCATGTCCTCATTCATCTCGTTTCCTTTTTACACAGCCGCTGCATGTTGACACACAAACGTGCAATGTAAGCTAACTAATTAGCGTTGTTGTCCCTGCGTAGCGATAATAGACCGTTTATAAAGATGTAGCGATATGCGCTCACCAGATCTGCTGTCATTGCTTGAATTGGAGGACAGAAGTTGCTCGACGGCGTTTCTCCACTTTTTGCCACAGCTGATAAATTATCCGACTTCTTTCAGCGGATTGATTGATAGCTGTCCTCCGGAGTGAACAGAACTGCGTCCATAGCAACGCTCTGCTTTTGCATGGCAACGGTGTGTTATGCATGTCTCGCCGCTGCTTCTCACGAATTTTGTTCGGCAAATTTGACAACTGTCAGCTTAAATGTCAAATCATACTTTTTTCTTTTTGTCTCCATGATGGTATTGAGAGAATTAAGAAAAACTGAAGACTAAAAGAAAGTTCGTTAACCTGTTTGTTATGTTGCCATAGTGATGAGTCGTTTATGAACGGTTGCGTCTGTCACGTGAAATCAAATCAAAACACAGAACAAACGATCTGACAGGTTTTAAAAGATCAAATACAACCCGACACGGAAAAAAACAAAAAAACAGACCAGGCCTCTATTTGAGACCGGCCTTTATTTACCCAAATCTGTTGTCACACCAGGCGTTTAAAAGAGACAGGCGTCTATTTGGGACTCGGCTATTATTTGAAGTTTTACGGTACATATTTTTATACACACTGCATGGTGTGTTGTTTCTGTTCAAGTTGTCACTGTTTTGAATGTCATTGATGTTCAGAAAAACTTTCTTTGTTAACAAAAATCTACACATAACAGGCAAAAACATTATATAAAAATATATTATACTATATTATACTACAGAACCATTATCGACTATTAAAACCATAACTTACAACCCCAAATCAGAAAAAGTTGGGACAGTATGGAAAACACAAATAAAAAAAGAAAGTAGTGATTTCTAAATGTACTTTGACTTGTATTTCATTGCAGACAATACAACAGCACATAATTTAATGTGTTCCTCATGATTTTTTTTTCCTATTTTGGTTCTTGCAACACATTTCAAAAAAAGTTGGAACAGTAAAGCATTTACCACTTTGTAATGTTGCCATTCCTTCTCACAACACTTAAAAGACGTTTATGGACTGAAGACACCAAGTGATGAAGTGTTTCAGGTGTAATTTTGTCCCATTCTTGCTGCAAACAAGTCTTAAGGTGGGCAACAGTACGGGGTCTTCGTTGTCGCATTTTGCGCTTCAAAATGCGCCACACATTCTCTATTGGAGACAGGTCGGGACTGCAGGCAGGCCAGTCAAGTACCTGTATCCTCTTCCTCCGCAGCCAGGACTTTGTAATGTGTGCAGAATGTGGTTTTGCATTATCTTGTTGAAATATGCATGGACGTCCCTGGAAAAGATGTCTTCTTGAAGGCAGCATATTGTGCTCCAAAATCTCGATGTACTTTTCAGCATTAATGGTGCCATCACAGAAGTGCAAGTTACCTTTGCCAAGGGCACTGACACAACCCCATACCATGACAGACCCTGGCTTTTGGACTTGTTGCTGGTAACAGTCTGGATGATCCTTTTCTTCTTTGGTCCGGAGCACACAGCGTCCATTTCTCCCAAAAAATACCTGAAATACTGATTCATCTGACCACAGTACACGTTTCCACTGTGTGATGGTCCATCCCAGATGCCACCGAGCCCAGAGAAGTCGACGGCGCTTCTGGAAACTGTTAACATAGGGCTTCCTTTTGGCACAGTACAGTTTTAACTGGCATTTGTGGCTGTAACTACGTATTGTGGTACTTGACAAAGGTTTGCCAAAGTAGTCCTGAGCCCATGTGGTGATATCGCTTATAGATGAATGACGATTCTTGATGCAGTGCTGCCTGAAGGATCGGAGATCACGGTTGTTCAGCTTAGGCTTGCGCCCTTGTCCTTTACACACTGAAATTCCTCCACATTCCTTGAATCTTTTAATTATGTTATGCACTGTTGAAGGTGAAATAAGCAAATGTCTTCCTATCTTTCTCCTGTGAGATAAGCCTCTAGCAACATTGTTGGATGCTGCGTTCTAAGCCTGGCAACCTCCGTGGACTTTGAGTCTGGGGAGGAGGGGGCGGGGGGAGACAACTCTCTTCAGTATTTTGAATTTGTACTGCAGTAACTACAACCCCAAATCAGAAAAAGTTGGGACAGTATGGAAAACACAAATAAAAAAAGAAAGTAGTGACTTCTAAATGTACTTTGACTTGTATTTCATTGCAGACAATACATAATTTAATGCGTTCCTCATGATCATCATCCTATCTTTGAGGAACATTGTTTTTAAACATTTCAATAATTTTCTTACGTATTTGTTGGCAAACTGGCGATCCTCGGCCCATCTTTGTTCCTAAAGGACTAGACCTTTCTTGGGTGCTGCTTTTGTACCAAATCATAATTATTATCACCTGTTGACATCACCGGTTTCAAATCCCATCATTATTTAACCAATTTACCTGATTACTAGCCCTAAATTGCTCCTGTCCCAACCTTTTTTGCAATGTGTTGCAGGTCTGAATGACAGGAAAGGATGTATATTTACAAATGAAATTAGATTAACCAGACAAAACATGAAATATTTTGTGTTCACATTGTCTGCAATGAAATACAAGTCAAAGTACATTTAGAAATCACTACTTTCTTTTTTTATTTGTGTTTTTCATACTGTCCCAGCTTTTTCTGATTTGGGGTTGTACATGTCACACACATATAACAAAGGCATTCACATGTATAAAACTCAAAAAACACACCACAAACAAACAAAACACCTACAGCTATTCTGAAATTCCAGACCAATCTGATGCCTGTTAGCCAGTAACCTTTCCCTCCTGTATCATAACCAACAACAAGGTACAGCTACAGGAACAGGAATGCATTACAAATTATTAAAATAAGTAATACAGTACCAATACAGTACCAATACAATAATGAATAGCTACAACAGGAATGCATGACTCACTCCCATAGTTGCTTTGCAGCATATTTTGACAGTATATGTATATTAGGACGGTACATGTAAAGCATGTATCAATGTCTCCAAAGCAAGTAGTGTTTCTTTCAAGGCAGAGAAATGCAGGACTGTTGTGCAAATAAGCAATGTAACGTTAACGTTATATGTTAAGGCTAGCATAGCAAGCTAGCGATTTAAAAAAATGTTTTAATTAAGAACATTAAATCAATAATTTCAGCCTAAAATACTTACATTTATGGGTCTCTTTAATCGACCTGGCAGCCATGTTCCTTGTTGCGCAATGTATCTGGATACCCCTGGCTGGCCAAGTAAGCTTGCGTCCTTGCTTGGTCTCCAGGGGCATCTATCCTTCCCCTTAGCCCTACCCCTTGATCAAGATGAGTATTGGGACAACACCAGCTCCCCTACGGACTAAGTTACTGCCACCACCAACAGTAAAACAATAACATGGAGAGGGCTGTCCCTAACGATTATTTTTATCATAGATTAATCTAACGATTTTTTTAGTCGATTAATCTAATGATTAATTTGCATATTAATCTGAAGATTTTTGAACTGAATTTTGGAGAAGTACTTTACATAAAACTTAAAAGTAATACTGACAGCTAGTGTTTAAAATACAACCCCAAATCAGAAAAAGTTGGGACATTATGAAAAACAAAAATAAAAAATAAAGTAGTGATTTCTAAATGTACTTTGACTTGTATTTCATTGCAGATAATGTGAACACAAAATATTTCATGTTTTGTCTGGTCAACTTAATTTCATTTGTAAATATACATCCTTTCCTGTCATTCAGACCTGCAACACATTCCAAAAAAGGTTGGGACAGGAGCAATTTAGGGCTAGTAATCAGGTAAATTGGTTAAATAATGATGTGATTTGAAACAGGTGATGTCAACAGGTCATTGTAATTATGATTTGGTACAAAAGCAGCATCCAAGAAAGGTCTAGTTCTTTAGGAGCAAAGATGGGCCGAGGATCACCAGTTTGCCAACAAATACGTGAGAAAATTATTGAAATGTTTAAAAACAATGTTCCTCAAAGAAAGATAGGAAGACATTTGCTTATTTCACCTTCAACAGTGCATAACATAATTAAAAGATTCAAGGAATGTGGAGGAATTTCAGTGCGTAAAGGACAAGGGCGCAAGCCTAAGCTGAACAACCGTGATCTCCGATCCTTCAGGCAGCACTGCATCAATAATCGTCATACATCTACAAGCGATATCACCACATGGGCTCAGGACTACTTTGGCAAACCTTTGTCAAGTACCACAATATGTAGTTACAGCCACAAATGCCAGTTCAAACTGTACTGTGCCAAAAGGAAGCCCTATGTTAACAGAAGCGCCGTCGACTTCTCTGGGCTCGGAGGCATCTGGGATGGACCATCACACAGTGGAAACGTGTACTGTGGTCAGATGAATCCGTATTTCAGGTATTTTTTGGGAGAAATGGATGCTGTGTGCTCCGGACCAAAGAAGAAAAGGATCATCCAGACTGTTACCAACAAGTCCAAAAGCCAGGGTCTGTCATGGTATGGGGTTGTGTCAGTGCCCTTGGCAAAGGTAACTTGCACTTCTGTGATGGCACCATTAATGCTGAAAAGTACATCGAGATTTTGGAGCACAATATGCTGCCTTCAAGAAGACATCTTTTCCAGGGACGTCCATGCATATTTCAACAAGATAATGCAAAACCACATTCTGCACACATTACAAAGTCCTGGCTGCAGAGGAAGAGGATACGGGTACTTGACTGGCCTGCCTGCAGTCCCGACCTGTCTCCAATAGAGAATGTGTGGCGCATTTTGAAGCGCAAAATGCGACAACGAAGACCCGTACTGTTGCCCACCTTAAGACTTGTTTGCAGCAAGAATGGGACAAAATTACACCTGAAACACTGCATCACTTGGTGTCTTCAGTCCATAAACGTCTTTTAAGTGTTGTGAGAAGGAATGGCAACATTACAAAGTGGTAAATGCTTTACTGTTCCAACTTTTTTTGAAATGTGTTGCAAGAACCAAAATAGGAAAAAAAATCATGAGGAACGCATAAAATTATTAATTATTATTAAAAATTATTATTAATATGTATTGTCTGCAATGAAGTCAAAGTACATTTAGAAATCACTACTTTCTTTTTTTATTTGTGTTTTCTATACTGTCCCAACTTTTTCTGATTTGGGGTTGTAGTTACTGCAGTACAAATTCAAAATACTGAAGAGAGTCGTCTCCCCCCGCCCCCTCCTCCCCAGACTCAAAGTCCACGGAGGTTGCCAGGCTTAGAACGTAGCATCCAACAATGTTGCTAGAGGCTTATCTCACATAGCCAGACATTACTCCACAGCACAGCGGAGTAGCTAACGTTATATGCTGGCTATATCGACAGTCATAAAAGCCCATGCTCAAGCAGAGCTCTGTTCCCAACTGACAGACGCACTTTTCAGCTTTTTTTCGGCTTAGAAACACAACAACCTCGCTGTCCTCTCCACCCAACTGAACACACTTTATTGGCTTAGAATTATGGCAACAATCGCTAAACACACTGCAAACTCAGGGTGTCTCTACCCGATTTACAGCCCCTCTCTCTTGGCTTAAAATAACTCAACGTTGTCGGCTACGGCTGCTGAACAGGCTACATGTTGTAAACAGCTGTGGCTTGGCTGGTCCTCCGGTAACATTAGCAGTTAGCAGGGTTAGCATGGCAGCATTAGCCAGGACCAATCCGGATCACGAGACTTGTTTAAATTCACTGCTGAGACTTTTTTATGTGTGAAATCAACTGTGTAGAGTTCGGAAATGGGCAGTTTACGAAAATTGATGGCTAATTGCAAAGTTTCTCCGACACTGTCGGAGTTCAGAAGCTCCACAGTCTGACATGACAGCCGGCTGGTGCCTGCCGGGGTCAATGGCTTGCCGGTTGGCCTGTCCACCTGTACAGATCCCACTCTCAGTTGGCTGGAGCTCTCTTAGGAGACTCACAGACAAGAGGTGTTTATTTCCCCGATCATTTGTTTAAATAACACAACACACATATCCATTATAAGATTAACTGGAACTTGTGGTGTTTCGGAGTTATAAAATTCCACAAGTGATTGCTGACACTGGCCACATCTGACCAGCATCTGAGAGGGGGAGAGAGATTCCTGTCTCTCTTTGACAGACTTGTAAATACATTTTAACGTGATAGCCTATACATGAGATTTAATATTTCAGTTCATAATTATTGATTGTTGTATTTGCTTATTTCACATGAATTAAGATTTAAGAAATGAAGTTTCAATTTGTATGGTAGATAAATAAACAGTTGTATCAACATAAAATGGTAACATGTTATGGCATAAAATATGTAGACTTCCAGTAATTGATTGATTAAATGTCACCATATGGGACCTTTTGTTCACGTTTTGTTCATGTAAAGTTTGAGCAAATGTTAGATCTGAACCACACATCATCGTATAAAGTAAACAAACATTGGTCATAAACAAAATTCAAAGCTCAATAAGTGGTGGGAGTTCATTTTTTCGTCCAAAGTTTTAAGAGCTTGTTCTAAAGGCTCAGCCTGTCCTAGTATGGTGGAAATAAATCGATGTAATGGTTTCATACTCCATACTACTAATGAACGCAGTATGCAGTAGTTACTGCATACTGCATTCGTCTGTAGTATGTAGTAGGCAATTTCGATAACACTGTCTCCCAGTCTGTGCGTGTATGTCAGGGGGCGGGGCCATTCAATCAGCTCTGCCACTCATCCAGCGCAGCTGCTGCCACTCTACTACTCACCTCACCAGTACAAAAGCCTAGGTTGATCTCACCATCATTGCGTTTACCTGTGTGGCGTCATTGGGAGGAACAGCCTCACTGATCTAAACCCGAGTGGTTGTTCGTTGTTGGACTTATGTGCTTGTCATGGATTGTCTATAACGAACACCATGTTCAAACACTTGGTACCAGAGCACCCTAGTCCGAAGGTTAATGATCGATTTTATAATCATTTCATCTGATCTGAGGCCGTATGTTTGTGACACTCGGGTGAAGAGAGGGGCGAAGCTGTCAACCGATCACCATCTGGGTTAAGCCCAAATGGGTAGTGCGGGTAAATTGGGAATGTCTGGAGGAGGCTCCTGTCCGACCGACGTTCAACTCACACCTTCAGCGGAGCTTTCCATGCATCCCTGTGGAGGCTGGGGGCATTGAACCTGAGTGGACAATGTTCAAAGTTTCCATTGCTGAAGCTGCGGCAGGGAGCTGTGGTCTTAGGGTCTTAGGTGCCTCAAGGGGCGGTAACCTACGAACACCGTGGTGGACTCCGGTGGTCAGGGAAGCCGTCTGACCTGGAGTCTGTCCAGGATATGTTATCTAGACGACTCTAGAGGCAGTTGCAAGGTACCGAAGGGCTGCAGCCTCTGCCGTGAAAGAGTCAAAGCAGCGGGTGTGGTTGTTTCTCCACTGCCGACTGCAGCGATCTTGCTTAAAACTGGACCAATGTCAAAGATTGTCGTTCCCATCAGGCACTTACACACAAAAACATAGGGAAATACGGTCCAGGTTAAAAATAAATAAATAAATAAATAAATAAATAAAAACGGTAGTTACCCTTCAAGTTGTGTTGCCTCATTTGGGATTGAAAATTAGATGAATATGTAGCCTGATTAGAGGTGGCCCTAAAATAATATGATATTTTAGGTTGATGATAATCTTGAACTGTATTGGTAATACCATAAAAGTACATAGAAGTGCAATAAAACAAGTGTTACAGTTTTATTTCAGCATTTAAACATTAACAGTTCAACTATTCAGTAAAAACTAAAAAACCAGGTGCAGTTAACAACCGAGTTAACAGTCCGTGACTTTCGGACGAACAGGTGATGACTGCTGAGACTGTTTCTGAATTATTTAACGGCAATACAAAGAGATATACAGGCTTTAACAGGCTTCCCATTAGTCACTGTGGGTCATTCATAGACACGTATGTTTAAATGCACATACAGACAAACAGTGTTGGTCAAGTTACTTGGAAATAGTAATTAGTTACTGATTACTTCTCCAAGAAAGTAATCCAGTTACTTTACTGATTACTTATTTTCAAAAGTAAAGAGTTACTTTATTAGTTACTTTACAAAAACATGATGCACGATCCAGTGAACTGTTACACCCATAAAACTTTTGTTATTCACCGTCCAGATGTCAGCAGTGGTGGAAACAAAGTCTACATCTTCGAGTGCAGCCTTCAAATTAGCGTCCATTATGTCGTATTCTCTCTCAAGGTTTCCTGCAAATGACTTTCTCTGCGGCAGCTTGACACCGCGTTTGGTCGGTATTTTTTCTACCGTCGGAACGATTCAGTCAACAGTGGAAATTGGCAGCATGTCCTCGACAATATAGCCAGCGACGAGCTTCTTCAGTTCAGCAGCACTAAGTCCTGTCGCTTTTAAGTCTATTTTCACCTGTTTAGCAGGAGAGGGGGGGGGGGGGGGGGGGGGGCCCTCGGAGGTTCGCCCGGTGGAATTGGATGTAGCCCCAGCGCCGTGGTCATGTCAGTTGGGGGTTCAGAGTTTTTTTCAGAGAGATTCACATTCCTGTGCCGGCTGGCTAGGTGCTTGCTCAGATTTGAGTGGAATCTTTCGCTGTAGATAAGTTTTCTTCCCATGCAGAGTGTACAGCGGACGCTGATGTTTTTGTCACCTTTAACCGAGTCAAACTCAAAGTTATGTCAGTACTTCCAAGCATTAAACGCTGCATGATCCTGCTCTCTCCCGCGCTCCATGTTGTCTCTTGTTCAACACTACACATGTCGGTGTTTACACTGAAGTCGCGGCGCTCATACGTCATCGTCACTCACGAGACAGTCTCACCAAACAAAATCACGGTTAAGTAACGCAGTAACGCAGCCTGCTTACGGGGAAGTAACAGTAATCTAATTACTGTTTTTGCAATTGTAATCCCTTACTTTACTCGTTACTTGGAAAAAGTAATTGGATTACAGTAACGCGTTACTTCTAACGCGTTACTGCCCATCAGTGCAGACAACACAGTCAAATATTGAGCAACATTAGTGTGCCCACCAAGGGCACCTCCCGTGCTGACCAATGAAAACTGCAAAAATGCTAAAAACTGCAGTTCATCGAGTGGCCACTTAGGGCTGGCTCCAGAAGCGAGTCACTTTTCATATACCCCATGTTAAAATGCCCAACTTTACAGCAGAACTAAACATGATGGAGGGTGGTGATGGCGCAATGGACATCACACATGCCTTTGGTGTGGGAGACCCGGGTTTGATTCCCACTGCGATACAACAACCTATGTGTCCCTGAGCAAGACGCTTAACCCCTAGTTGTTCCAGAGGCGTGTGACCTCTGACATATATAGCAATTGTAAGTCGCTTTGGATAAAAGCGTCAGCTAAATGACATGTAATGTAATGATTACAGCCTCGTACAAAAAACGGTTTTGGTCAGAGCAAATATGAATATAATTTATTATAAAACTATTCAAAAGAAAACACTCACATCAGTTACACTAAACTCGGTTTCCCAGACAGAGTTTAAAATAAATGAGGACTAGGCTAATTCTACTTAAATTAATACAGACTTAAAAAATGGGTTTCCGAGACATTGCTTTAGAGTAATGTTGTGCACTTGGTGCAGACCTGAGGTTGCTACAAAACCCAGGGCTGGACCCTTAAGAAACATTAACATTGTGTGGAACTGAAGTAAATCACCCAACCAAACAATGGACAAAGGTAGAAAGAATTTAAGTGACTTTGAAAGGACCCTTTTGAAGCAAATTGTGTCAAACCACCCAATTATTGAGAACAAACACCATGATTCAGCAACAGAAAACAAGAGAAAGACTGCTTGGACTTCAATTTGCAATGAATTTAACTCAAATGAAAAAGTAAGCAACAGGACACCTCAACAACTTCAGGTAAGCTACTGTATTATTGTTGGTCTACTTTTACACGTCAGTCACTTTGAAATGTTGCTTCATTTTGATCCAAGTATATTACAAACAGCATCATCCATCCATCCATCCATCCATCCATCCATCCATCGTCGTCCGCTTATCCGGTGTCAGGTTACGGGGGGAGCAGCTCCAGCAGAGGACCCCAAACTTCCCTTTCCTGAGCCACATTAACCAGCTCTGACTGGGGATCCCGAGGCGTTCCCAGGCCAGGTTGGAGATGTAATCCCTCCACCTAGTCCTGGGTCTTCCCCGAGGCCTCCTCCCAGCTGGACGTGCCTGGAACACCTCCCTAGGGAGGCGCCCAGGGGGCATCCTTACCAGATGCCCAAACCACCTCAACTGGCTCCTTTCGACGTGAAGGAGCAGTGGCTCTACTCCCGAGCTCCTCACAGATGACTAAGCTTCTCACCCTATCTCTAAGGGAGACGCCAGCCACCCTCCTGAGGAAAGCCATTTCGGCCGTTTGTACCCTGGATCTCGTTCTTTCGGTCATGACCCAGCCTTCATGACCATAGGTGAGGGTAGGAACGAAAACTGACCGGTAGATCGAGAGCTTTGCCTTCTGGCTCAGCTCTCTTTTCGTCACAACGGTGCGTAAACTGAATGTAATACCACCCCCGCTGCGCCGATTCTCCGAACAATCTCCCGCTCCATTGTCCCCTCACTCACGAACAAGACCCCAAGGTACTTAAACTCCTGCACTTGGGGTAAGGACTCATTCCCTACCTGGAGAAGGCACTCCATCGGTTTCCTGCTGAGAACCATGGCCTCATCCCAGCCGCTTCACACTCGGTTGCAAACCGATCCAGTGAGTGCTGAAGGTCACAGGCCGATGATGCCATTAGGACCACAGCATCTGCAAAGAGCAGTGATGAGATCCCCAGCCCACCGAACTGCAACCCCTCCCCACCATGACTACGCCTTGATATCCTGTCCATAAATACTACGAACAGGATTGGTGACAAAGAGCAGCCCTGGCGGAGGGCCAACCCTCACCTGGAACGAGTCTGACTTACTGCCGAGAACCCGGACACAGCCCTCGCTTTGGTCATACAGAGATTGGATGGCCCTGAGAAGGGACCCCCTCACCCCATACTCCCGCAGCACCTCCCACAGTATCTCCCGGGGGACCCGGTCATATGCCTTCTCCAGATCTACAAAACACATGTAGACCGGATTGGCATTCTCCCAGGCTCCCTCCAGGATCCTTGCAAGAGTAAAGATCTGATCCGTTGTTCCACGACCAGGACGGAATCCGCATTGTTCCTCTTCAACCTGAGGTTCGACTATCGGCCGAACCCTCCTTTCCAA
Organism: Gymnocephalus cernua; assembly: GCA_023631565.1. Lineage (NCBI taxonomy): Eukaryota > Metazoa > Chordata > Actinopteri > Perciformes > Percidae > Gymnocephalus > Gymnocephalus cernua. The sequence goes on along the minus strand of CM042441.1, from coordinate 34,489,558 downwards.
CACCTTGGAGTACACTTTACCAGGGAGGCTGAGAAGTGCGATACCCCTGTAATTGGTACACACCCTCTGGTCCCCCTTTTTGAACAGGGGAACCACCACCTTGGTCTGCCACTCCTTTGGCACTGTCCCAGACTTCCACGCAATGTTGAAGAGGCGTGTCAACCAAGACAGCCCCTCGACACCCAGAGCTTTCAGCATTTCCGGACGGATCTCATCAATCCCTGGGGCCTTGCCACTGTGGAGTTGTTTGACTACCTCAGTGACTTCCACCAGGGAAATGGATGACAATCCCCCGTCATCCTCCAGCTCTGCCTATAACAAAGAAGGCGCATCAGCTGGATTTAGGAGTTCCTCAAAGTGCTCCTTCCACCGCCCTATTACCTCCTCAGTTGAGGTCAACAACGTCCCATCCTTACTGTACACAGCTTGGATGTTTCCCCGCTTCCCCCTCCTGAAGTGGCAAACGGTTTTCCAGGGTTACTAGGGTGCTCTGGTACCAAGTACACTTATGAGCATCCCTATGTTAGAACATGGTGTTTGTTATAGACAATCCATGGCTAGCACAGTTAAGTCCAATAACAGATACCCACTCTGGTTTAGATCAGGGAGGCCGTTCCTCGCAATCACGCCTCTCCATGTGTCTCCATCATTGCCCATATATGCGTTGAAGTCCCCCAGCAGAACTATGGAGTCCCCCACCGGAGCCCCATACAGGACTCCATTCAAGGTCTCCAAGAAGGCCGAATACTCTGAACTCTTGTTTGCACAAACAGTCAGAGTTTTCCCCCTGTTGGAAAAAAAAAATAATAATAATAAAAAAAAAAATATATATATATATATATATATATATATATATATATATATATATATATATATATATATATATTTATATATTATCATTGATGAATGATAAATGCACATTATGTTTGACTAATGATTCTTATTCTTCCTTTCATGGGGAGACTTCATGAAAGTGACTGCTGACTGATATGAGCTAGTCCACTTCCAAGGCCAAAACTTGCAAAACATTGATTTAGCTATGCTTGTTTAAACTGTGATTGTTAGACTCATACAATTTCAAAGTAACTGTGACATTAAATGTCACTATCGATTATACTTTTGCTGACGTACAAATGAGCTGTCTAAACATGTGACTTTTGAGAATAAAAACTCTGCAAGACGAAAGAATTGTCGGAGATGCAGGTGGTTGCATGTTGAGCGCACCTCTCCCCTTGCAAGGATTCCCTTGCAAGTAAAACTAAACTACCTGTTTGTGGTCTTCTTCGTGCTGTGTGCTTATTTAATTACAGAATAAGGGGTTTTCAAACCCAACACCCCCCCACCACCCGCAGGCGTAGGGAGGCGACCCTCTCTTCCACCGGGGTAAACTCCAACGTAGCGGCGCTCAGCCGGGGGCTTGTGAGTATCTCCACACCCGCCTGGCGCCTCACACCATGGGCAACTCTGGAGAAGAAAAGAGTCCAACCCCTCTCCAGGAGTATGGTTCCAGAACCGAGACTAGACCAGATCCAACTGCTAGCGCTACACCTCCCGCACAAGTTCCGGCTCCTTCCTCCACAACGAGGTGACATTCCATGTCCCCAGAGCCAGCCTCTGCCGCCCAGGTCTGGTTCGTCGAGGCCCCTGACCTTCACCGCCACCCGTGTGGCAGCGCACCCGACCCCAGCGGTTCCTCCCACAGGTGGTGGGCCCATGGGATGGAGAGATAGGTGCCACGTAGCTTTTTCAGGCTGTGCCTGGCCGGGCTCCGTGGCAAACCCAGCCACCAGACGCTCGCTGACGAGCCCTCCCTCTGGGCCTGGCTCCAGATGGGGGCCCCGGGCTTCCTCCGGGCAGGGTCTCTCTATCCCTTCCTCGCTTTTCCATAGGGTTTTTGAACCATTCTTCGTCTGGCCCCTCACCTGAGACCACTTTGACATGGGAGACCCTACCATGAGCACAAAGCTCCAGACAACACAGCCCTCAGGTTCATAAGGACACACAAACCTCTCCGCCATGATAAGGTGATGGTTCCCGGGGAGAGAAACAGCATCATACAGAATTTTATTTTTTTATATTGTCTCATCTTTCTAAGATCCTGTGGAAAAACATGAAAATAAACTTGTTGGGTTGATAGGGTTATATGAATACAATGGTGTCATGTCAGTCAACCAGTGTATTTATCTACCTAATGACCCTCTCCAAAATCTCTTCAGAAGAGTAGTCACAGCACTTTGCTGTTTGTAAAGCATTTAAGTTCAACAAAGAATGGTTCACATTAGAAAAGTTCATTTTTCATTTTTTTTTATTTTCTATGTAGATGCAGTCCGCTACTAAACCACCCCAGTATTCAAGAATGATTTATTATTTCCAGAGAGAGCTATTTATGTCATCTTGTAAAAATTAGTCCTTTTTCATATTTCAATATACTGTATATTGCATGAAAAAAACATATTGCAATGTCAGTTTTTTTCCAATATGGTGCAGGACTACTTCCAGGCTGCCAACCCCTCTTCGGGCCTGCAGGTGAGCTTAGTTACCTAACGTTATAGGGGTTGGATTTTCTAGGGTTTATACATTTTAATCTTATGTAACGTTAGTATCTAAAAAATAATTATATTATGTTTTATAATTTCTGGTTAACTTACCTCAAACAAGCTGGAAGGAGTAAATTACCACCCGGGAGGAACTTGTCTGCAGTAGCCGAGTGAGCAGCATCACCACCACAGGGCTAGCAACAGAGTAGCTTATCCTAGCCTAACTTCTTAGCCATTGCTAACTTGGGAGCTAGGTAAAATCAGCACTGCCAAGATGGAGACGGCGGGAGCCGCCCACTTTGTGCTTCATTTAAGCTCTTCAGAAACCAATGGGTGACATCACAGACATACCCTCCATAGTTTTAATCCTGTCTATGGCGCCTACTCAATCGCATGCACCATGCTCTCACACACACACACACACACACACACGGCTAGCTCTCTGGCTGCTACACCCACTTCTCACAGCCAAAAAATGTGGAGTCAACAACAGAAACACAAAGAAAATGTGTTTTAGTAAATCAGTAAAGCTCAATGAACTGAACTCTGCTCTGTGTGTGTGTGTGTGTGTGTGTGTGTGTGTGTGTGTGTGTGTGTGTGTGTGTTAGAAAGAGAGAGAGGGAGAAATGTCTTGCAGGGACAGAATGCACCGAGATATGACATAACATTGCAAGCCACACGGAAGAACCAACACAGTCTCACTCCCAACTCGTCAAATGTCTGACGCATGGCCAAGGACCCGTGGCGTTAAGTTTCAACGCCAGGGAGGTACCCCTTGCGTTATTTTCCGACGAGGGGGTCCGTCAGATAGACAGTCATGTTAATCCCTCACCGTCAGAAATCGACGAAAGAAAAAACACGCCCCCTTAACTCGAAATCTGTGACAGTTTTATTGTTGGTATTTTTAGCCCAATAACCGCTGTTTTAATCAACATTATTCACGAGATCTTATCATGGTTTATATGCATTTCTTTTAATGTTATTATTTCGGTCTATTTCGGCCAGGGAAGCTGGGTTTCTTTGTTGTTTATTGATATTTTTTAAACTATAACGCTACATCTATCAACGTTCATTTAGATGTTATCATGATATTCATTTCTTTATTTTAATAATATTATTTCGGTCTTATTACCGGTGAAATACTACAGTAGCCTACGCTGTAATACAGAACATTATGATATGATCCGAGCTAGACCCAGCTAGACGCATTCAAAGCCCATATCCCACAATGCAATGCGGGCATTTATTCACAAAATTGGACAGCGATCAGCGAGTCTTTAACGCCATTATTGCTTCAATGTTTATATATATAATCTGTGGTTTTATCACCAACAACACCTTGCTCAGTTTTGCTCCAGTAACTTATGCACCGTAATAACGTTTTTAAAAAATCAGCTGAAGACTCAGGAAGTGACGTAGTACGTACCGCTCGGCAGATAAGAAGATACAAAAATACATAATATTCGTAATATTGATGTTTTTGTCTAACATTGTATTTGAGGATTTAAACAATGAAGATAATAATAATAATAATAATAAAATACAGTTTCATGTATTTGTCTCATGTATTGTCTGCTTGGTCAGCCGGCGGGCGGCGGCAATCTGAAATGGAATGAAGCCCATTCACGGCAGACGGCAGAAACACAGGAATCGAACATAGGCAGCTCCCGTCTCTTATGGGAGTTGTAGTTTTAAAGTATATTTGTATATTTCTCATAATTAGAAGGTAAAAGTGGATGCCCCCTGGGGTTGTTGAGGATAGGGAACACACTGGTGTCATCAGATTTTAAAAATTGAATCGTTAAATAGGTGAAAATAGCTTATTACCATATTTGACAGTGCTTACAGTGGTTACACATTGGTGACCATATCTACATGCCAGCTGAGGTCCAGAGCTTTATATAACAGCTGGTCCTATGTTTGTAGCACCTTCTGTTACTAAATGATAAGCTTTCAAACATGGACTAGGTTCAAGGTTCAGAGGTCAATATTTCAGAGTAGGAGTAATGGATCCTCTTCAGACTGACATATGTTACTGTGGAGGTTGAGACCTTTCCAACAATATGTTTGATATAGACCTATGACAACATTTTAATTTGCACATATCATGGATATGCAGGTGATACTTTATTATCCCCGGAGTGATATCTGCCGTGAGTTCAAATGTTTCACACATAACACTTAACATATTGTTTTATCATACAGCTGACATATACTTACAATAAAAAAAACATAAACAAAGTGATACGTAGTCAGACTGAAGCACATCACACAGCAACAATCTATTGATCATCTTGCACAAACAGTGCAGAGTAACACACAACCATTAGCATCATATCATGAAGCTATTGCACAACCAGCCTCAAGCAACATTATTTAAAGTTGTAATTGAGGTAGGTCCGAATAGGCCTATAGTTTAGAAATGTTAAGTTTACATTGGGGTAACCATATCTTCTGCTAGAGTATAAGAACTCATACTTGGCATGGAGAATAAATCAGGTCAGGAGAATAAATCATAGATCAGGTCATATTCTCTGTGCTTGCCTGGATAGACTGGTTTCTATTCCTCTCCACAACCTTCATGACAGTCATGTATAACATAAACCCTCTGATTCACCGTGAGTGTCTGCTCTAAATGATGAACACACACTTTGAACATAGGCCTTCCAGCCAAAGGTGTCCATATGAACACCAAGGTATCTATAGCAGAGCCCATTGATTGGTTCATCATGTATGACCTCTGATACCCTCTGACCCATGTCACGACCCTTTCCTCAGCTTGTCAAATGGTTGAATGAGATGTGTGAGTTTTGTCTGTGTGCAGTATAGGCTGAGAAAGAAGTGTGCCAAAAATGCCAAAACACATGTTATATATGTACACATACCCATACAAAGCTATATACATCTTACTCTGTAAACAAAAACCTCTGCAACAATCTGCTTATTCTTTTAATTTCCTGAAAATGCCTCCTAAAACTAGTCCCTTCTTAATTTTGAAAAGGTAGTCTCTCAGTAAAGGCTACAACGGTTAGGATGGCTACAAGCTGTAACCATGGTGATTGATATGAGGATCATCTTCTGAATATAATAATTAATATGTTAGGCCTACCATAAATTGATATTTCAAAAAAGTAATTTATTTAAAACAACTAATGCAGTGGGATATTAAATCAAACTAAGTCCCACACATAACTATGCTCATGTTTTTTCCCTTTAGTATTTGATATTAATAGTCATCAACCGCAACATTAGAAAATTGGGTTTTAAAATAACTATGCATGGAAAATAAAATAAAAAATGCTTCTCTTTGTATATACACATAACAGTACAAGTCAAAACAAATGCATATATATATTGAAGCAATACTGTCGTTAAAGACCAGCTGATCGCTTTTCGATTCTGTGAATTAATGGCCGCATTGCATTGTAGGATATCAGCTTTGAATGAGTCTAGCTCGGATCATATCGTAATGTTCAATATTACAGCATACTGTAATATTTCACCGGTAATAAGACCGAAATCATATTATTAAAATAAAGAAATGAATACCATCTAAATAAATGTTGATAGATGTAGCGTTATAGTTTAAAAAATATCAATAAACAACAATAGACCGAAATAATAACATTAAAAGAAATGCATATAAACCATGATAAGATCTCGTGAATAATGTTGATTAAAACAGCAGTTATTGGGCTAAAAATACCAACAATAAAACTGTCACAGATTTCGAGTTAAGGGGGCGTGTTTTTTCTTTCGTCGATATCTGACGGTGAGGGATTAACATGACTGTCTATCTGACGGACCCCCTCCTTGGAAAATAACGCAAGGGGTACCTCCCTGGCGTTGAAACTTAATGCCACGGGTCCTTGGCCATGCGTCAGACATTTGACGAGTTGGGAGTGAGACTGTGTTGGAAGAACCCACAAACTGCACAGTGTGTTTCCAAACAGTCTCTCCACACACACACACACACACACACACACACACACACACACACACAAGCAGAGCCGCCATAGCCCTGAGCACTGCAAGATCTCATTTTCCATATTTCCCCACTAACACAAAACGTTTCGGGAACGTTAAATAACGTTAGTTTTTGGTTATCTAAAGGTTAGTTCGAACCAAACCAAAAACTAACGTTGAGGTAACGTTTCCTCATGGTTATAACGTTACCGAAACGTTAGGGAAACCAACCAACTCAAACGTTATCCTGTGGTTGCGCTGTAACCTCCACACAACGTTACCGTTTAGTTGTTTTTGGTTGTTCTGAGTGCGATTTGAAAATGTTTATTCAAACCAGCTCAAATGATTGGTCTTATAAAATGTAGCTAAGTAAGATAAACAGCATAGCAAGAAAATATATATATATATATATGTTTAGGCTGATATCAATTTTGCTAAAAAACAATAGTTTTGTGGGGGTTTTTATGCACTGTTATCTCGTGATAACAACTTATTAATTCGTTATCTATAACAAAGTTTGTTTTCTCGAGATTAATTTTTTTTGTTTTCTCAAGATTTTATTTTTATGGATTTTTTTTTTTGCCTAAGACACCCTTCCATTTAACCCGGGGAATGTGCTCCATGGGCGGATAGAGGTCTGCCGTTTCTCCCTTCTCTTCTCCAGGTTAAATTGAACGCTGTTTTAGTGGGATTTTTCCCGAGTATTTGACCGGAGAAGAGGAGGACGAAACGGCAGACCTATCTGCTCATGGAGCCTTTTGCTCGGGGATGTTGTGGGATTTTTTTCCAAGTATTTGACCGGAGAAGTAGAGGGAGAAACGGCAGATTTCTATCCGCTTATGGAGCCACATTCCCCGGGTTAAATGGAAGGGTGTCTTAGGCAAAAAAAAAAAAAAAAAAAAAAAATAATCCATGAAAAAAAAATCTTGAGAAAACAAAAAAAGAAATGTCGAGAAAACAAAATCTCGAGAAAACAAACTTTGTTAGGGTTAAAACAACAGTCTATCTTACAACGATTTTCACAACTATGAAAATTCACCTCTTCATTTCACTTCTAACAGGCTTGGTTCAGTGTACGAAGCCAACCGTTACACCCCCGCGCCAGTAGGGGGAAGGCTGTCTGCTTTCAGGTGACCGAAGGTTTGTCCTAACTTCCGGATGTACACCGGCGAACAGTGCACGCCACACGAGCGGCACAACGTTCTCTAGCTCCGTTCGTTTTGGTCCCAAATTCTAACTAAAATACTGCCATTGACTAAAACATATGCTGACTACACCTCACCGGCGGTGTTATAACGCAAGGTAGGACAAGGATGCCAAGAAAGACATTGTCGACCGTCAACAGACTGTCCTCCGCTCAAGACTGCTAGGCTAGCAGTGCTAGCCCGAATGCTAACGCGGGAAACAGCTAGCTAGCTAGCCTATGGATACATCAACGTTGGCGACAGAGACTGAACTTTCCCTCGGTGATGTTTTAGACGACATAAGGAACATGGACAACAAGGTGAGAGATTTTGGTAAACAACTTTAAGAAAGCTCTGACATGGGTGCCAGCATTATACAGCGAGTCGAGCTGAACTCAGTTGGACTCACTGAATGCACGTTCAAATTGGAGGCTGTAGCTAATTCACCATGTGTTCTATTAATACATCCATGGTATTATTATCTTATGATACATTCATCCCTCGGATGTATCATAAGTATGCTGTAAAGCCTTTTACGTGGACGCAACGTCATTAGCGCTTCCCCATACTGCTGGGGGCTCAAGCTAAATAATGGAGCTAGGTAGCTAGCTAACGTAGCTAATATCTTATGTGTCCCTAAGAGCCGATGTGGGTTTAGAGTTTAACACTCATCTTACGATACATCCGAGGGCTGTATGCTGTAAAGCCTGTAACGTGGATAAGAGATAAAGCCATGGATGTTTTAAGAGAAGCTCTGTTCACGAAACTGCAGGTTAACTAGCACGACATAATGATTACACCTACGTGAACATTATTTACACAATTAAAATATTATTTTGCAATCAGTACAAACTGTATGGTCTTTTATTTCAGATGAATCCGTTCCACAAGGAAGAAAGCATTCCAGGACGGAGCGTGTGTCTGGAAGCCCTGTCTCAGACAGACAGACTGTTATATAGTAAATAAATGTAAACTTACAGACACTGTCTGTAAGTTTACATTTATGCATGCATTTAAGAAACAGGCATATTTCCTGCCATGAAACTACTGACATTCAATCTGGTGCATATCACGTTACTGTTCTGATGATTTGTTTAGTTTTTAGCGATTGTCTAATGTATCAGCATAGGTTAATCTTTTGCAATTGCATGTACAAGAAACCTACCATAAATGACCTGACCAATATTTACATCTACTTTATTTTTAGATGAGTCAACACCACACAGGGAACCTGCTGGTAGCCCAGAGTTGGGGGGGGTCTATTGTAACACAAGCTCGGCCTGCCACTTCATCTTGGGACCCAGTTGAAGGTACAGTTGCTTTGCATTTTCCATTTCCAATTAATACAATTTCATGACAAGGACCTTGAGAGTAACTCAACTGTTTTGTTGTTGTAAACAGGAGAACTCATCACACAGAGGGAGGTGGCTCAGCCATGGAGACGGAAATGAGAGGTAAGAAGACTCACTTAAGTTGTTTATATCAGTATAAGTATATCATGTATAACAACTAAAACCATACATTTTTCCAAAGCCATGAGGACATCATTACCCGCATGGCACAACGGATGGACACATGAGGAAAAGATGGATGAGCTGCTGATGCCCTTAAGGAGCTCCCAGTCCCCTCCCTCTGCTCCAGTCGATGACATGTTGCTGTCGCCCTGCTCAACAGTCACCGAGCTGCAGGAGTCTCAGTCAACAGGAGAGGAGGAACAAAATGGTATTTAAGTGCCCTAAGATCAACACTATATAATTGCATAACTTCAAATATCATTATAACTGAACTGACTTATCTTACAAAATGAGATTGTACAAGCTTCCCACTTTGTTCCACATGTATAATTTGTATTTCTATATGTTTTTCGAAAGCAACTTTTCCTGGCAACGCTTGGAGGTCCGACCTCAGGCTCTACAGTCCGGCGTATGCTACGGCGAGTGGCAACCAACGATGTGCTGAAGCAGTATAGCCTGCGGGGAAGAAAGGCAAAGAAGGCCTTCCATGACCTGACTATATGCAGGGTTATAACAGGCATGTGCTATTTTATTGTTCACATCAGTATTATGCTTAGCTTGGCTGATAAGAGGTTTTAATTTGACTTGTAACTTTGCTTCATTTTGACTTCTACTCTAGCGGCCTCTCAGAAGAGCTTCCCCACGCTGACTGCAGCAGGAGTGGAGGAGTTGATCGGGCTGGCGCTAAAGTTTGCCCCACACAGACGGTACATTGAAATTCTTCTATATGATGTGAAAAACAGAAGGCAATTAGTCTTGCTTTTGTCAATGTGTTGATTCTTAGTATGACATCAAACTTTTGTTTCTTTCTTTTTAGGCCAGCTGAGAAGGACTAGCCATGGAACTTGTTGGATCACTGTATTTTTTTGTGTATATATATATATATATATATATATATATATATATATATATATATATATATATATATATATATTTGTTTTTTTTTTACATTTGCACACATTTGCACTACATCCCACTCCATTTTTTTATTTGTATTTTTTGCTTATTTTTCCAGGCCTGTTTATATTGTGTTAATATTGTATTTTTTAATATTGTATTTTTTATTTTATATTAAAGTTTTAAATCCAATCAAGTTTGCCTGTTCATTCATTCCTGCCAATACATAGTAATTCATTCCTGCTCATGCACACAGTTATGTAAGGTTGCAACCTTAGGGGGACGTTAGAGGAACGTTATCTAAACAACGTTAGAGGAACGTTATCTAAAGGTTACAACGTTAGGCGAACGTTACGGCAACGTTATCTAAACGTTAGGGTAACGTTAGAGGAACGTTATCTAAAGGTTACAACGTTAGACGAACGTTACGGCAACGTTATCTAAACGTTAGGGGAACGTTAGAGGAACGTTATCTAAAGGTTACAACGTTAGGGGAACGTTAGAGGAACGTTATCTAAAGGTTACAACGTTCGGGGAACGTTAGAGGAACGTTATCTAAAGGTTACAACGTTAGGCGAACGTTAGAAGAACGTTATCTAAAGGTTACAACGTTAGGCGAACGTTAGAGGAACGTTATCTGAAGGTTACAACGTTAGGGGAACGTTAGAAGAACGTTATCTAAAGGTTACAACGTTAGGCGAACGTTAGGGGAACGTTATCTAAAGGTTACAACGTTAGGCGAACGTTCATGGAACGTTCAGAGAACGTTCGACCAAACCAAAAACTAACGTTTCCAAAACGTTCACAAAACTTGCCGTTTGGACCAAAAACTAACCACAGACTAACCAAAAACTAACGTTTCCGCAACCAAAAACAAACGTTACCAAAACGTTTTGGGAACCAAAAATTGTTAGCTGGGTTATATGTCTAAGACAGACAGCATCATTGGTCCGATGCAGCACGCATCTCCAGCACACTAAAAAAATCCCTTCAAAGAGTATTGGTAAAACCCACATTCATTCAGCTCACCGGTCATAGAACTGCGTTTATGTTGGATTTTAAAAGCTGGAGCCCTCACCCTGGAGAGCAGCATCAGACTGATTGAAGTTTCAGGAGGACAGGGGATGCAGTTCACAGACCGTGTCCTGTGTTTCTAATGATGACCGTGATCGTATGATGACCACCGACTGGAGGTCACTCGTCACTCTCGTCTTTAATTTACCATCACATATCTGGTGGCCGAGCTCGTTATCTGGTTAAAAAAAAAAAAAACCTGCTCAGCTGATTTTGCTTACCTTGTTAACTGGACAGCAGTCTGGAGCGGCTCCCTGTCGCAGCAGTCACGGCTTCAACTTGTCCGTCGTTCCTCTCGTTAAATCCACAGTCCGTATAGTTCAGGATCAGATCCGCTCATGGGGATTGTTTGCCTATGTGCCCTCGCTGTGTCTCTATGTCTCCCGTTTAACACGGTGTGCAGCACGCAGCCAGCCGGGCGGAGGGACAGTAGCGAACCGGCAGCGGCTCGGCTGCTACAGCGTCACAGGAGAGGCGTATGGAAAGCCAAAAGGGTCAAAATATGTCACAATTATCACGGCGTTTTGAACGCTGTTCTTAATAAACGCCACCACATCTAATAAAAACCACCGGGGGCCTATTGAGAATGAGGACATACATCACAATTTGGGAGGGGTCTGAGCCCGTCGGACATTTTTGGGTGCCTACACTACCCAGTAAGCACACATACGTCGCGGCGACGTATTGGCGATCTAATCAAAATACATCGGGGATACGTTGTATTTTGGTCGTTTGCTCACTGGCACGACGTCCCCGCAACGTCGCTGCGCTACGTCTCAACGACATTTAGCCGCTCTCTCCGCGACGTATACATATATACATCGTTCTAACGTATGCCATACGTCGTAGAGATGCAGGCAATATACATCGTTCTAACGTATGCCATACGTCGTAGAGATGCAGGCTTATATACATCGTTCTAACGTATGCCATACGTCGTGGAGATGTAGGCTTATATACATCGTTCTAACGTATGCCATACGTCGTGGAGATGCAGGCTTATATACATCGTTCTAACGTATGCCATACGTCGTGGAGATGTAGGCTTATATACATCGTTCTAACGTATGCCATACGTCGTAGAGATGCAGGTAATATACATCGTTCTAACGTATGCCATACGTCGTAGAGATGCAGGTAATATACATCGTTCTAACGTATGCCATACGTCGTAGAGATGCAGGTAATATACATCGTTCTAACGTATGCCATACGTCGTAGAGATGCAGGTAATATACATCGTTCTAACGTTTGCCATACGTCGTAGAGATGCAGGCAATATACATCGTTTCAACGTATTTCTTACAGATGCGGTCTCAGGCGCATCTTGACGATGTGCCTGAGACCGCATCAATTGATCCTACATTAATCCATTTAACAAAACTGGTCAGTATAGGTCACACGAATTACTTGAAATAGTATTACTAAATTACATGAATTGCTAAAAGATAGATAAATCATACACAATTACTTATAATACATTTTATTGATAAAGCGCGTTTCAGTGTACTCAAAGACAATTTACACAATTGACATTATTATAGAAAATAGCACACTAACACATTCAAAGTTATTCTGAAAATTAAAAAAAAAAAAAACTTTTGATCATGTAGCTAGATTTTGAGATAATGATCATACTGTGGTCTATACTAATGGCTAATGTACAAAAACACTATTAAAAGCTAAAACCAGTGTTTTTATGTTCCCCCTCAGGCAAAGAGCTGGGGCACGTTCAATATCAAAACGGCACGTTTCCTGGGAACGGTGTGCAACGGCTTGCGTTATGTTTTCATGTTTTCTCTCGTTTGGTGGGTGTGTCTCTCAATTATTGGCTGTGTTCCAGGTGATACTCAATCAGTAGAGAGTGTCTGTAGACCCGTGGTAATTAAAAGGCACTTGCACACACACAACAGGATGTCCAACGCACCGTTTCAGTTTAAAAAAACGTCACTTTGTTAGCCTTTCTCAATTTTTGGATGCCTATGGGATCATGATAATGTTATTTAAACCCAAAGACACGGAACAATTGAGCCAAGAATAACATTTATTTATTAAGAAAATTCATTATTTTTCTTAATCTGTAGGAGTCGCTGAAATATACAGTATTTCACCTTTTTTGACTACACACTCGTGAGCTGTGTATTACTGCTTCACAACAGCAGTGTGTACATGTTGGAGAACAAAAACTTATTGTCACACTAATGCTACTGAACAAATTCAAGTACTGCTCATCATATTGTCCACTGTCTATCATAATGTCAATTATTTCAGTAACCAAAAAAAAGGCCGTCTTTGCTACAGCCTCCACTCCAGTCCGTTGCCAGTCGGGGATCCTCGATGGCCCTCGGCTTCGGACTCAGGAAAGTAGGATTCCTCGGTGCTGCTGCTGTGGCAAGAACAAAAGATTTGGGTTATTATTCGAAGAAGTAACTTTTAATTCATGGAAGTTTTTTTTTATTTTTTGTTTCTTCTCCCTTTGTTTTTAAGAAGTGGTTGAATAATAATTGTAACGTCAGTCTTTTTTTTGCAGATGTGAATAGAAGACCAGTTTCATTAAGTAGAATATGGCAAGCCAAATGTTAACATTGTTAAATTCGCTGCTAAATTTTCCTCAGAGGCTCCAACAATAAGGCCATTTGGTCAGTAGGTGTATTTTGAATACAAAATGGAACCTAAGTACAACTGCCAAAGGGTTAGACTATTTACTGTTGATAGATGGATATAATTTAATAATAGTTTATTACCTACCCATTTTGAAGTCTGTGTAGGTCTCCTTCTTTGGCTTTCTCTTTTCTGGAATCATCACCGCCTCTTCCTCTGAGCAGGGCAATTCAGCAGTGTTCGTCAAATCATAGTTTTCAAACTCTTTCCTGTTATCTGAAAGAGATTAATATACAGAGGTAATTAATAATTCAAGTAAAATGTAATAGTCTAGTTAGAGATAGAGAAAGTCTAAGAACCCTTGAACACACAGGGGGTTGAAAAATAGAGATACAAATAAGAATCATGAGTGGAACTGCACCTGCCCTAAATACTAGATAGATTTGCATTACAGGTGTGTAATTGAATCATGCAAAAAAAAAAAAAAAAAAATATGACAATAACATACCTGACTCTCTTCACTTGCTGATCAGGCTTATACACACACGTATTCTTGTGGTATGATGTCCTTCATCTCTGCATTGCCTTCTCTCACAACTCCTGCCCACGTTTTCTGATCTGCCACTATACATCACACCAACATAAAAAACAGACACACAATGTACACACAAGTACTTTTAGTATTGCAAACTACTGTTTTGCAATGAACACAGTGTATTCCGGACATTTTGTAGAAGATGGTGATATTCTTAGCAAAGGCCACTTTTTAATGAGGGATAACTAGTGAAACAAACACGCAAGTAAACAAAAAACAGTTTACCAAAGTCCTTGCTATAAACATGAAACGGATAGATACCAATAAAATGACTTGTGATATTGATAATTGTATTGATCTCAAAGTCAAATGTGATTCAATATGTCCATCGAACGTGTTTAGTCCCTGTTAAAGCCGATAATAAACCGCTAATGTCAGCTTTATGTAACGTTAGTTAGGCTTATGGTCAATTTAGCTTCAACAAAAAGTAAAACAAAGTTAAGTGACTGGACAGTAACTACATTAAGCTAACGCTAGCTTTCCAGGTACATTGTTTTTATTTAGCTAAGTAATCAACGTTAGTGATATATCAGTAAGAAAATGACGGTAACAGGTGACGATGCTCTTCGGGGTGTTTTGAAGGCTAACGTTAGCCAACGAAAACGGCACCATCTAATAACTGATGTTTTATGACCGTTGACACTCCGAATCCCGTTTTCAAAATCAATTGTTAACCACATTTAATACCGAGTGTACAGAAACGAACCACAGTCTTACTGTCCTAAAACTTATTTTACATAGTGTCATTTTGGTACTAAGCAGGGTAAAAATAAAACCTTATAATCACAATGTAATAAGTACGAACGTTAGCCTGCCATTAGACGGCCCCTGAACCTCTTCACCTTTTTTAAATATGCTTTAACTTAGTTGGTAGATTAGCTAGCTACATGCCGAATTTACCTTTACATTTTGATTCGATAACAAATCTTCAGCTTTATGTTCCCAGTTGAGGTTTCAGTTCCATTTAGGCCAAACAATAAAACTAACTGATATGAGCAAAGTATGACGAGATGCGGCACTCATTAGCCGTTTCTCAATGTCAGTTAGTTACTGTTAGCTAGCTAACGTTAAGGAATATCGAGTAACGTTAACCTAACGTTACTGGCCTGTGTAACGTTAACGTTATGGTTAGCCAAATTACGGTAACATTAAATTATGGAACAACAGACAGTAAATTAACTTAGCTACCGCAACTGACACGGCTAGCTAACGTTATTCAGATTCAGTCAGATTAGTACATGTAGCTAGCTAGCTAGAGCACGGATATTTTAATTGTAAATGAATGTGAAAAAGGGCGGCTAGTGCGATGTTAGCCTGATCTAACGGCTCTAACGTTACTTTAAACCATGACATGGCATACTTTACTAACTAATATTGTTATTTGTCAGATGAACACCAACTTCCACATGCGAAAACATCGACATATTTGTATTAACGTTACGTTAAGATGAAATAGTGCTTACCGTGAGGTTTTGACAGCAGCACCGAAGCAGTCTCCATCCTATTGATTCCTACCCGTCGCAGACTGCCAATTTTTCCCTTCCTGTGGTGCGAATATGTTGCTGGGCAGAATTCAGATTCACTGTCCATCACATCAACAGTGTGTGTAGTAAAGACATCCAGACGCTCATTTAACGATGCTTCCAAATGACCCGTGAACAACTGAGAAACTTTTAATACATCGTTCCGACATAGTTAATACGTCGCTGCGATGTATATATTTCCATCATAATAAGACGTCCAGACGCTCAATAAACGATGCTTCCAAATGACCCGCGAACAACTGAGGAACTGTTAATACATCGTTCCGACATAGTTAATACGTCGCTGCGATGTATATATTTCCATCATAATACGATGTCCAGACGCTCAATAAACGATGCTTCCAAATGACCCGCGAACAACTGAGAAACTGTTAATACATCGTTCCGACATAGTTAATACGTCGCTGCGATGTATATATTTCCATCATAATACGATGTCCAGACGCTCAATAAACGATGCTTCCAAATGACCCGCGAACAACTGAGGAACTGTTAATACATCTCACCGACATAGTTAATACGTCGCTGCGATGTATATATTTCCATCATAATACGATGTCCAGACGCTCAATAAACGATGCTTCCAAATGACCCGCGAACAACTGAGGAACTGTTAATACATCTCACCGACATAGTTAATACGTCGCTGCGATGTATAGATTGCGATCATAATAAGACGTCCAGACTCTCAATAAACGATGCTTCATTATTCTTCTTTATGACCCGCGATCAATTGCAGACGAAGCGATCAATTACATACGTCGTGCCGACGTATGTGTGCTTACTGGGTATCGGTTGCCAGGGGCAACATTGTACGAGCGAGCCACACAGAGCTGGACCTGAGAATTATTATCACGGTGTTTAAACTTAAGAAAATTAAGAGGAAATGGAGAAAAAGGCAGCAAAAGAAAAGGGACCTTACAGGGAGAAACTTACTACCAGCGCCAAGCAGAGGTATTTAGAGAAGCTGGCTGATATCAACCACGTCGACTCATACGAGCTGCCGGCAGCACAATGGAACAGAGACTGGACTCTTTACCACCTTTACCATAAACGAAGCAAGTAGGAAAGGTTAACACGTTGAACATTTGAACAGCTTATTAACGTGAGCTTGTTGTTAACACGTTGAACATTTGAACAGCTTATTTACGTGCGCTTATTACCTCGTGTGCGCTGATGACATCATCTGTTGACATTTCCGAATGCCTTCCCAGGTAGCAAACAGACGTTGGGCCAACGTCAATATTGGTTGCTTACGTTGGCCCAACCTATACAAAAGTAATACAATGTTGGGCCAACGTTGGTATGGTCAGCTGCAATGGCCCAACCAATCTGACAGAAATACAACGTTGGGCCAATGTTGGTATGGTCAGATGCAATGGCCTATCCCTTCCCTCAAATATATGCATGCAGCATTTCATGTTTGTATCATTCTTCCCAGTAAACATGGAGAAAAGAGTATTTGTCTGGCTCGTTTTTTTTCCAAGCAATACAATGCATCAAATGTGTGAAATCAGAACAATGAATTTATTAAAGATTACAAAGAAATGACAGGACATCATATGACACAAGATGGTTACGTTACATAAAATAATATAATAATAATAATTGCGTCTACATTCACATTGTGTTAAACTGAACGTGTAGCTTAAGTGGGTAAAATGAGTTAACAGGTTCAATCTTTCCTTTGTTACTAAAGTACTTTATTGAAGTTCATGCGAAACAAGTTTACTGTAAAAAAATACAGTATAAGTAATAACATACAAAACAAAGATAAAACGTGCAAACCATTGCATAATGTGCAAAATATAATTATAGGCATGGCATGTGTTTTAAGTCCAGGATCTTTCATGAAGTGCTGTGATACACAGTGGCTGTTTATTACAGTCTGCTGTAAAAACGTTACATCTAGTATTAAATCATTTTTCCTGGGCTAATCCCTTATCGAAAAAAAGATGTGCTACAGACAGCAGGATCATATCAGCGCCCAGTGTGTTGACAAACAAGTCACCAACACAGACACTTACTTTTAGCTTACGTGTTTCATACAATACATTTGACAAACATTTACTTGTTAATCATTGTTTTAGTTGTCTAACAAGTCATCTAAAACCTTTCACAGCAGCAGGTCAGTTTAACATGCAAAACACCGTATGTAAACAACGTACCGTTTATTTATGTAAACACCTTATGGGTATACCCTGTCCTCGCTATATTACTTACACAACATGAATACCATCTAAACGTATGGATGCATCGGACCTAAAGGTGAGCGCGAGCTCATTCTTACAAGAGAACGGTGAGTGCGTGATATAGAATTGTATACCGTTATTTTCCGTTATCTTCTCCGTTAGCCTTCACTTCAGCCGTTAACGTTAACCCAGCCAGTCCAAGGTAATCAGCTCGATTCAATATATTATTTTGTTATGTAATCAATCTGTTATCTAGCTAGTAAGGCTCTGTTATATGGCTTCACGTTAGCAATCTGATGTAAATTTCGCCTTATAATTTCGCCAGCATAATTTACATTCAATATAGCGACAGCCAGCATCTACCTTAACAGTTAACGTTAGCTAGCATTGTAGCTTTCGTAGGCATATGCTAGCTAGATTAAACGGAATCAAAATCGTTACGTTTACGTTAATAACGTTAGTTATTAGTTTGGCAGCATACTTACAGTGATACGTACACACTATGTCTGCAAACAACATTTACTCAGACAGAACACTTAAACGTCAGGCAAAGCGTAGGACTTACAATATCCTTAGTCAGGTTAACGTCAATGCTGAATCTGACGCAGCCGAGGTAAATATATGTCTGGCAAAAAACGCCCCCGCTGATGATGTGTGGTCAGATGCTGCACCTGATTGGCCCATGTCCTATGAATCAGACGAGTTAGAGACTGAGTTTAATGTTGACAATAATGTGATTGATGAATTTTGGTCAGATACTCTGACAGAAACTGACTCAAATGATGACGAATTTGTTGAGTCTGCAGAGTGTCTTGGGGAGGAGCTCAGAGGTTGGGCAATAGACAGCCAAATACCACTATGCCACCTAAATGGGCTCTTGGGCATCCTGAGAAAATATCATCCATATCTCCCAAAGGATGCTCGCACTCTTTTAGGCACTCCAACTACTTATGAGGTCCAGCAGATTGCTGGTGGCACCATGCATTATTTTGGAGTTGAGAAAGGTATTAGGCATGTGTTAAACCAGATAGACCCTCTCCTAAAGGCCATTCATGTACAAGTGAATATTGATGGACTACCTTTGTTCAAAAGCAGCAATCAGCAGTTCTGGCCCATTCTAGGCTTGGTATAGGAAGACAAAACAAAGAAACCATTCGTCATCGCTTTATATCTTGGATCTAAAAAAACAGAGAATGTTAATCTGTTCCTGGAAACATTTGTGAATGAATATGGAAAGCTTAAATTAGAGGGTGTGGATGTAATTGGCAAATGTGTAGATATTAAAATTTCAAATTTTGTTTGCGACGCAAGTGCGAGGGCTTTCGTAAAAAACATTAAAGCCCAAAATGCATACCACGGCTGTGAAAAATGCACACAGGAGGGAACATGGGCGGAAAATCGCATGACTTTTCCTGAAGTCGATTCATCTTTACGGACAGATACGTCTTTTATTAATAAAGACGATGAGTTTCACCATAAAGGGACCAGTCTGTTGACAGGGGTTGGAATTGGTATGGTCACCCAATTTCCATTAGATGTGTTGAAGGAGTTCGATCGAACACCGAACTACTGAGGTGCCTGAGCCCGGGGAAGGCCTGGCTAACACGCTAGATGCTACGAGTGCTACGCTCACTTGGTTGCCCTGTGCTAAACAAACGCATGTAGACAAATGTTGACGTTGAAATCCCACAGTGGTCCATTTATTCCAAAACAGCACATTGTCCATAGCAGTTCCCTTCACTGTAGCAATACAAGCGGCGCGCGCAAGTGGTCAAAAACCCTTTGCCCTTCCGGGTCAAACACCTGCCAACAACATTGTATTTGCTACCTTTATACCCAAGACATGCGCCACCCAGTGTTAGACAAAGGAATTTGAACCTGAACACAAAACTTGAATACAAAGCAGCATTTGGCTCTTATACACCGGCCCCTAATTGTTGATGACCAGCAGACATAATTCAAACCAATGAAACAAAAGGAACCAAAAATGTTGCAAAATACCATGACATAATCAAGATGATACCTTCACAATTATACCCCATACACTAAACAAAGTTTGGTCACAGGTCTTTCAATGACATTAGATTTTGTCTGCAACTTCACAGAACGTACTAGGCCCTGCTTATCAGGAAGAATTTCAAGTACCCTGGCGAGTGGCCAAGAACCACGAGGAGCCGAAGCGTCCATGATGACCACAATATCTCCAGCCCTCAAACTCCTCTTCTTGTCGTTCCACTTTTGCCTCTCTTGAAGTAGAGGCAGGTAATCCCTCACCCATCTCTTCCAAAACAAGTCTGAGAGGTACTGCCCCTGTCTCCACCTCCTTCGCACATAGAGGTCATGAGGCTCGAACAATCCAGGTGGTAGGGCTGGCTTCCCTTTAAGCAAAAGTATATGGTTAGGTGTAAGTAATTCCAAATCATTTGGATCATCTGACAGCTTGGCAAGTGGCCGATCATTCAAGATGGCTTCTGCAAGACTATTCCTTGCGCCTGACCATGGCTACAAAGTGGCAAAAGGTCTTCTGCAGGAACACTTTGGCAATCCATATAAGGTTGCCACAATCCATATAAGGTTGCCACAGCTTCTGCATAGTTCCTGCTGCATCACCTTTGCAGGCAGTGTCACTGGTGCCAGAAAGCCTAGGGGGTCGTACACTGAACAAATGGTTGACAGCATACCACGTCTGGTAAGTGCCTGTTGCCTCACTTCGATCTTAAATTTGAAAGAGTCGGTTTCTACGGACCACAGTAAACCCAGAGCTCTCTCCACTGGCAGCTTGTCCTGATCCAGATCCAATTCCTTCAAATCCTTAGCCCTTCGCTCTGTTGCGATGGCCTGCAAGACAGCGCGGCTGTTGCTAGTCCACTTCTCCAAAACAAAACCTCCCTTCTGGCACAGTGCAGTTAGGTCTTGGATCATCTGGATAGCATCCCCTTCGGTGGCCGAACTCTTCAAAGAGTCATCCACATAAAAGTTTTTCTTGACAGCTTGACATACATTGGCAGCAAACTCAGACTGATGATCGTCAGCGCTTTTTCTCAGCGCATAGCTTGCACAGCTTGGAGAGGACACAGCACCAAACAAGTGAACGGTCATCCTGTGCTCCACCAGGTCCTTGGTGATGTCTCCGTTTGGCCACCAGAGAAAATGGAGGAAGTCCCGGTCTTCTTCTGCAACTTTTACCTGGTGAAACATGGCCTGTATATCGCCCATGAATGCTACAGGTTCCTCTCTGAACCGAAACAGGACTCCAAGCAGCGAGCTGGTGAGGTTAGGGCCCTGAAGCAGCTCCTTATTCAAGGATGTGCCTTGAAAAGTGGCTCCACAATCAAACACAACCCGAAGGGTTCCTTTCCTTGGGTGGTGGACAGCATGGTGGGAGATGTACCACACTCTGCCAGGTTCACCTTGAAGCTTCTGCTGGGGCACAGGCTCCGCATAGGTGTTAGTGATAAGGCCATTCACATACTGTGCGTATTCCTGGTGCAAGCTGTTATTACTCAAGAACCTTCTTCGTAAGCCCTGCATCCTTTGCTTCACCATAGCTAAGTTATTGGGCAGAGAAACTTTAAACAGTACCTTCCATCTTGCAGCACTGCTGAATCCTTCATGATCTCCATAAATCTGATGTCGTCTTGAGACATTTCCCTTTCCTCTGGAGCCTTCTCACTGAAGTCATGGTTGTATTGACTGACAAGTATGTCTTCGAGCCTTTGCAGAGAGATGTGGTTCACTGTGGCTGAGGATAATGATGCCTCACCGTTTCCACTCAATGGGCCATGAACCACCCATCCCAGCACTGTCCTAATAGCATACGGGCCATTCTGGCCACTATTGAGGACCTCCCAGGGTTCTAATATCTTGGGTGCGTTAGTTCCAATTAACAGGTCAACGTCTGCCTTCACACTTGGGATGCGCACATTTGATAGATGAGGCCACTTAGCCAGATCCTCCGACCTGATCATATTATCCACCGTGACTGGCATTTCTTTCTGTGTGAATACCTCGGGGAGGGTATAATAGTTATTACTGTCTAGATTAGACACCTCCAGACCTGACAAAGAGTATGCTGAGACAACCCTTTCTTGCCCCATTGTGCGCAACAGGAAGCTTATTCCTTTGCCTGTGATGTTCAACTTCCACATCAGGTGTTCAGAGCAGAATGTGGCTGAACTTCCGGGATCTAGAAAGGCATAAGTTGTGATTACATGGCTTCCCTTTGCAGACTTAACCTTGACAGGAAGGATGGATAGCACACTCTGGTTCTTACCGGCCCCTGTATGTCCACATGTTTGAGGAGAGGACTGTTGCTGGCCAGGCGAGGTTATTATCTGTTCCTGAGTCACTTGTCTTTTAATGTGTAGCACAGTAGGGTGAGATTGTCCACAGATTTTACATGCCAAGCGACTCTCACAGTCCCTGCTCATGTGGCCGACGCGTAGACATGCAAAACAAACTCCCTTTGGCCTCAGGAAGAGGATCTTCTCCTTGTGCATTTTGCCTTTAAACTGCTTGTACTCCTCCACAAGGTGGCGACGATCACAACAAAGGCACTTTGCTTCCTCAGTGTGCTCTGTGCCCAACGGTTGCTCCTTTACGTCCTCAGACAGATCTTCAGTCACAGCAGCAGCAACAATGTTACCCCTTACATGGCTCCTGGGCTGTGAATTAAACCTTGATGGAGGCCTTGGTGCAGAGGCAGTAGATGAATCCTGTATGTCACCAAACAGAGGGTCCGACAGGATTTTGACATGGCGTTCGATAAACTGGACCAAGTCATTGCTGTGGGCTCGGTCATGAGACCTTTCCATGATGTTATAAGCTGTAGTTCTCCATTGCTCTCTCATCTTAAACAGCAGCTTGGAGATAATGGTCCTCATATTGACAGGCATGTCCAGTTCCTGCACGTAATGAAGCTCCCCCATTACATTGCAGCAGCCACATAAAAACAAGGAATAGTCTTGCAGTGCTTTCAAATCCTCAGTCTTAACTGCTTGCCAGGCCAATGCCCTTTTCATATAAGCTGTGGCAACCTTATATGAATTGCCAAAGTGTTCCTGCAGAAGACCTTTTGCCACTTTGTAGCCATGGTCAGGCGCCATATGCTGACAGCTACGCACTAACTCTTGTGGCTGTCCTCTAGTGAACTGCTCCAGATAATAAAGACACTCTGCACTTCCAGCTTTGCTTTCCACACCTTGTTCAAAGGCTCTGGTGAACGGTCTGAACTGGAGAGGGTCCCCATCGAACACAGGAATCTCTCTTGATGGCAGAGATGACGTATGATGTTGGCGAACCAGGGCAGCAGTGATGTCATTTTGTCTTTGCATAATGGCCAGTATATCTGGAGAATGAGTTCCATTGGCTGACTAGTCTGTGAAAAGCCTTTGCTGTTCATGTTGTTGCACGGTTGTCACCTGCTGCTGATACTCAGCTGGTTCCAATGTTCCTTGCTGTAGCTCATGTGGATCGCACTGATATTTAGATGCATCCCTACACCACAGCTCAGTTTGCCTTTTGAGCATGTGATGGCAAAATTACTCTCATATGTTTTTATCTTATGACCCTTGTATGTTTCCTCATGATCCTTTGAGTTAGTCAGATGTACGCATCTCATCTACTGCTTTTAACATAGATTAGTTACGGACACAGTGTCCTACTGTTTTAATCACCTCGAGCGCCTCTAGGGCTAGCTAATTGTGTAGTAGCCTCTCTGTGAACCAGATAAAGCAGAAGGCCATCCTTGTGTTTATCTATAGTTTACGATATAGCTCATTGAATTGACGTGTGACCAGGGGCGATAGGGGTAGTCACATTGGCACCAGAAAGTCCCATCTTCATTTGTTCAAAGATTGAATTGTGTGCTTAAAGTTCATACTATACATGTGACATGCACAACGCCATGTATAGATGAGATCACATGCCGATGTCACTCCCTCTCTCTTATCTGTGTATTTAAGCTGATGTTCTTGATGTGTGAACTTTGAAGACTCTTCCACATCTTGCTCCGTGCATCCTGTGAACCAGTCCTCCTATTCTGCAGAATATATATACTTCAATAAATTAAAAAAACCTACATTGGTTTCAGTCTACGACTATTTCTTTGTATTTGTTTCATCCTCAATTATTATAAACTAGTAACTAATCTACACCTGCTGCCTCCTGGAAATTTCCACAACAGAATGGTGTCAGACGTGGGATCAGTGCTGGGTGTCTGCCGGTGAGCTTCTGTGCGTGGGCTGAGGACTTGCTATCCGGGATTTCTGCACCCTTTCAAGGTCAGAAGTGACGCCTCAAACCTCTAAATCAAAAGTTTCAGAGTGGAGGATCAGTAATCATGCGCAGAGCTCCCCGGGACACTCCACGCTGATCTAAAGAAAAAGTAAAATACTCCTAACAGCAGGGTAAGTTTATGTTTTTCTAAAAATTACAATAATTTGAATTGACCTGTGAAACATAAGAAACAAATACAGTCGTTTTTGAGACGTGATATGACTGAGGACCTTTTTGGGTTTTTTTCTGGTATTCTGACTGCATAAGCAACACTCAGACGACCGTATTATCAGAGGAATCTTTCAGGGTGGGCAGGTGACATCCTATGCATTGTGAGTTGAATGCTTACGGTTTTTCCTGGGTTTTCTGTGACCAAAACCCTTTTATCGGCGGAATTTCTGTTGCTTTATACCCGTGAGCGAAAGCGACCTTTTCGGTGACGACCGAAACGCAGGTTAAGAAAACGTTTTCCCCCATTTTGGTGAAATGGGTTCCAATCAGTCTGCGTCACCCGCCCTGTGCACGGGTAAGCTAAAAGATCTGAGACAGGATTTAGAAGAAGAAGAAATCAGTGTAGGGGGGAAATCAAAAATTAAAAGGTATTACAAATTAAAGTTCTTACAGGATAACAAAAAATGCCTTCAAATATGGATAAACGAAGCCAACATCAGGGAGAAAATGCAATTACAACCTGAGCCTTCTCTGCTAAACACTGATAACGTGCACACACACTCTGTCTGTAATGCTCCTTACTCTCTCTATCCGAGTCTTAGGGACGTGAGTTTCCCGCTTGGAAGCCCTCCGCCAACACCATCTCACACACCACATACGACGCACAGACCAGCCGTGCCCGATCAACCACATACCACGTGCATGCCAGAGGAGAAGAAACCTGATCCACTCCCTGCCTTAGCCCCTCCACTGCATCAGCAGCAGACTGAACTCAAAGATCTTGACCCACGCCTGATAGACCTGCTCCTCCTGTTGGACCTCGAGCGGGTATCTAGAAACAGGGACAGAAGGTCTCAAAAACACCGCGAGGAGAAACAGATGGAACTGTTGGAAACCCTGACGGCTGCTGTTGTCTATAGTGACAAGGGATACCCGGGGGGCCAGGCGAGAGGCGGGGGGAGACGACTCCGTGGCAACATTCAACAAGTGGATAAAGTCACTTGTTTCACCTGTGGTCAGCACGGACATTGGAGACGGATGTGTCCAAGGAAGGTGGGACAGAGAAACAAAACGGGCGGAGGTGCTGAAAAGTCTGGGGACCACGCTCACGACGGCTACAGATGAGTAACGCACACACTCAAAACAATATGCACACACATGCTTTGCAATGAAGAAACTGCTTCGCACTGATACACTGTCTTGCTCTTTGTTTTGTTTTGCTATTTAGGATAGAGTGATACAGATAGTCTGAAAAAGATATTCTTGACAGATTTTACCCCCCCCAACTTACAGTAGACTAGACTATGTATTTTCTCAGATCCTGTAACAGCTGCCTGACGTGTGCATTTGACATTAGTAACGCTCATGAATTTGAGTGTGTTTTGGGGTTCTAAAATTAACATGTTAGAGTTAAATAGAATTAACACTGGTCATTTTATTGGGGAAATGGGGCTAATAATGTTTTTTCCTTTTAGGCAGAATAGACGGCAAATTAGAAAGTTTTTTTTCTAACAGGTTTTACAGATTATCCAGGGGGAAAAACTAAAACAGGCCACAAACTAATTTTACTCCCCCCAAAGCTTTAGTTGCACGAGCCTACTTACTGGGCAGAAAGTTTAAATGTCTCCATTTTGGAATGACGTTTGTTTCAGTACTAAGTTTTGAAATTGTGTGTCTGAATACCAATCATTAGTTGACTAATTATTTTGGACACATTATAAACACACACTTTTTGCTTAAAGCTCCAAGTGTGCGTTTCTCTCTGTCAGACTGTTAAGCCTCACGTCTGATAAGACGTAACAATTGTTAGAGAGATACACACGAAGTCACAACAAAAAATGACTGTGCACTCTCGTTTTTATTTTTTGTTCCAGATGAAGAACACACAGATAAGTTTGAGGATGAGCTTCAGTGCTCTTCACTTCACTGATAAACAACAGTTTTCTTTTCAGACTCTTTACTCATTGTCTCACATTCTGTTTTTTTGTTGTTGTTTTTTTCTCTCCTATAGATCAGGACTATCTACACTAGATACAGGACTACACTATCAGGACTTTTGTTTTCCTGACTGGACTGTGACAGACTGACTGACTGCACTGATTAGTTTATAAAATATCTTCGCTACAAGCGCGTGTTTGTGCCTGCAGGTGCCCACCTGTTGAGTGACACCTGTGCTTCAAACACACAATTCGTTGTGCACGGTAAAAATAAAGTTTTTTTCAATTAATGTTTCACTCTCAGATACCGCGCTATCTCTGAGCAACACCAAACGTTGTTGTCCATTTGATCACTGTTTCTTTTTCTGCTTGTAGTCCTCACACGACAACTCGGACTACAAGTCCCAGAAAAACTACACCTCTAAGACAGGAAGTGATCTCATGCGTTTTTTTCCGGTTGTAACTCCCTATTAACTGTTGGGAGTCGTTTCTAACCAAGTTTGATTTTCCTTTAGATAAGTAGGAATTTTGAGCTCTTGTAAAAACATTTAGTGTTATGGACTTACTTCGTACACTATTCTTCAGGGGATTATAGGGGATGTTACATAAATGTGTTACTGTTGATGCATTGTCTAACTTTCCTTTTTTCCTCAGTGCTCCAGTGGACATGGAATGTCAATTCTGATCTGTTTTTCTATTGTTGCATAACAACCTGAAATACTTTCACATGCCTCTGTTAGGGTTATTTTGCACTTTCTTCCAAATTATTAGCCACATTCCGATAACATGGCTCTCCTCTGTCCTTGAAGAGGGACAGCTGGCAGACAGACACTCCCAGAGAAACACACACAGATAACAGACAACAACACGCATTATACATACAGTTTTCAGGCCAATGAATCATTTTAGTTAGATAGGAACACCATTTTGAGTCTCTTTGTCAAAAATAAACAAACCAAACACTTAGCTACTATTGCAATCTTACATACTTTTTGGGGTAACACAAATTGGAATTTGTTACACATAACATGTTTATTATTGTATTATTGTTTTAGGGTTGTCTATCAGTTACACCTACTAATCACTTTCATGATTGGGTGCTAAAACCATTTACTTGGCTAACAGAATTTCTGTGACCACTTACAGTTTTCTAAACTGTGAGGCAACATTCTCTTTAACGGCGTTGAATGTGTGTGTGTTACCATGCAAAAAGGAGGAGTATGTTTGTTTTCTTTCCTTACAGACAGAGAAGCAGCCAAGGTCGGGGCTTTCACACACACACACCCAAAGATAACATAAAGCAGGGTTTGTGCATGTGAAGGAGAGAGGCATTTGGATTTTGCATTTTAGGTTCAGCCATGATTTTGATAACTGTTGTTGCTTTTATACAGGTATTTCTGTGTAACACAGGACAGTGTTCATGGCTAAACCACTAAACATTTATTTATGCTGCGTGTTTGAGTGTTCCAGTCATGAGTTTTTCATGCCTTAATGAGTATGGATATAGTAGTGAACTGCAGTTAAACTGTTAACCTGTATAAATGTGAATCGATATTCTGTTAGTGCATTACCTATTTCTCACCTAAAATTCTTTCAGGAACATATTTTAGCATGCAATTTGGTTATTTCCCAAATTTCTCTCCACAGATGACCTGATTGGTGTCAGCAAATATTGAGATGGGTTTTTATCAAAGTTGCAAGCTGTAGCTTTAAATAACATCACTACTTGCATAGTAGCTTTCCCAGCTTAAAGGCCTAATAAAATGCCTATAATTAAGGTTGTAGCGTTGAATAATACATAAGGTTTCTAGTTTAGCACAATTAGGGACAATGCATTCCTTGAGCAAAATGCCTGATGCATACATTTTATTATGTGATTTCTGTCCCTGGTCAGGTAACACTTATATTGATAGATTGTTAATTAAAGTGCCTGGGTTTTCAATAACCCACTTAACTTTAAATCATCCCGATTTCAGTTATTCACAAATTTTGATTAGCATTACTTTGTATTGCTTGACAATAATGCCTTGAAATAACCATATCTTTTGTTAATTCACACTTGTTTTGTTTTGACTAGATTACAACGCGGTAATGGCTTTATATCAGGTTTAAAGCTACACTCAGTTCATTTAAGATTTGGCCCTAGTCAATTGTTTTTAAACTTGCATTATAGTCTTCATTTTGTATTTTTATGCGACTAAATTACAAACTGTCTACATTGCATTAAGTGCTAATCAAAGTACAACGCTTTATGTTGGTGATTTTTCCCTCTAAACAAATGTTTATTGGAACTTTTTCTCTTGCTCTTATATAGGGTTTTGCTGTATTAACACAAGCCAGTGTTAATGACTAAACTATTGACACAGATTATTATATTTGCTGCATATTAAGTCATGTGCGTTGTCATGCCTTAATGAGTAGGGATAGGGTAACATATAATAATATAAGGGGCTTAATAATAATTAGTAGGGGAAAAATAGCATTTAAAAATAGGCTAATAATAGCTTCCAAAATATAGCTTTTAAAATAGGAGTTCACTTTTTAGGGTGTTCAATTTTTTTTTGACACAGGTAGGGACAGAGGCCCCAAAGGCACCCCCTCCATCCACAGCTCTGTGCGAAGTGATAGGATAAAATGTATGCAACTCTCCTATGCTCTTTCTGCCATCAGAGTCCAGTTTTCCGCAGGTCTGCCCAGAGCAGCAGAGGAGCCCGGGGACTTCAAAGATTCTCGGAGAAAGAACTGGCAATCCAAACGGTGGAAAGGCCCATTCCAGGTTTCTTCTCGTCACCCACACCGCCGTAAAGGTCGCTGAGAGGGCAACTTGGGTTCACGCATCGCATTACCGGAGAGTCCCGGATCCAGAGGAGGTCTCAGGCGAGGCCAAAAAACATCTCTAAAAACCAAACATTTGGTATCGTACAATTTTCTTCACACACATGCAGCAGCATCAGTGACGTCACACACATTCTCCCTCTGACAGACATTCCTCTGCTGTGCTCCACACACACACAGCACATTCCACAGGGAGCAGACTCTCCTTCCATCACAGCATGGAGCAACAGAGATCATGGAGAATTCAGTGGCACCAGCCGCGTTTGTGTGAAGTTATCAGATGTGTAACTAGTTTCTTTTTTATCACTGTATGTCTAATTATCGCCTTGTTTATGCTAGAGAAGTTTGACAAAACACCAGTCAACATAACTACTCCCTTTTATGACTAACGACACTGACCTTTCCATGTACTATGAAAACCAAGCAGCAGAGAACAGTGGAAACCAATTACAATAGGCCAAATCTCACTGTAATTGTCAACACCACGTCCACTCTGATTCTGCAGCCATGTGACTATTTTCTGTGCGTCGGTGGGGCGGGTCAATGGGGCTTAGCAGAAATTTATATTTGCTATGTACCTTCCGTGGACGACTCCCGAGTGGGACCAACCTGGCTTTCCTGGCACTGGGCGATCTGGCACACCAGAAGGCCTAGTTGGGGTCATTTACTTGTTAGAGATGACACGGGTTTGACTAATCGACTGTCAATAAAAAGAGTTAATTTTTCTTCTCCTGCTCTGTTGTTGACACTGAAAGATGCTCAATTCACTGACCAAGGTTATTTTGTGGTGTGTGCGTGGATTTCTGGGACTGACCCCTGTGGTCCTTTTTACCTCGACGTTGTATCACCTCCCAAACTTGACATCATCCACCCACCACACTTAACACAAACATTAGACGCTTTATCATCCACATGGATGTCATCCTCTAATGAGGATGGCGGAGCCTTCTCTACGAATAGTTGGTTAGGCTCAATCAAAAAATTCACTCGTGATGCGGGTTATAATGAGTCTTGTTACGTCTGTTCTCTCTTCGCCCTCTCACAAAAACAGGCTGCTCCCGTTAAACCTCAACCGTTAAGTCTGCATGATACAATCTGTGTAATGACCGCCCTCATGCATGTCGTGATTAAAGGAGAGCAGTTTTATACTTCACCGTCCCAACCGCCCGTATGCACTGAGTTCGCTAATCGTCTAGTGCGTTCCCCTAATGGTACTTTGATTAAAACTAAAAACGGTAAAGCATCAGACGCTATTGGTCAATTTCACCACAGCCTCATGAAAAATGTGACTCATGACCTTTGCATAGAACGCGCTCGTCATTTGGGATCCCCTTACCTGGGTTCGACTATCGGCTGCAAACAAACACTGAACAACACATGCGGAAACGGTGAATTCAGACGTAGCGCATGCTTGTTTTCATCTCCAGGGGTCATCGAGGCATCCATTCTGGATCCATCCACATCCCACTTGATGCGCTGGCCAGATGATTCTGGTGCAGGCTCGTTAGTGGATTGTGTCTGGCTCTGTGGTGACTCCTGGTATCAATTTCTACCGCCCTTATGCGCTTTAATTTATCTGACCCCTTCAATTACGGTCTTGTCTTCCCTTGTGCATGCCACTCATCACTACGCGCATTACATTCCTCCGTCGGGCGGCTTCATTAGGGTAAAGCGAAAGGTGACAGGGGAAGGAGAAAAAGTTGTTGCTGGTCTCTTGCCTTGGTATGGGACAGTAGCAAATTCACACAATATCGATACAATTCATGAGAGCCTTGAGAATCTGACCTCGATCGTAATTTCTGGTTTTAAAATGAGAGCGATGAGAAACCTTCTGATGCAACACCAGATGGGGTTAGATCTTCTGCTGGTCGCACAAGGGGGTTTGTGTCACGTGATAGGTGATCATTGCTGCACTTACATCCCAGATAGTACAGGAAACATCTCAGACACCATCGATCAGCTTAACTCTCTCCTCACTGATCTGAAATCTCAAGATATGCCAAATGACACTTTTGGTTGGAATTGGTGGTCTTGGGTGGTGGGTGGAGGGCTTGGTTAGCTCGTTTCATAGCTCCCATGTGCGTTTTCTTTATTGCGTTTTTATCCTGCACCTGTTGCGTCGTCCCTCTGATCAAGAAAATGTTCTCCTCACTGTTCCTGTCACATATGGTGCAGTATCAAGCTTTGCACCAAGTGGCGGATCTCGCCTTTAAAATTCCCAGCTATGACCAAAAGACTGACGAAACGGACGACGAATCGGACCTTGTTTAATTCTTAAATTTTATTCAGTGTTGTGCTTCCAAGATGCACACCTAGGCGAGGACTTCTTCCTACTCAACTGTAAAGGATAATAAACACACCAACAACAAGTTTGATCAAACAATAGGCTTCAGCTGAAGGAGGACACACTACAGGCTCCGCAACCTGCACTGACCATGTGTGTCCTTCCTTCTCTCCCACTTTCAGCCTCTTTTATTGAGATTCATACACACACACATACATTATAGGTTACGCCCATCATTGCATAACATTCTCATGATGAGGCTCGTGTCTATAGGATCAATATATTCGTTAACCTAGTTAAAACCAGTCCCCGGATGTATAAACAATACCCATTGTTCTGCTTCTCTATAGCAGGCAGTTAGATTCTCCTATCTTTACAGCTGGGCTTACTCCTTGGTAACTCATTGAGCGCAGGCCCTGTTGCTAAATTCCTGTTACAAATCAATAAAAGAGATAAGTGTGCATGCAACTTGTGTGAGAGCAATAATCAATAAGGCTGAAGTAGATGTGTTATTTTCCACAATTCCCCCTTTTGAACTCCACTAGAGTTCAACATACCAAGAGGAGGGAGATCAAAAAACAACATAAAATAAGGTTCCACATATCACTTCTAGTTAGAGTAAGGTCAACATATTAAAACACCTGATTCAATAGAACATATTACAACCTGAGAAAAAGTTTACACACCCCCTTTTTGACTCACCTAAGTGAGTCAACAACATTAACCTTATCTACATCGTAACTCTATTCCTGACTCTTCCTTGTCTACTTCTGCTGCTTCCCCGCCCACTAATAATGGCAACATGTGCTGAGGGTCCTGCGGACCTACAGCGCGAGTGATCAGACGCTGGGACAATTCCCTGAGGCATGGGATACAACAGCACCCACATAGTGTGAGAAGGGCAGCGAATACAGCAATTGAGAGTAAGATCGAGGAGACCAAGGCCTTATATTTGCCAAAAACATTCATCCAATTATCCCACATCGTTGTATCAACCCCAGAGTGTTCTTTCATCTTTTTGTTCAGGGTCCTAAGTCCATCTATGGCTTGGGTCAGTCTACCATCTGGGGCAGTGTTATTAGGGATAAATGTGCAACATTGGTCACCGCCTGTTTTGTTAGGGAAAGGGCATATTCCTACTCGAATAGTGGGATGAGAAGAGGCCCCTAAGTACCCCTTTCCCCTATATACCCCTACGGTGAGTTGACTACATATTTGGGAAAATCCCCCCGGGCCCTGTGATTTCAACCGCTTTTCGTACCCCTGATCTTGACACACTCTCGGAAAAGGCCCTACCAGAGAAAGGGTGACCTGTCCGTTAACTACCGTCACATTCACATGGCCGGCCCATCGCTTGGCTGAGGCTTCCCACCCGTACTCGTCCTTGGGCCATCCCCCCGTGTTATACACGGTGCCGCCCCAATTATAATGTTTGGCTGATACAAACCACGTATAACCTGCCCAAGCCGAGGCTGGATATCCCCCCACCACGGGGTCACTTAAGGTGAGGTAGATTGGATCGTTGGAAGCTTGATCGTAACACATAAAAAACCCAGTTTTCGCGCTGCCTGTGGTGTTGCAAGGGGGAAACCCACCATGTTCATACACCCAGGGCCTTCTGCCCCCGTTACTATATTCGTGAGATAAATATGCTGGATTGCACTGTGCTCTATTATCTGCCAAACAAGGGAGGGCTATTCCCAACCACAGGACTAAGATGAACCTCATTATGTTTGTTAGTATTTTATCCTGCTGACCACAAGGATGGGGTTAGACGATGGTAATTAGGATGAAAAAGAGAGGGCAAACAGGATCAGGATTAATAGGGTAATGACCAGGGATACTAGGCCTACTATGATGAACTTCAATTCATATCTGGTGAATATGTTACTTCATTCTGAGCACCTCTGGAATGGGAGCTCACAGAAGTACCATAAAATAAGGGTAACAGTAAAGATACTGATAACGGTTACTAGTACCTTAAGGCACATTAGTCCTTTCAATGCTATAAGAATGCAAGCTTAACTTTCTCTGAACGGTAGTCTAGTCTCGAATTTCTTATAACAGCACCGCTTTATAAGTAAGGTGACAACCCTCTTTATGTTTAGACCATGTTCAGGCAACTCATGCAATTTTCAGCTAGATAGAGTAATATACAATGTAAAACATGAACAACACACAATGATGCGATAAGAAAATATTATCGGCGCTCGGTGGTAGCTTGGCACGCTACCTGTAGGAGAGAAAGCGCTTTTTTTCACCTTTCTCTCAGGTGATTCTCTTCTTCAGGTCACAGGGGTGGACTACCCTGGACCTTGTTGGACACTGGAGAGGATTATTCTGCCTCTTTTTCCCTAGTGTCTGGCGGAGAGCCCTCTGCACTGGCAGCCAGATCCCTGGCTACTTCTTTGGTGGAGCGCCCTGGCTCCTGTGTGGCAACACACTGGCTCCAGTGATACCACTGTTTACCTTTTCCCTCGAGTTGTACTGCGTGGGTGGTTCGTGCAGTCACTCTGAGTGGCCCCAACCACCGTGGTTCAGTCCACTTCCTTTTGATTACTTTCAGCAACACCCACTCTGCGTCAGGCGCTGGTTTCGGTTCTGCGTCCTGGTTTACTGCAGCTACCTGTCTAGAAAACAGAGAGACTGTGCCTTGTAGCTGGCGGAAAAAAGCTTTATGAGAGATGGTAGAGGAGGGAGGGTCAGTTAGTGGAAGTTGTGACTGTGGCCCTGGAAAACATCTTCCTGTTTGTAGTTCATGTGGAGAGAACCCTGTCCTGCTGTTAACAGACATTCTGACTGACATGAGAGCTAGAGGCAGGGCTTGCACCCAGTTCATTCCTGTTTTGCTGCAGATTTTGGCTATTTTGTTTTTTAGGGTCAGATTCATTCTTTCCACCTTACCCTGAGACTGCGGATGATACACTGAGCCAAATTTGTGTTTTAGCCCCAACATGCATTCCACTTCTTGCAAATCCTTGTTCCTAAAATGTGAACCATTGTCTGATTTTACTCGTTCAGGGAAGCCATGTTGGGGAATGTACTGATTGATCAGGAACTTTACCACTGTTTGGGCATCTTCGTGTTTAGCTGGGACAGCTTCCGGCCAACCTGTGTACATGTCCACACATACTAACATATACCTGCAGCCCTGGACTCTGTCAATCATGTCAGTATAATCAATCATGATTTCTTTTCCTGCCACAGTTTCTAGGGGATAATATCCCCCTTCTGGTTTTATTGCTGACCTAGGATTAAATGCTTGGCATTCTGGGCAGGACTTGGTGACCTGTTCAACCATGGGTTTCATAAATGGATGCCACCAGTGTTGTAGGTTTTTTAACATCTGGCTAACCCCTACATGTCCCACCCCATGAGCTTCTTCCAAGGCTGTCTCCCTCGCCCCTGGAGGCAGAATGGGTCTGCCATCTGGGCCTTGCCATAATCCTTCACTTTGTGTGGCTCCCCGGCTTTTCCACACTGTTTTTTCTTGAGGGGAAGCTAGTGCTTGTAGTCCAATGATTGTTTCTCTATTAAGCTCCGCTCTGTTTTCTAGGTCTGTAGTTACCACTAGTTGGTGTGCATGATATCCTGCTGCGGTTTTTGCAGCACAGTCAGCTGCCTCATTTCCCTTGCTCACGCTATCTTGGACGTTGCTATGGCCTTTGCATTTGACTATTGCTACCTTGGCTGGTAGGAGGATTGCTTTTGCTAGCCTTCTCATTTCCTTCTCATGTTTGATAGGTTTTCCTCCCGCTGTCAAAAACCCTGCTCTCTGCCATTGTGGTAGCTCAAGGTGAGCAGCCCCTATTGCATAAGCTGAGTCAGAGTAGATAGTCACTGATTGTCCTTTCCCTATCTCTAAGGCTCTAATGAGCGCTTCCATCTCTGCTCTTTGTGCTGACTGTGCGCCCTGCATTCTCTCTGCCTTTAACGTTTTCACTTCCTCTCCTGTGTCCTCTACTACTGCGTATGCTGCTTTCAGTCCCTCTGTCTCATGTCTGAAACAGCACCCATCTGTGAATAGCACTCTTCCTCCCTCTAATGGTTGTGCGGCTAGGTCAGGCCTGACTTTTTCCACTTTCCTGGTTCTGTCCTCACACTCATGTGGTTCCCCTTCCCCCATCTGATCTGCCATATTGATACCTTCATGTGTAAAGGTTAAGTTTGGGGCTTGTAAAACTTTGCTGATTCTTCTTTGTCTGGTTGGGGTGAGCGAGAACATGGCTGAGTTGACGAAGGACACTATGCTGTGAGAGGTCAATATTATCAGTGGGTGACCCATGACAATGTGTGACGATTTTTGGATACATTTTGCTACTCCTGCCGCGTGTTGTGTGCATGCTGGTTGGCGTTTTTCGATTTGTTCAAATGGAATGCTCATATATGATAGTACTACTCTAGTACCCCCTTTTTTCTGAAACAAAACCCCATTTGTTGCATGTTTTGTTTCAGAAACATCTAAATGAAATGGAAGAGCATAGTCTGGACAGGCCAGATTTGCAGCTGCAGCGAGGGACTGTTTCATTCCAATGAATGCTTCTGTGCCTTCTTGCGTCCAGACTAGTGCTGAGGACAGATTGCGCATGCCCTGTTGGCGGACCATTGCACGAAGAGGATCTGTTAAGTCAACATATCCTGGCACATATGATTTACTGTATCCTGTTAACCCCAAAAATGACAGCATCTCTTTTACAGTGCATGGTTTAGGGTGAGACAAGATGGCTGACCTGTGTGCTGGTGAGACCCCTACCCCACTAGCTGAGAGGACTCTACCTAGAAAGGTGACTTCTCTCCTGCAGACCTGTATTTTCTTTCTGCTGACTTTATA
The DNA here is from genome assembly GCA_023631565.1 of Gymnocephalus cernua. Classification (NCBI taxonomy): domain Eukaryota; kingdom Metazoa; phylum Chordata; class Actinopteri; order Perciformes; family Percidae; genus Gymnocephalus; species Gymnocephalus cernua. Next base: position 34,453,120 of record CM042441.1, on the reverse strand, counting down.
TCCTTCCCTCGCCAGAGTGGTCAAAACATCTTGGGTGGCTTGTAAACAGGCAATGGCAGTAGGCGCAGTGATCAAGAGGTCGTCCACATACTGGACCAGTACAGTATCTGGTGGCAAAACACAATCCGCCAGTGAGTTTTTAAGAACTGTGTTGAACAGGCCTGGTGAAAGGTTAAACCCCTGTGGCAAACGTGTGTAGCGCATGGGACGACCCATATATGTGAATGAAAAAATGTCACGCAAGTTTTCTGCCAGTGGAAGACAGAAAAAGGCGTTGGAGAGATCTAACACGGTGTACCAGTGATGTTGTGGCCCTATGTCGGCGAGTGCAACATGTGGGTTAGGTACAGTAAGTGTGGTGTCAACTATCAGATCATTAATAGCGCGCAAATCGTGAACCATTCGGTATTTCCCTGTTTCTGGTTTCAAGACAGGGAGAATGGGAGTATTCCACTGGGAGCGAGAGGGTTCTAACACTCCTGCTGCTATCAGACCTGTAACTGTATCAGAGATACCTAGCTGTTTTTCCCTGGAACAAGCGTATTGGGGTATCCAAATTGGTGCCGAGGGTTTCAATTTGAATGTGAGGGGAGCACAATGTACCAACCCCACGTCAGTTGGTGTTAGTGACCAAAGTGTGTCTGGGAGGCTATCTAGCATGGACTTAGCGTCCTGATGATCAGTTCTTTCTAGCGATGAGATCATGTTGAAGGAACGCAGTATCATGTCCCTCACAAGAAATGCGGTAAGTTTTAGTCTGGGGAGAGAAATGGACCTGGGGAAGTGGTGTAATCGTCCAATCTGTGGCAGCTAAGGCCGTTTTTACCATAGGGCCTAGTGTTTTGGCATCATAACCTGGGTGTAAGGCGAGTGAGACATGTGGGGCAGAGTCCTCAAACATGACAAACCATGGCAACTGTTCAGGGGTTAGTTGGACCGGGGCGGCTACGCCCTCAGGCCCCACAAAAATGTTTTGGGTGTGAATTTCCCACCTAGTGTCTGCTATGACGTCAAAAGCGTCTTGATAACAGAGATCAGAGTGAATATCATAATTTAGGGTGACATGTGGGGGGTCTGGGGGAGGGATGAAAGGAGCAATTTGGGAAATCCAGGGCTTCCAGAGGAAGAACTGCCTAAGGATACCCCCAGAGTCCGGGCCTTCCGGAGACAACATAGCCCAGTAGATGTCAGCATAGGGGGTGTCAGAGGTGGGGGAGAGGATATATTGTCCATGTCCATGACCACCTTCCGAGCAAATCATTTGATGGCCATCAGGGAAGGTTAGTATGATTCCATCAGCACAACACAGGATAGACACGCCCAGTTTAATGAGAAGATCCCTGCCCAGGAGATTCATGGGGACCGTGGGGGAAACAACATAGGGGTAGCAAATGCATTGCTTCCCGATAGCAGTGTGCAGTGGTTCAGTTATTGGCAGTTTTTGTTGTTCCCCAGAGAAACCCATCACCGTGATATGTTTTGGAGTAGTCTTTTGTGATGGACATTGTCTAATTGTTGAGCATGTGGCCCCTGTATCAACTAGGAAAGCCTGTTCAACTCCTTCCACTATCATGGACACCATGGGATCTGCCGTTGTCCCTGTGTCCTGCTGCTCTGCTGGGGAGTGTCATTGTTGCTGGCTTGGCTCTCCACCAGGCCAGTTCCACCCAGCCATCTGGAACTGTGGTGGGCCCTGAGGTGGGCCTGGCGGCGGTGGGTCCTGCTGGTAACCCCTACCCCCTTGTGACTGACCCCCGTTATGCGGACAGTGCCTGGCCCAGTGTCCCATCTGACCACAGACAAAGCAGGCTCCCGGAGCTCCCCCCCGGGGCGGGCCTCCCCGCCCCCTCCCTGGTCTCCCTCCGCCCCTGCCCCTACCATAATTCTGCTGTGGCCACTGAGGCGGTGGTGCTTGTTGAAAGTAGGGAGGATGGGATTGTGGCTGAGGCTGTGATATCCAATCAGGTTTTGGGAAAAGATCTGGGCCTCCTTGTGGTGGGCCTGTGGTTACTGCCATCACATGCTTACTCCTTTTGTCTCTGTCCTTCTTTCCCTCATTGACTTTCTGTTTAGCCTCAGCTAATTGCATTTTAAGCAGTTGAGCCTGCAACTCTTTTAGATCAGATTCCTCCGTGTCATGTGTGTCTTGTGCACGAGTCATGTGGAAAATTATGTGGCGCTCCCATTTGGTGGAGTCGGCGCCTGCCATGTCAGGGTTTTCCTCTATTGCTAGTTTAACTGGTTCTGGGACCCCCTTGAGCACTGCTGTCCTGTACCACTCCTGTTGCACTCCTGGTTTGCCAGGGTGACAGCCTTTCTGGTTTATCCATTTTTCTTTGCAATAGTCTAAAAAGTCTCTAGGACTCTGTTTAGCATCCCATTTAAATTTGGGGATGGCAGCCGCGTGTGAAATCGGATATCTTTCTCTCAAATATTTGCCAATGGCTGTGGACACGTGTGAAAACGGGGTGGAGTCTCCCTTAGTATCAGTGTTTGCTTCTGATTCTAGTTCTCTAACGTCTGTGGCTAGCATGCAACGATGAGTTATGGCTCTAAAGTCTCCTAGAGCTAGTTTATATCCTGCTGTTAACCCATCTAATTTGCTCAACCAGTTGCCTCCCCCCTCACTAATTGGTGGAAGCTTGTCAACCAGGCCCTGCAGGTCGCCCATGGCGAATGGCCTGTATTTTTCTTGTTGCCCTACTCTGAACAGTGGACCCTGATAAGTCACTCCTCCGGTTGCGCCCCCTTCCCTTATGTCAGGATGTTCCTCATCACTAGCCTCGTTATCGCTATGTTTTTGCTCTAAGTCCTCATCCTGTTTTGGTTCTATTTCGTCATTCCCTCCTTTTTTGCGTTTACCCCCACCATGTTTGGAGAGAGACTGATCAAAATATTGGGGAGTTAGGAGTTTTATGTCAAACTTAGGCTTGGAGCTCCAGTCTTCTCTTGGCCCATGTTTCCGCAAATGGTAGCGGGATCTAGGAGGGTCCTCTGTCCTCCATTTCCCTGTCACTGTTAATATCACTTCCCCCTCTCCCTCGTTTTGGCTGTCTGGAGATGCTCTTCTGCTTCTGTCACTGTCTACACTTCTGCTGCGCCTCTGTGCGGCTCCCTTCCTTGCTTCCCTCTGCCTATGTCTTTCCCTCTCTCTTTCTTCATTCTTCTCTTTCTCTATCTCCCTCTCCCTTTCTCTTTCCCTCTCTTCCTCCATTTCTCTCTCCTTTTCCTTGTTTATTACTATCCGTGCCCACCTGCTTATATCCATTCCTCCCAGACTTTCCTCGTCATCACTTTCCCTACTTCCCCTCCTGTCTAGGTTACTCCTCCTATTCTGAGGTCTACTAGATCTTTGTGAGCCTCCCTCGTCCCTCAGTCGTCTCATCTCCCATCCATCTTTTGGCTGGTATTCTGGGGCGGTGGGACCCCTTGGTGGGGAGGCAGAACGTGCCCTCCCTACCCCAGTCACTTCAACTTGGCCGCTAGTGACGTCTAACACTGGGTACATTCCAGCGGTGGGAGGAGGAGGCGAGTAGGGAGGGGGAGCCTTCTTATGTCTCCCTCTCTGTTTCTCTATCATCAGGTGCTTTACTCCCTGCCACATTAGAGCCCACTGAGCCCATTTCTTTCTATCCTTACTTGCTTTTTCCTTTGTCTTTTTAGCTTTACCTCTCTGGAAAAGGTTACCTTTCTCTTCTATCTCACTGGCCTTGTGCTGTTCCTGGCTTGCTTTTTTCTCCTGTGCCCAGAATATCTCAGACAGAGGATCCTGGCACTTAGTTGTTTTGTTTTGGTCAATTAGAATTTGTACAACCTCCTCTCTCATCTGTGTAATTATTGCAGTGGCTTCCTTTCCACTACCGTTAGCTCTTATTACAGCACTCTCCATTGTTTTTAATTGTTCTTCTAAGGATTTGTAAGGCCCATATGTCCCCTTTAATCCCCATCCTCCGTCATCTAATTCTCTATCGAATTCTCCGTCCATTTTCTTCTAAGTTATACTGCCAAAAATTGTTTAATTCAAAACTGCCACACAGAAATACCTTATCTAAATATCCACAATTTGCTTCAACAGGCTACTGCTTTATGTTGACACCGTCAGGTTTCAGGCAGTACTGCTGCTTCAATTTGCTTCTATTTAGCACTCATACACATCGATCATACATTCATTACCCCAAACTTTGTTCTGTTTTTCACCTTGATTGTCCCGCGGTTCAGCAATCAAGTATCAAAATTTTCATAAAATATACACACGTGAAGGTTGGATTACCTGCACATTCCACCTAAAAATTGCAGAATGTTTCAATAATCCCCCGCTTCACCAAGCACACGTATTCACTTGAGGTCCCTGACCTCCTGAGGTCCCAGACCTCTTTCAAAGGATTTTTAACCTTTGGGGATTTTAACCCTTAGCCAGAAAGCTAACCTTTCTTTGAGGTCCCAGACCTCTATTTTAAAGTAGCCCTATTTCTTAGGGTTTTCCAACCCAGCGCAACCTGCACCTCGTCAGATAACAGGGGGAGCCTGCCAAAGCTCAGACTAGTTGAGGTCCCAGACCTCGAGGTCCCTGACCTCTACACTTTAGTTTCAAACACTTTTTATTAATAATAGAAGAATGTTATTATCCACTCAGTTCTTTAGAAATTATTTTAGCGGTCTGTGGGTTACTAAGACGTTGAACACCCTTGATTTTAGAAGTATTCAATGCAGAAGAATGGTCTGCTTACCTTATTTTATGGCGCCAGATGTTCAACGCGACTTTTCACCCTTGGACCGAACAATCACCAATCTTTTGAAGAATCCTCTTTTTTCCAGTTACTCCCGAAATCCCGAAATCCCGGACGAAGCCCCCAATTGTTGTGCTTCCAAGATGCACACCTAGGCGAGGACTTCTTCCTACTCAACTGTAAAGGATAATAAACACACCAACAACAAGTTTGATCAAACAATAGGCTTCAGCTGAAGGAGGACACACTACAGGCTCCGCAACCTGCACTGACCATGTGTGTCCTTCCTTCTCTCCCACTTTCAGCCTCTTTTATTGAGATTCATACACACACACATACATTATAGGTTACGCCCATCATTGCATAACATTCTCATGATGAGGCTCGTGTCTATAGGATCAATATATTCGTTAACCTAGTTAAAACCAGTCCCCGGATGTATAAACAATACCCATTGTTCTGCTTCTCTATAGCAGGCAGTTAGATTCTCCTATCTTTACAGCTGGGCTTACTCCTTGGTAACTCATTGAGCGCAGGCCCTGTTGCTAAATTCCTGTTACAAATCAATAAAAGAGATAAGTGTGCATGCAACTTGTGTGAGAGCAATAATCAATAAGGCTGAAGTAGATGTGTTATTTTCCACATCAGACAAACATTCTCCAATCATTAATCCAGGGTGTGATTTTCATGTTACCAAAAGAGTGGTGATTGTGTTTTGATTTTGTTTGAATTTATTTTGTTTTGATGTTTTGTTTCCTTTTTACATTTTACAGGTGATAGGGTTCTTCTATTCGCCTCTCACAAAATGTTCTCATTCAGTTCGGTTTCATTTAATCAGTTTGATTTTGTTTTGTTCCATTTTGTTTTGTGTGAGATATTGTCCGTTTCATTTGAGGGTTTCTTTTTCACCCCTCACAATAAAAATAAGCATGCTAACTATAACCCACATATTTTAATATAATTTTTAATTGTTGTGATTAGGTTGTAATCAAAAGAGTGGAGTGTGATGGCAAAATTACTCTCATATGTTTTTATCTTATGACCCTTGTATTTTTCCTCATGATCCTTTGAGTTAGTCAGATGTACGCATCTCATCTACTGCTTTTAACATAGATTAATTACGGACACAGTGTCCTACTGTTTTAATCACCTCTAGGGCTAGCTAATTGTGTAGTAGCCTCTTTGTGAACCAGATAAAGCAGAAGGCCATCCTTGTGTGTATCTATAGTTTACGATATAGCTCATTGAATTGACGTGTGACCAGGGGCGATAGGGGTAGTCACATTGGCACCAGAAAGTCCCATCTTCATTTGTTCAAAGATTTAATTGTGTGCTTAAAGTTCATACTATACATGTGACATGCACAACGCCATGTATAGATGAGATCACATGCCGATGTCACTCCCTCTCTCTTATCTGTGTATTTAAGCTGATGTTCTTGATTTGTGAACTTTGAAGACTCTTCCACATCTTGCTCCGTGCATCCTGTGAACCAGTCCTCCTATTCTGCAGAATATATATACTTCAATAAATTAAAAAAACCTACATTGGTTTCAGTCTACGACTATTTCTTTGTATTTGTTTCATCCTCAATTATTCTAAACTAGTAACTAATCTACACCTGCTGCCTCCTGGAAATTTCCACAACAAGCATCTCTGGTGATAGCGGGTTGTTAGGTGGTAACGGTCCTTTGGCGGACATACGTTGTGTTAGCTTTGATAATCAAGGTTGAAATTCCTTGGTTGTAGGATTTAAGACACTTCTTGATTGCATTTTCCTTTTTTCCTTTTCCACATAGGAATTCATGCCATTTGAGGGTGATGCTGAACAACTTTTTTGATCGGCGGCCTGTAGCACAGACAATTTAGCAGCAGATGCAGCCAACTCTGCATCCACATCAAGCTGCCTCCTTCTCCTCCTTAGTTGCTGTTCCTGCTCCTCAAGGGCGTGTCTTTCCTTCAAAGCTGCAGCTCTAGCCACAAGTGCAGCTCTATTGGCCTCAGCCTTTATCCTAGCTGAGGAAGTGCTGGATCTTCCACTGCTAACACTTTTATGTAACCGTTTGCTACTAATATTAGACACACTGTCATTTTGATTGACATCATCCCCACCCTTGTCGTTTTCATGCACAGCTTTAAAACCCACATTTGCTTTAGGCCTCCCCTGACCATTTGCATTTAAACCAGCATCAAACATTTCAGGTAACACAGTTGACAAAACATTACCATTTTCAGAACACCTTGCAACAAAACCCTTTGTTTCAGAAATAACATCATTGTTAGCTATCATCTTTGCTTTAAACCAAGTGTCATGTTTTTCCTTTTCATCGACAGGCAATAAACTCAACAAAGACTCATGAATATGTTTTGCATCATTACATGTTTCTATCAGTTCCTTCAGAGCATTTTGTAACTGTGGTTTGTGATTTTGTAAACCTTGCATTGATTATCGAATTATGCTGGCGTTGTCCAACTTAGACTTTCTGTCCGCTTGCAACGTAATTAGTTTATCAACAAGCGATTCTGCACGTTTAGAATCCTTGTGATTACCAACGTTAACCACACTGCTGTTTTTACTAACAGCTTGCATCGCAGCCTGTTCAATCACGGGAGTATCCATGATAAACAATCGATCAAACGATCCGCTGTTCCGTCAGTAGGCCTAACGCCAAGTTCGCAGTCATGTAATGCAAAGTCTCCACAGTCAATCTGCCGGCGTTTAACACATGTGGTTGTTTTTATACCCGGGTATGTGTGCACACAATTTAAATGGCCATTGAAGATTGTAGCGCTACCAATACCTCTTTCGTTGGGCGCCGTGCAGTCGCTGGATGGTCCCTTGTACTCCGTGGTCTGATTTCGGTATCAAACCAACTCCTTGTCACCAGAAAGCCCACGTAATATCCACACAATAATCCACAAGGAAACTGACGGCTCTTTGGCTGTTCCTAATTCCATGAACGCATCCCGAAGACTCCAACGTTTGTAAACTAAAGTCCGAACTGATGCGGGGTTTTTGACTATTGTTGAAGGAGTTTGATGCTCATCAGATAGGCCTAATTTCTGCAGCTCTTATGTCCTTTGCCATGACACTCCCCAGAGAATTTGCACGGAAAGGGAGATCACTTCTTGAGGTAGATAGGTGGAAAGCAACAGAGTTCAGAACTATTCTCCTGTACACTGGTCCAGTGGCACTGAAAGACCATCTGCCGAATGTTCTATACCACAATTTTATGCTTCTGCATGTAGCCATTCGTATTTTATGCTGCCCCTCACTGTGTCTCCAGTACTGTGATTTTGCTGAAAAGTTACTGATCACATCTGTTGAGCATTTTCAATCTGTTTATGGTAATTACATTGTGTATAACATACACGGGCTGACACATCTTGCCAATGATGCAAGGCAGTTTGGTGTGCTGCATAATTTCTCAGCTTTCCCATTTGAGAACTTCCTCTACACTTTAAAAAAAATGATTAGGACCCCTACCCAGCCCCTTCAACAGATCATCAGGAGATTGTCAGAAAAAGCAAGTGTCAGAACTAAAAAAAGGGTGTGCAAGGATGGTTTTTACCAGGAACATAAGAATGGGCCTTTTCCATACAATGTGACATCTCACCAGTTTACACAGTATAAGCAATATGTAAATGGTGGAACTTTAATTAGTTTATCAGAGGGAGAGAACTATATTCTGTTCAATGGAGATTGAAGTCTGTCTTAAATTCCAAAACAAGTCATCTTTTTTTCACCTATCCCATTGATTCATCAAGTCTTGATGTATCCTTTGTGAAACAACCCGGGCAGTCATTGACTATTGTTCCTACACAGACTGTTTCAAAAGTCCTTCTTTTACAGTATAAGGATGGGTTTGTGGCATATCCTTTACTGCATACTGCTTGATCCCCCCAATCATAAAGAATAGTAATAAGACTAGTAAATGTTTTAGTTTAGATAGATTTCCACTGTGAGGGAAATTAATAGAGCTTCAATAAATATATATAGTTTGTAACACTAGATATTTATTAAATTTTTTATAGATGTATTCAATAGTTGTTTTTACTGAAAAGAATGAGACAGAGGTGATACCAAGTGACTGGCTGAGCACCGACCAAAAGTTTCCTTTTGGCCCCCATATAACGGTACAAGATGTAGAAAAGCGGTTGAAAAAAATGAAACTCCTGATAAAGAATGGGACAAATATGAAACTGAATGGGTGGCTGAGTATGGTAAGTTATTGAGGAAGTATTAAGAAATATAGAGACATAACTATTCAAATCTATTGCAAAAACTCTAAATTAAAGATGCTCCTTGTGAGTTATGCCTAGACAAGCAGTTCTTTTCAAATGTTCAGATAATAGGCTTAGTGATGTTCTTTGTTTCTATATTTAGATTCCTATGAAAAAGCCAGAAGAAAGCTGGTGAAGTTTTGTAAAGGCAACAGTTTGGAGTCTACAGATGAGGACAGTGTACGGAAAAGAGTGTGTTTCCTCTGTTCTCCTTTTATAGCCTACTGCTTATGTGCAACTAGTCTTCACTGTGCTTTTGATTACACTTATTGTGTCCAACAGACCATCGTCAAATATGTAAATGGTTTTACATCTGATACAGCCTCAAGAAGACCTCCACTGCATGCCTCAACAAGCTGGCTCCACACAGGTACAGACGAAAACATTCAGTGGTCATTGCACCACTAAGCCTTGAGGAATCATTTCCCCATAATGGTCACCACAGATTCCTTAAATCCAAATTAAAGATTTGGGAATATCGTCCCTAGAGTTGTAAGGCAAGGCAAGGCAGCTTTATTTGTATAGCACTTTTCAGCAACAGGGCAATTCAAAGTGCTTTACATGAAGACAATTAAAATACAAGAATAAAAGTTACAGTGCAGTATAACAAATTAAACATTAAAGAGCAGTTAAAAACAGTTATATATAAGCAGATAAAATAAGCAACGAAAGTATAAGAAATGGATAGTTATTTAACGAAAGGCAACATCAAAAAGAAAGGTCTTCAGCCTTGATTTAAAAGAACTGAGAGTTGCAGCGGACCTGCAATTTTCTGGAAGTTGGTTCCAAATATGTGGAGCATAGAAACTAAATGCTGCTTCTCCCTGTTTAGTTCTGACCCTGGGGAAAGAAAGCAGACCTGTCCCAGAAGACCTGAGAGGTCTGGGTGGTTCGTAGTTTACTAGCAGGTCAGAAATGTATTTTGGACCTAAACCGTTTAATGATTTATAAACTAGCAAAAGTATTTTGAAATCAACTATCTGAGGCACAGGAAGCCAGTGTAAAGACTTCAGCACTGGAGTGGTCCACTTTCTTGGTCTTAGTGAGGATTCGAGCAGCAGCACTCTGAATCAGCTGCAGCTGTCTGATTGATTCTTTAGGGAGACCTGTAAAGACACTGTTACAGTAGTCCAGTCAAGTTTTTCCAAGTCCTGCTGAGACATAAGTCCCTTTACCCTTGATATATTCTTAAGGTGGTAATAGGATGACTTTGTAATTGTCTTAATGTGGCTGTTGAAATTCAGGTCTGAGTCCATAATTACACCAAGATTTCTGGCTTTGTCTGTTGTTTTTAACATTGTCGTTTGAAGCTGAGCGCTGACTTTTAATCGTTCCTCTTTTGCTCCAAAAACAACCACCTCAGTTTTTTCTTCATTTAATTTAAGAAAGTTCTGGCACATCCAGTCATTAATTTGTTCAATGCACTTAGTCAGTATTTGTATAGGACTATAGTCTCCTGGCGATACGGTTATGTAAATTTGTGTGTCGTCTGCATAACTGTGGTAACATATTTTGTTGTTTTCCATAATCTGAGCCAGTGGAAGCATGTAGATGTTAAACAGAAGAGGCCCCAGAACGGAGCCTTGGGGAACTCCGCACGTCATATTTGTATGCTCAGATGTATAATTACCTATAGATACAAAGTAGTCCCTATTCTTTAAATAGGATTTAAACCAGTTTAGGACTGAGCCAGAAAGGCCAATCCAGTTTTCTCATCGGTGTAGTAATATGTCATGGTCGACCGTGTCAAATGCAGCACTGAGATCAAGTAATACTAAGACTGCAGTTTTGCCACTATCTGTGTTTAAGTGGATATCATTAAATACTTTAACAAGAGCTGTCTCAGTGCTGTGGTGTGGTCGAAAACCCGACTGGAAGGCATCAAAACCATTGTTTAGTGACAAGAAAAGGTTGAGTTGTTGAAAAACCGCTTTTTCAATGACTTTACTTAAGAATGGAAGGTTAGATATCGGCCTATAGTTGCTCATTAGTGCCGTGTTTAGATTGTTCTTTTTTAAAAGTGGCTTGATGACTGCAGTTATCAGGGCCTTTGGGAAGATACCTGAGAATAGAGACGTGTTTACAATCTGTAAAAGATCAGAAGACATACAATTTGAAACATTTTTGAAAAGGCCTGCTGGTAGAATATCAAGGCAACAGGAGGAAGTTTTCAGATGTTGTATAATGTCCTCCAGGTTTTTATGTTGATTATATGAAATTGTGTGATATTGGAATTTGTCATCGAAGAAAGCTGCACAGTATTTTGGTGGTCTGTAGATATTTAGAAATATAGCTTGAGGGGAGGACTTTAGCTGAAGAGTCATATATTCAAAAGAAGCAAAATTTCCATAAGATATTTGAGTACAATGGAATGAGTCATTATACAAAATGGCTACTCCACCTCCTTTCTTATTCACTCTATGCTCAGGGAGCTGACTCAATGAGAACAGCACCACTGTTATTATGGTCCAACCAGGTTTCAGTTAAAAACATAAAATCAAGATTGTGCTTAATAATAAAATCATTGATTAAAAATGATTTTCCTGCCAAAGACCTGATGTTTAGTAAGGCTAGTGTTAGTGTGTTAAAATATTTATCTGTCTCAATTTTTGGTATAGGCGTTGGCTGACGAGGAATGAATGCTAAATGTGCAAGGTTTGCTGATAAGTGCTTGTTCTTACTTAGCGGATTTATCGTTCTTTTTCTATTACCTATCACAGCATCAAGGATTTAATACACAGGGCCCGGGCTTGTCCTGAAAAGAGTCATGAGTGACACTAGGTGTGCAGCCTGGACCCGGCACATATCAGACACAGCTTGCTGCATTTTGTACACAAGTATACTTATCAGTCTGGGGAGGAGGTGTTAGCTGACGTCCTTGGGTGGGCAGTGGTGCCTGCCGTTTAACTTTTGGCTGGGGGCCAATGATGGGAGAAGGAAGGGGATAAATTTGGTTCCATCAACTACCAGTTGCTTCATCTGGTCAGTGAACTCCAACATGGGGCAGGGGGAAGGAGGGGAAAAGGTGAGTGGAGAGAGCGATGGCATGGGCGGGGTGTATGGATCCTCAAATGCGTCAGGGTTGGTGAAGGGGTCTGAGGGGAGCTGGACGGGTGAAGAGGGGGATTGAGATTTCTCATCTCTGCTCTGTGGTCTTCCATGGTCAAATCTTTGCTCAGGCGGGGGCTGTGGTGGATTACTGCCCTGCTTTGTTATGTCTTCCTCTTGTTTAGATTCCTCTTGTCTCGTGTCCTTGGCCAAGGGAGCTGATCTGTGGCACAGAAAGTAAAGTTGGTTAGAGGTGAACAGCTTTACTCCTGGTTTGTTAAGGAAAAGTCCATCTGCCTTAAAAAGATGTCTGCGCTCCCAGAACATGTCAAAATTGTCAATGAACTGCAGAGAATGAGCGGTACACGCAGTTGAAAGTCATGTGCTCAGTGCCAACAGTCTGCTGAATCAATCATCTCCTCTTCTGACTAGCGGTAGAGGTCCACTGATAAACACCCTCGCATTTAGGGAGCTGACTGTTTTCAGTAGATCCATAAAGTCCTTTCTCAGCACTTCAGACTGTTGCTTTACAACATCATGTGACCCTTTATGCAGTATTATGTTATTCACAGTTGGGTGTGCTGCCACAATATCCGGGATTCTGTTGGCCAAGCCAGACACCATTTCTTTGGGAAAACAGAGTATTTTGGTGTTTTTTCTGCTTTTTACATATTTTACAGCAGAGTCACCTACAATCAGAGTTTGAGGCCCAGTCGTTAGCTTTCCTTGTAGCTTTTTACTTTTCGAATTGCTCTCAGTCCTTACCCTGCTGTGTGATGATGAGACACAATCCAGGTCATCAGATGAAGGTCCAGGGTCCTGTTGCAGTGTAGCAAATCTGTTATCAACTTGCAGATTCGGTTGTTGGGGAGCCATTTTGTTGCTAATTCTCCCTTTTGCAGCTGTCCATGGCTGTGTCCTACTAAGTACAGGGGTTGAAGAGGCGCTCTGCCTGGATGGTAATGCAGGCCAGCCGTTCATATAAATCTCAGGGCGCTGTGCCCTGCCTGTTAGTCGTCCTCCCATTTCCCAGGAAGATTTACTCTTAGGCTTTGCACCGAAAGAGTTCCCGGGAGGACTACCACACAGTCACAGTTCACAGTCCTCCTGTTTCTTTGTAGTCTTGTTGGTGCTAATTAGCCATGTGTTAGCATGCTTTTGTCCATTGTTTTGGGTCCATGGTAAAGTGGTGTCATTCCCACATGATGTGTTCACCTCCACGTTTACTTCTAACCGTTGAATTTTGGTTTCCAGAACAGCAATCTTCTGAAGTAGTTTGTAGTAGTCATCCACGGAGAAGTGAGGCATCTTGCTGCTAATTAGCTTTAGCTAAGTACCACGTTTCCAGTCACTGCAGTACAGGCTTGAGCTATTGGTAGGCCACGCTCACAAAGAAAAATGATTAAATATGGCAATAGCCTACTATGTCTACAAAAAGTGTATAGTCCAGTGATTTATAAGTATCCAAGAGCCGCTGCTCATAGTTTCTCTCAGAGGAAAAGCAAGATTATCAGCAGAAATATTCAAGCAGAGGCAGGAGCAAGCAGCAAAGCGTCTGCACTGTCTGTTGTAGATAGAATGTCGATAGAATAATTCCAAGGGGACGATATGTTGAAAGGAACTTTTGAACAATAGTCACTTTCCTGTTGTATAATATTGTGGCGAAACTCTGGATGGAAGTAAACGTTTTGATGTTTGGCAATTGTACTGAATCTGTTTCTTACTGTTCCATATGCAGAGACAATGGAAAGACCAAAAAAATAAAATCTGCAGTAATGGAGCCAAAAGCCTGACCTTGCCAGCCATACCACCATTTGCACCATCAGCACTTGCTGTGACAGTCCCTGAACCAAGACAAGATGATATGTAGAACTATTCCTAACCTTTTACAATAGTTTACTTGGAGTTTTTGGCAATTACCTTTTTAGTCTATAACATGGATTAGAAACTGTTCAAGGAACAAGAATAAAATGAATCTAACCAAAAGGGAGAATAAAACCAACTTCTCCTGGCTAAGTTTTACTATTTTCAAATGATAAACCCTTTATACAATCACAATTTAAAAAAAAAAACGTGGGATGTTATGTAAAATGCAAAATAAAAACAGAATGTAAAATTTCCAACTCTTGTAAACGTATATTTAGCTGGAAAAAGAACATAGACAACAAATCAAATGTTGAAAATGTCAAATTTTATTATTCTATGGGAAATGTAAGCACATTTTGAATTTAATGCCAGCAACACGTCTCAAAAAAAAGCTGGGATTTATTCAACAAAAGGCTGGAAAAGTTATGTTATGATAAAGACAACAAAAGAGACACGTAGTCTCTCTCTTTATACGTTCAATTCTGTGTGTTATAATGCATAAATGTTGCATCTTATGTTTTGTCTGATTCAGAAAGAGAATGCAGCTGAAGTTGTAACAGAGGAGTTACAATTTCCAGTAAGGAGCATGACGGCCATAAATGACCTGGAGGATAGGCTGTCAAACAGAGACACACAACATTCTCTGGTAAATTCTAATTATGTTCTGTAACTTCACTTAAAATAATACTAACATATATAGAGACCTAGACCTGATTTACTGCTGCTTAACACATGATTTGTTTTCATAGACAAAATATCTTACCAGCTTGGGTGGAACATCTGTCAAAGACATTGTCCACAGAATCATGAGAGAAATAATAACAAATGAGTTGGCCAATGATTTTAATTGGCAAGGGAGAGGACAGAAGAGCCCCTTTTCTACGCTCTTGCTGGCAAAAGTTGTCATAGGTAATATGTTTTAAAAAACATTCAAACATTCAGAAATTAGACATAACTTTGAAATAGCAAAAGAGGAACCAACCCCTTACAGTCTCACATAACGTGTCATTGAATGAAATACAATGCAAGTCCATGGAAGAATGCCAATTAATCAACTAATCATACAAAATACACCTCAGGTGATCTGTCGGTTAACCCTTTCTCTGTTTATTTTTTTTTATTTCATGCTGACAGATGCAGCCAAAAAACAAGGAGCAAAAGTGGTGGAAGCCGAGGAAAAAATAAAAACCTGGCTGAAGTATAGTGGAGGCCGAAATGGAGGAAGAAAAAAAAGAGCAACAGAAAAAGGTACACAAAGCCTTAAATAAGGCCAAGTAATGTTGATGTTTTTTAAGGCTGATCAAATACCTTTGCAAATGGTTGTAGTTTTAAGTAATTTACATTTTGATAATTTTTTTCCTTAACACATTAAAGCAGATGCCTCCCCCTCATGCAGATTCCAGCAGCTGTGAAAGTGAATGTAAGTGTCTTCCAATGATTGTTTTTTCTTCCTCTGTCTAACCCACCATTAAACAGAGGTGTATTTCATCTTCACTAGGCATATAGCCTTATCTTCACTGCATAAAGATGTATAAAAAATTTGCTATCCCAACATGTCAAAACCTTTTTTGAAAATGTCTTGCTGGCATCAAATTCAAAATGGACGTTAAAATGTACCATGAAATACACTGTTAGACTACTTATTGTAGATATGTGGAGTCACTCTAACTACCCCATTACAGTATCATAAGTGTACATGTTTTTTTACAGTATGATGCCCTTACCGCAGTTCCATTGTACAGTGTGATACTGTAACTTGTATGAAAAATGTGGTGTGGTTGTTTACCACAGAGCTGAAGTTGTTGGTCATTTGGTTGGGGAGGGGAAGGAGGAACAGTATTATTTAGAAGAATTTGTGAAGGATGATGGAGGGGCCGGACCCATGGTACTCCTGCTTGCTGATCCACATCTGCTGGGAGCCTCCAATCGAGACAAGAGTATTTATGCTCTGGTGGGGTCCGTACTGGAGAGAAATGGTCATGAGTTTATCTCATCTAAACTGTTAACAGACTAACAATTTGTGCAAAAACATAGATTATGACAGTATGCATTTCTTTGGAGCAGGCAGGGTACGTAGCTGCACTGTTCATTGTACTGTCTGTGTAATCATTTTTCTGATGTATATTACATCACACAAGAAAATGCTTATCTAGTTTGATGTCTTCCACTCAAATTCGGTGAGCCGTTGGAGGAAGGTGGTGACTTGGGTGATGCTTTTCACTTTGAAATTGGATGTGGTTCTGAAATAATACTTACTATGAACGTTATTTACCAAACTAAATGTTATTGCCACCAGCATATAACAATAAACAATACTAAGAATTACATTAATTTCTCAGTAACAATTAACATATATATATATATATATATATATATATATATATATATATATATATATATACACACACACATATATATACATATACATATATATACACACATATATATATATATATATATATATATATATATATATATACATATATATATATATATATATATATATATATATGTATATATACATATATATGTATATATTTATACACATATATATATATATATACACACACACACACACACATATATATATATATATATATATATATATATATATATGTTACATTTTAACATATTGCTCAGTAACAATCTAAGAATAAGCACCATCTATTACAGCACACATATCCTTGACGGAGCAAACTAAGCATGTGGCTCCACAGCGCTAGTCCGTTTATTCAACCCAGGTTTATTGGTGATTGCACGTTACTAGCAAATTGCCCTAACACAACCTGAATATTAACACATGGCTGCACAAATAATATTAAAAAAATATGCATATCTATCAGCTATGCAATAAGAAACACAGCAATAGTATATCTATAATATATCTCTCTCCAAATAAATGTAATGTCGTAACACGGACTAAACGTCCAAATCCACATAGTAGCCGAACACTTATTGAAATAAATGAAATATGAATAAACGTAGTTTTAACATTTACACAGATAACGAGGCAGTAAAACCCATAACAGTTTAGCAAGCTACAGAATAGTTTAAACTTACGTTCTGGGCTACACACATCACTTCAACAAGTCCGAAAATGGGAAAAAGAGATGAAGAAAAGTCCGTTTGCAGTCTGTGCCTGTCTCCTGTCTGAGCGCGAGTGATTGGCAGGAGATTAAAGCGATAACTCTCGTCACTGATTGGTCAATCATCTCAGGAGAGCAAGCAAGTGTTACTATGGCCTTTTCTTTTACACTGGTTGTTATTATACATATGAAACAATGAAAATCGGTTTGCAGCTGAGTGTGAAGCGGCTGGGATGAGGATCAGCACCTCTAAATCTGAGGCCATGGTTCTCAGCAGGAAAACCGATGGAGTGCCTTCTCCAGGTAGGGAATGAGTCCTTACCCCATGTGAAGGAGTTTAAAAACCTGGGGGTCTTGTTCGCGAGTGAGGGGACAATGGAGCGGGAGATTGGTCGGAGAATCAGCGCAGCGGGGGCGGAATTACATTCAGTTTATCGCACCGTTGTGACGAAAAGAGAGCTGAGCCAGAAGGCAAAGCTCTCGATCTACCGGTTAGTTTTCGTTCCTACCCTCACCTATGGTCATGAAGGCTGGGTCATGACCGAAAAAACAAGATCCAGGGTACAAGCGGCCGAAATGGGTTTCCTCAGGACGGTGGCTGGCGTCTCCCTTAGAGATAGGGTGAGAAGCTCAGTCATCCGTGAGGAGCTCGGAGTAGAGCCGCTGCTCCTTCACGTTGGAAGGAGCAAGTTGAGGTGGTTCGGGCATCTGGTAAGGATGCCCCCTGGGCGCCTCCCTAGGGAGGTGTTCCAGGCAAGTCCAGCTGGGAGGAGGCCTCGGGGAAGACCCAGGACTAGGTGGAGGGATTACATCTCCAACCTGGCCTGGGAACGCCTCGGGATCCCCCAGTTAGAGCTGGTTAATGTGGCTCGGGAAAGGGAAGTTTGGGGTCCCCTGCTGGAGCTGCTCCCCCCGCGACCCGACCACGGATAAGCGGACGACGATGGATGGATGGAACAATGAAAATGAATATTTTTAAGTGCATGCATTGGATTATAAAACACATTAACAAGTTTTAAAAAATGCCATGCATTAGTATGTAGGGAACCAGTATGATGTAGGTAACTTATATTGTTAGAATGTATTACAAGTTAATCACATAATAGATAGCTAGATAGCTAACATTATTTTAAGAAAAACTTAATCACATAATAGATAGCTAGATAGCTAACAATACTTTAAGAAAAACTTAAAGCCACATAAAAGAGTCATTTAATCACTTGTTTAACGTTCGGTCAAAGTTAAAGTTAAGCGGCTAGGGAAATAAATACATTTTACTTTTCCCCCATAAACCATGGTAGCTATACTCAACTCCTAACACCATATTCTTTGAGTTACACAATCTTTAGTTTAGGTCTCAAACTAAAAAAACAAACATACACTAAATCACTTTAAATCAAATGATAATAATATAATGCATATTACAGTAATGAACTGGAAAAGACAATTATGATATTTTAATGGGCATTTTGTGCCCATTAAAATACCACAAAGTCTAACAGTGTAGTCAAATCTGTAATTTTCAACATTTGATATGTTGACTATGTTCTTTTCACAAATGATCACATTCTGTTTTTCTGTTTTCTGTTTTTATATGTTACACAACACCCTAACGTTTTCTGTTTTGGGTTGTGTAATTAAATAGAACGACACAACTTAAATGTTTCTAAAAAGTGCCATTATGTTTGTTGTTTTTTTACAGAATATGCTGCTACTTCTCCTCCTCCGCTCCGTCTTCATCATCAGAGCCACACACCATCTAATTTGCTTCAAATCTGCAAAAAAACTGCAGAATACGGAAGAGAATCTGCACATATTAATTTTTTCAACGTTTTTTTTTTGGCCTTCTTCCGCATTTTCTTTGCCACCTTCTTTGTCACTTTTTGGTTTCCTTGTTTATTTCTTTGACTTTATTTTTTACTTATCTTAGCATTTTATCGCTGCCTTTGTGTCGTACTTTTTATAGTGTTATTTATTATCTGCTCGAGTTTTTCCAACAACAGCACCACAACACGTTGTGAACTGCATTCAATTGTAATACATAAGTTAATTTTGTTACCAATAAATAGGTTTATATTTTATAACCAATTCAGTTTGTGTGTTGTGCCTGTCATCTCTTAATGCAAATCAACAATGAGTAGGCCATGTCACAATCTTAAAATTTGAAGGTGAGGTTGGTAAAACCTATTTAAGTTTAAGTTTGTAGATTTACTATTTATGAAATTGGCAGATGGTTAAAACAGGCTATATTTTTAAATTTGTTAGAAGATCTGCTGACAGTCTAAAAAAAATGGTTGACCCAACGTTTAGTTGGCAAAAGGTTGGAAAGGTCACTTTTTAGGTTCGCAGGTCTGCTGATTGTCTAATGACATGGTTGGCCCTATGTTGTTTTAGTGGTTTTTATTTATTTCAAAAGGTTGGTAAAGTATTTTTAGGTTGGCAGAAGGTCTGCTGGCCGTCAAATGACATGGTTGGCCCAACGGACAAAATTACGTTGGGCCATGTCAGCACCCAACATTGGCCCAACACAACAACAGACGTTGGGCCAACGTTGGCCTGGCTACCTGGGTTCCTACATTTGTTTAATAAAAGCGGGTTTTCCACACAAACAAACGCAGCCTACATGTGTCATTAGTATGAGAAAGAAATGAGATTTTAACGGTGTCTGGGGTCGGACAGAAAAATTCGGCCCAGTCCATGCTCTAACCTACGTGGAGATTATTAATTACTTGGTTTTTCGCATCAGTTATTACACTATGCAAGCATTCAAAAGCATGAAATCCTTGGAAAGCTACTTTCTGCTGTGGCTGGGTGCAAGACTTGGTCATCTACAAGCCCCAAAACAGAGGATATTTCTGCTGATAGTTACATGAATGCACTGTTCATTCTAAAGCACCTTGAAGATGTATGGCATCTTATATATTTTAAACTGTGTAACCCTGTCATGTAAATGTGTTAGATGAAGGACATGTTAGTCACGTAAACTAATTTGACATGTCAAAATTTGCACTATATGAAAAAACTGACACGTGGTTCCTACGATTTCCACGGAAATCATGTGAGGAACTGAATACGTTTTTTTTTACACAGCTGTGTGTTCCAGACATTCTAAAATAGTTAATTATCTTGAATCTAGACTATAGAAAAACAGAAGAACCTCCTCTGCTCCCAACACAAACAATGAACATGAGCACCCAAAAATGGCGGAAGGGGGTGGGGCGTTGTGGCGTGAAGGCATCTCCTCATTCTCAATACTACGAATCCAGATCAACGTGGCCTGAATTTCTTTCAGTTACCCGGCTTCACTAACCCTAACAACCGTGGTCACGCATAACCTGTATCACGACTGTGGTTAACTAGTTCAGTCGACCCAGGGTTTTCCAATCTAGAGACAAGCGTGTTCACATAAAAGAGGCGGTGTTTGCACAGCACGACCAATCACAAACATCTACCAGAGCCACATATTTTACATAAGAGCAAACTATAATTCTACATGAATATGAAGAACGCAGACACGGTTTACAAGCAAAAAGCAATACAGTCGCTGCTTCCTAAAACAGGAAAGAAAGCTGGCTAAAAAAGCCGACGTACGGGCGTACGTACACTTTTAGTAAGGTTCCTATGCACAATTTTATGAATGAGACCCCTGGACCTCCAGCAACTCCCTCCTGTGTCTCGCCTGCATTTTGTTGATTGACTCAAAGTATTTAATCAACTGTATTAAAGTATTAAAGTAAAGCCTTTAATTTAAAAATCCTACATCAGAATGCTCTGATATTATCCGAGTGACACTCTGGTCACAGACACTCTGAGGTGAAATGAGTCTGGCTAAACCGGACGTTTCATTTTTTTTTCAATCAGCCTGAAAAAGAGTACAAATATGGCTTTACTTAGCAGTCTGAAAAAGAGTTAAAATATAGCTTCAATTGGCGTTTAATATTAAAATCCTACATCAGAATGGTCCGATATCACCCGAGTGACAGTCCAGCGATAGTCTAGCTAGCTGTATGGATTTACTCTGCAGAGATCTGAGGAGCAGAGTTAGTTATTTTTTTTTAACTTTAGGAAGAAAGCTGCAAACATTCAACTCTTAGATTCATCTCAACTATTTGGATAATCCATTAATCCGTTTGAATCAAAAACAGTGAAATTTGTGTGATGTTAGCTTGTTAAATGTGAACATGTTCTAGCTTTTTCTCTCCTGTGTGACAGTAAACTGAATATCTTTGAGTTGTGGACAAAACAAGACATTTGATGACGTCATCTTGGGCTTTGGGAAACACTGATCAACATTTTAGAGACCAAACAACTCATCTATTCATCTAGACAGTAATCCACACATTAATACATTATGAAAATACATTTTGTACATTTTGGGGGGGGGGGGGGGGGGGGGGGTCAGCGTAGACTCTGGGGGACTGGTCACCGTAGACTCCGGGGGGCCAGTCAGCATAGACTCTGAGGAGGCGGTCACCGTAGGCTCTGGGAGAACCGTCAGCGTAGACTCTGGGACAGCGTAGACTCTGGGAGGACGGTCAGCGTAGACTCTGGGAGGACGGTCAGCGTAGACTCTGGGAGGACGGTCAGCGTAGACTCTGGGAGGACGGTCAGCGTAGACTCTGGGAGGACGGTCAGCGTAGACTTTGGGAGGACGGTTGGCTCAGGAACTCCGATCACACTGGTCAACTCTGGAACACTGGACAACTCGGGATTGGGACCGCTGGACAGTGAGGACTCTGGGGTGAAGAGCGGGGCATGGCGACAGGAGCCATGCTGTCTTTGTCCCCACCTACGGCCTCCACGGGTCCCCTCAAGGGATTGCTGGTGGTCGGGGGTACTCACCAACCATGTGGCGGGCAGGTTACCAACAGGCAGAAGGGGTTGCTGACTGCTAACAGATTTGGACGATGGCTCGCAGCTAAGGAACTCCAGGGAGTCCTGAACCCAATCAGGCAAGATGCTTTTGAGCCAGGGTCTAGTGGATAGTTCTAGGTGAACCATCCTGAGAGCTGCCTCCCCAGCCCCCCAACTCGTAACCATCCTCAGTTGTTCAATCGCGATCCTGAGTTTACACGTTAAATCAAAAAGTTCATCCTTGAGTAGCTTTGCTGGGTCCATTTTTATGGTCAGATCGTTCTGTCACGGGGAAGCAGGGATAGAGGACCCAAATGCAGAGAACAAGGAGGAAGGCAAAAAGGAGAGTGTCTGAAGTGAGGGTTTATTACACTAAGGAAAAGTACAAACCAAACTCAAGGTGTCCAAAAGGAATGTGCAGCAGAAAAACCAAAGGAATCCAAAATGAGGCAGGCAAACACAGGGATTTCAAAATGTAGAAAATCCAAAGATCAGGGTATCAAGAACGGGAGCACAGACAGGGCACAAATACAAAACGATCTGACAAGGGACAAAGGAAACTCAGGGGGCTAAATAAACTAGGTAACGAGTAACAAGAGGCAGGTGAGACAAGGGCTGGGGAATAGGTGAAAAACATCAGGTAATCACAAGGGCGGGAAAACACAGAAAGTAAAACTAGACAGCACAAGATGAAACGAACAACCTTTCAAAATGAAACAGGAACTGGGAAAAACTAACAGAAAACATGAAACCAACTAAATACAGGAACTTGACAACACTAGACAACAAGGGTACAACCAAACCACAGTACAGAACCATGAAAAATAAGGAAATACAGGAAAAAGAAACAGACATCACATCAAAATACAAAACAGCAACAGAAATATACCAATCCACAACAAAAAGGCTGTATCTGTACTCTACTGGAGTATTATTTTTTTTCTCCTACTTCCACTTTTCACTACTTCAGTACATATTTTTGATGAGTTCAATACTTTTACTCTGATACATTTTTCACGTGCTGCATCGTTACTCGTTACAATTATAAAAATGTTCTGATTCATTCCAAACCCACATTATAACTGCCAGAGCGGTAGATGGCTCTGTCACCAGGTTTGATGAAGCTGGCTCATCATTGAGCCAATCAAGCGATCAAGCTGTCTTATAAGAAGACAGCGTGTGCTCCCGTTCTGCCTTTCGCTCTGCTGCCTGCCTGCATTGAGAACACTTGAGCTTTTTTAGTTTGTTTCGAGATGGAAGAACCAGAAACACCACCTTCAACACCTTCAACTTGGAGTGATCATGGCGGTGAGGGTGAGGAAGGAGACGACCCCTGGCCCTACTTAGAGTCCATGTTTTCATTTGTCGGAGTGAAAGACAATTCATATTGAATGAAATTCCTACACTGCCTCCCAAAAGATTGCAAAACAATGGCCTTCAAAAATTCACCGTCAAATTTGAAGAAACATATAAAGGTAAGTTAAAGGAGAATTCCGGTCGATTTCAACCCGTAGCTCTGTTGTTTGTAAATTTGTAGTGCTGTCAGTAGCAAAAAAAACGAAACCAATCGGTGCTGCCTACACCGTGTTATCCCCCTACTCGCTCTTTTAGCCTCTAAACATGCTTGAAATATCATTACTCGGTCTTACCCATGTGCAGTTATTCCTTACGAGCGAACACAGTGAATTTGACTGCAGTAGATGTGACAGAAAGGCATAAAAGTTGTGTTAATCCATACCTCTGTTGAATTCCTGTTTAATGGGGAAGTCCACACTAATCGAGTGCCGATCTCATACAATCCAATAGTCCAAAATGTATTTTCTTCCACAAAAAAACGATTTGCCGTGGTTAAGTCCTTAATAATGACTGCGCAACATGCTGTAACCTGACACCACTGCTCACTCAGCAGACCAGAGCGATCAACAGCTATCGCGCATGTGCAAAGGTTACCTAGCAACGGCGGAGACTCACAGACTCAGCTCAGAGAGAGAGAAGACGGAGCTTTGGGATAATAACGTGTCAGTGTATAATATCAGCTCAGATGGATAGGTCATCCCAATCAGATGCGGAACACACGGAGGACTTTTTGGAGTTTGATGGTCGGGGTTATCTTTTCGAACCTGAATATACAGACGAAGAGTTATTGGCACAAGATGTTGCCGAGAGAAGGGCAGAAACAGAGGAGGAGGATGCTGCTGCTTCAAGGCTACGACGTGCGGGGACATGGTGGTGCTCCTGTGGATACTGTATCGCAATGACCACCGAGGAAGAAAGCCTGTGCTGTAAGGAATGGGATCTCGTACAGCCTGGTCTGGATGGGTCCCCAGATAACGGACATTGTTTCGCCCATACACAGAGGTTTCCCCATCTGATCTATAAGGATGTTCTGGAAGCTTTTTTTTTGTCCCGAAAGTAAATTGGAAGAAGCGGCCTAAACCGGACGGACCTGATGGCCAGCTGTCTAATGAGTGAGTACAACAGGCTTTCGTGAGTCTGTCTTAGCTTAGTGTTGTGCTTCCAAGGTGCACTCCCAGGTGAGGACTTCTTCTCTGTAATAGATAGTAATAACTTCACAGACACTGTAAGTTGATCACACAATAGGCTTCAGCTGAAGGAGAACATCACTTCCTCTTACAGGCTCCGCCGACTGCACTAACCAAGTGAGTTCTGATCTCTCTTCCTCTTTCTGCCCTCTTTATTGAACTTCAAGCACATACACACACATAAGTTCATATCAAGGTCACACAATGCAACGCATAATGTGCAGGTGCACGGAAACATCTGTCTGAGTTTGCAACTGTCTGGGTTTGCTGCTGTCTGAGTTTTGCAACACCTCTCGACCTAGTTTCCTGTTGTGCACTGAAGGAGCAGCCAGCGAATGAGCCACTGAAAGAGCATGTCCTCAGTTCACTCCACTGTGATACTCTAATTACACATAATCACTTATTCCCTCAAGATCATCCTGAATCTCCACTATCCTGGGGATGAACGTTCCCACATTAGCTACATTTGCTTTTTATTGTAAATACACATTCAAAACACTAATCAAAACACACCTCTTCAGATTAGCTTAGCTACCGTTTTTATTGTTTTTAATTGCTTCTAAATATGATTGTTGTATGTGTTGGTTTCATTGCTTATCAGTTATTAATGTAATATATGTGATGGTTTTTACTGTAAAGTGTCTTTGAGTATGATGAAAAGCCCTCTATAAATGAAATGTATTATTATGTATTATAAATAAATGCGTCACTTCTTTAGTGAAATAACCAAAGCCTCCCCCCCCAGCCAATGCAGACTCGTGGCCTACCGGGTGATTCTGGAGTGGGTTCTGAGAGGAGGGCGCCTTGGCCGTGGGACCAGAAGAACATTGCCTAGCTGTGTTGTAGCAGCGATCAGACAAGAGTACCCCCCCCCCCCCCCCCCCCCCACTGGAAGTTACACGGGATTCAAAGAGGCAGAGGACATTTTCTGAGTCTAAAACTATGATTTCTAGTAATACTTGGTATTGCCATTACTAGGAATAAGCAAATAAATTGCACAGTTCTATTAGGAAACAGTAAGATGTATATTGTACAAACAGTAAGATGTATATTGTACAAGTAAAGTTGAATAAGTAAATTGTACAGTTCTATAATATATTGCTAACACCTGTCTGTTATCAGTGGTTTTATAATATAACATAAAGTACACATTACATTTGTGCTTTTTTGTCTTTACTTCAACAACAAAAATTAAAGTACAATATCACAATCAATGTAAAGTATGTACAGTGCAGTTGTATACATAATCATGCTGCAACATAGTCTGAAGTGTACAAAGAAAAAATAGTTCAGTACTCTTATAGGCCTAGAACACGCACATATAACGCGACCTGGCTTGAGCAACCAGTTCACTCTTATCCGGCCGTGGAACTGGGGCTATGTTGCGAAGCAGTCGCCTTACAGCACAGGCTTTCTTCCTCGGTGGTCATTGCGATACAGTATCCACAGGAGCACCACCATGTTCCCGCACGTCGTAGCCTTGAAGCAGCAGCGTCCTGCTCCTCTGTTTCTGCCCTTCTCTCGGCAACATCTTGTGCCAATAACTCTTCGTCTGTATATTCAGGTTCGAAAAGATAACCCCGACCATCAAACTCCAAAAACTCCTCCATGTGTTCCGCATCTGATTGGGATGACCTATCCATCTGAGCTGATATTATACACTGACACGTTATTATCCCAAAGCTCCATCTTCTCTCTCTCTGAGCTGAGTCTGTGAGTCTCCACCGTTGCTAGGTAACCTTTGCACATGCACGATAGCTGTTGAACTTTTGACCTGCAGACGATTGCTCTGGTCTGCTGAGTGAGCAGTGGTGTCAGGTTACAGCATGTTGCTGCAGTCATTATTAAGGACTTAACCACGGCAAATCGTTTTTTTGTGGAAAAAATACATATTGGACTATTGGATTGTATGAGATCGGCACTCGATTAGTGTGGACTTCCCCATTAAACAGGAATTCAACAGAGGTATGGATTAACACAACTTTTATGCCTTTCTGTCACATCTACTGCAGTCAAATTCACTGTGTTCGCTCGGAAGGAATAACTGCACATGGGTAAGACCGAGTAATGATATTTCAAGCATGTTTAGAGGCTAAAAACACGTTTAAAACTTGCCCTGTTTAAGCCTGTTTGGTGCTAGAGTCAGTAGAAGGATAACACGGTGTAGGCAGCACCGATTGGTTTCGTTTTTTTCGCTACTGACAGCACTACAAATTTACAAACAACAGAGCTACGGGTTGAAATCGACCGGAATTCTCCTTTAAGGTATAGGTCAAGGTATAATACACAAATGGCACACCAGCTTGAGCTATCAGTAAGCACTAGCTAACTAGCTACCCGCGGTTCATGACATGCTGCGGTGTTGTACATTCCTGTCCTTGTACTGCTGCTACAGCCAAAAGAACCGTGAGTGTCCTTTAGTCTAAACATTTGAAATAATATAAACAATATGATATTCAAACTTTTGACTGCTTTCAGTGAAGCTTAGCGTAATTTCATGCAGGAAGACTTTACAATTTATTCCTAATTGTCTCTTACTACCTAATCAAGTGCCGGAACACCCACTTTCTTTTAGCCAATCAAAAGAGGCCACCGTTTTCTCCGAGCCAATTACAGCTGGTCTTCCCTGTCTTAAACTGCCGTCTCTCTCTCCCTTCTGTCAGCTGTCATTCTATTCTAGATCGACTTTATGGCTCTTGCTCTTTACGCATTCATCTCGTTCTTTCTGTTCGCACCCATGTCGGATTCTGAGCTGGACTTCTTGGACCCTAACCTCGGTGACGAGGACGCTGGTTTCATCGCTGGTTCACCCGTCGAGCCGCGACGGAGCTCTCGCCTGGCTTCCCTTCCCGGACTTCCATCTGATGAGCCGGAGCCGCTCGTGAGTCAGCTTCGGGCCCGTGGTGTTCAGCCGGCTATCGGCCTTTCCTCTTCGGAGGTTATCGATCTGGCGGCTGTGGTTGGCATCGCCCCACCGGAGGATTCTCTTCATGCGGCGCCTACCCGAGGGAGGAAGCGTTCTAAGAAGTCTGGCCCCCTTCCAGCTGTTCCAGCGAAGCGCGGCCGCGGCGGTTCCCCCGGGCCCTCCACCGGTCCGGCTACCCCGAGCACTTCCTCGGAATTTGGCCTGGTCCTTGCTTCCCTCCAGTCGCTGGCTGGTTCGCTGCGGTCTATGGACGTCAGGATGCAGAATTTGGAATCCGTCGCCGCTTCCATGGCTACGGCTGCCGTTACCATGAATCAATCCGCGGCTCCTCTCATGAGCGGCCGCGCACTTCCAGCGCTGCTCGCTCCCAATGGCCCCTCTCACTCTCTGGCTACCGGGTTACCGGCACCGCTCGCAGGTAGCGCGTTCATTCCCTCTTCTTCTAATATCCCGGCTAGGTTGAGGCAAAAAATCCTGCAGGGTGCTGATGTTAATTTGGTAAGCCTCATATTGCCTTCGCTCGAGCGGGACCAAACCCTAGTTTCTGGCGATGGGTTTTCGGCTCTATTTAAATCCGCCGACCCACGTCTTTCTAAGGAGATTACTATCGGTCAATTCTTGGTGGCTTTCGGCATTTACCGCGATGTCATCTGCACCGTCTACCCGGAGCGTAGGCAGGAGCTAGATTCGTATCTGGCGCTTATTGGGGATTTGAATCTCAAATATGGGAGATCTCTTTTCTACAGCTATCACAAGGCGTTCTCCAGCAAAGCTGCGTTGTTAATTGAAACGCATAATGTTCGCCTTAACTGGTCAGTTTTGGATACAGAAATCTTGGTCCTGCTCTCGGGTTTCGCCCAGCCGGTTTTGTGTTCCTCCTGCAATGCCACTGGGCACACGACTTCTCTCTGCCCCTCGGCGGCGTTCACATCCCCGCTTTCCGGCACTGCTCAGCTACCTTCGCGCCAGCCGGTGTCGTCGCTCGACGCTAGAGGAAGACAGGTGCACTTCGCCGGATCTTCCCCGATCTGCAATAACTTTAATGAGAGTGTTTGTTCATATTCCAATTGCTCATTTCTCCACGTTTGCAGCTTCTGCAAGGATGCTCATCCCAGGTCGGTTTGCCCCAGGCTCGCTGCCTCGGCTCGCCGCCCGCTGTTTCGCCGTGGTTCCAGGAGATACTGAAACTGCATCCCTCTACTCCATTAAATGTACATTCTTTCGCTTCTGCATTGTCTTCTCATCCTGATATGGTTTTTGTAGATCATCTCCTCTCTGGCCTCTCTCAAGGTTTTCGGGTGGGAGTGCTCTCCGCTCCCGGCATTACTTTTGTGGCAAAAAACCTTTTGTCCGCTACATCAGACCCCGGCACGGTGTCGCGGCTGTTGGCATCCGAGGTTGATAAAGGCTATCTGATCGGACCTATCGATTCCTCCCCTTTCTCAGTTTTCCGTACTAGCCCTTTGGGCATTGCAACTAGGAAGTATTCTGAGAAAAAGCGCTTAATATTCGATCTGTCCTCGCCGCGCCTCGGCCTGTTCCCAGCATCAACAGTCTCATTCCTCTAGCGCCTTTTTCCTTGCATTACACTACCGTTGATCACGCTATTAAATTGATTAAACTTGCCGGTCCAGGCGCCTGGCTGTCAAAAGCGGACATCACCGACGCATTTAAAATCGTGCCCATTTATCCTTCTCAATGGTCTTTTTTCGGCGTTAAGTGAGATTCAAAATTTTATTTTGCGGTGCGTCTTCCTTTCGGTTGCAGGAGCAGCCCGTGTATATTTAATCACGTGTCCGAAGCTTTGTGCTGGACATTACTGAACAAAGCTAAAGTTCCTTCCGTTCTTCACCTGCTCGATGATTTTCTGCTTGTCGACTCCCCTCGTGATTGCACCGGGCCCTCCTTGGCGAAATTAAGGGATTGTTTTCGGTCTCTCGGTGTGCCTTTGTCGGAGGAAAAAACCTCGGGTCCCGATACGCGCATGGAATTTCTCGGCATTATGCTGGATTCAGTATCCATGAAGGCGTCTCTCCCGTCGGATAAATTGCGCCACATCCGCGAGGTCGCTGCATCGTTTCTGGGGGCTGAAAGCATTTCCAAGCGCCAGTTGCTTTCTTTGCTTGGGCATTTGAATTTCGCCATGCGCGTTATTCCGCAGGGGCGCTCGTTCATCTCCCGCTTGCTGGATCTGGCGTCTTCGGTGCCTCAATTACACGACCTCGTCTCGCTGGACAACGGTTGCCGTTCGGACTTAAGCTTCTGGTCTCGCCTTCTCACGCACTGGAACGGAATTTCTTTCTTTTATAATGACGTGGTGCATTCTTCGGACGATTTGCAGTTTTTTACTGATGCAGCTCCTTCTGCCGGTTTCGGGGGATTTTTTCAGGGCCACTGGTTCGCCGGCCACTGGCCCCCTTTCATCTCACCGTCCGGTTCCTCAGCACTTCACGAAATTTTCCCCATTGCCGTTGCCTGCCTCATCTGGGGTAGCTGCTGGACTGGCAAACGCATATCTGTTCTCTGCGATAATGAGGCGGTCGTCAGCATTATTAATAAAGGGCGTTGTTCTTGTGAATTCATCATGCCGTTCATGAGAAGAATAACTTGGTCTGCCGTCGTTCATAATTTCATTCTCACTGCTCGCCACGTTCCCGGGCAGCACAATACGTTCGCTGATGCTCTCTCTCCCTCCTCCTCCCCTCCACCTCCGGTCACCAGCTCTCGTGGCTCCCTGGGCTTCCTTCCTCTTTTCGGCTGGCTCCTCGTTCGGGCTTCCTCACACCACCGCCAGTGTCTAGACTCCATCAGGGGGAGGTCTTCGGCTCCGACCCCTTCTAATATATTATTGTATTAATATATTTGTGATGGAGTCTAATCTCCAAACACCATTCATGTCAAGTTATACTTGTGAATAAATTTTGCGTTTTTGCAACAAAGTCTCTCCTGATTGAATTAATAACTACATAACTTGTACTTTTACTTTCAGTACTTGAGTATTACATTTTAAAATAACCTACTTGTTTATTTATTTATCTCGAACAATCAACAATGTTGCAAAAGAAAATAAAATAAAAAAAAGCAAAAAAAATGTAAAACCACAAAATAAAACAACAATCACAATTCAACAAAAACTAAAAAAGGATTAGTTCCAGAAGGAGCAGGCAGAAGCAATAAGCTTAATTTGCAATATTAAGTACAAAAAAATGTTGAATACTTTAGTACTTCCACTTAAGTATGGTGCTTAAAGAGCACTTCAACTTCTACTCAAGTCACTTTTTTGATAGAGCACTTGTACTTTTACTCAAATCGGGGTCTGCATTTCACTCTCTTTGTATTTGTACACTACACAATGACAATTAAGTTGAATCTAATCTAATCTAGTACTTTATACATGTTTGGTCCTAGGCCAGTGTCAGGTCTGCAGTGCTCTGGTGTACACAGAGGCAATGGCACTGTCTTAAAGTCCATGGTAATATAGTGAGCACTTTGAAAAAGAAGTGCTATTATGTGATTACACACACATGCTTTCCCTGCAGAGCAGGAACGTGACATATGATTGAGTACCAGAGGAACCTCTGCAGAGTCTAGTGTAACCTGTTCATAGAGACATTTTATTTTTATTTTATTTATTTTTATTTAACCTTTATTTATACTCAAAGGGCATTGAGGTTTCCCTCATTTTCAATGACGATGAGTTTATATCAAAAGTCCTACACAAAAAACAATGACAAATAAACACAAGCAAAACTAAAAACAGTTGCAATTTAAAGAGCGGAGATTAAACACCAAATGTTTAAAAACAGTAGATGGGAGCACCTCTAACCTCATTATACCTCATTATTAACCTTCATTATAAACTACTGTATACAATGTTTAAAAGCTAATTTCTTTTTTTTTAATTAAGAAAGATTTGCTGTTCTGAAACCTTTGACAAGTAGTGTATCTACCAACACTTAAGGAACATTTGAACATTATTTCTGATTTTGGGTTATCACAGAATCCCAGTCTTTATTGTCGTCAAACAGCCAACCTCGGTTTTTAAGAATAACGTTATGTATGAAGTTGTCTTTCAAAGTTGAATTATACAAAATCAGACCTCAGACTGAGAAACACACTGGACACACAGGACACGATCTCCGGTCTCCTGGGTGATTGCCCTGTGTTTGACCCATCCACCACCCCAACCAACCTACTTAAGCGGAATTCCGGCCTTACATATTACTCACTACCGCAGTCGCGCTTAATGCTACATCATCTTCTCATTGACTTTTCATTAGCATTGTTTTCCGTGGTGGCCACACGGAATTTTTGCTCATTCCGTGCCACCACCACGGAATGAGCTGTTAACAGTTCATGCTCATTTCACGGAATTCTGTGAGACCAGGCTGTTTAACAAAGAACTTGTAGCCTTTATCAAGTTTTGATCTTGAAGTAAGGGACCACTTGTCAGCAAGTGGTTCTCCTGTACGTCGTTAAGTCGTATTGGTGGCAGATGTTAAAGGGACTGGGTAAACTCAATAGCCATAATGATGTGCTGCTGGCAGAAGCATTCCACTACAACGGATGTAAACATAACCCGCATCGCGGCAGAACAGAAGTTATCTGACGTCACGTCAAAACCCACTAAACATTGGACGTCGGATAGACGTGCAGATCATGTCTATATTGGGTCCGTCGGTCCATGACCAATTCTGGACATCTATTCGACGTCCAAACTAGGTCCACTATTTGGACGTCCAACCATGACCCAACTTGGATGTCATTTTGGTGTCAAACATTTGACCTAATCTGGCTTATTTTATTTTGGACGTCATTTGGACCTCTATCGCAGTTGCAGTAAATGTGATTTGCACATTGGACGTCGGATAGACGTGCAGATCATGTCATTAAATATTGGTGTCCTAATGACAAATTCTGGACTACTATCATCTATTCAACGTCCAAACTAGGTTCACTATTTAGACGTCCAACCATGACCCAACTTGGACGTCATTTTGATTTAACATGGTCAATTTTTTTTTATCATCCGTTTTTTTTGGACGTCATTAGGACGTCTATGGCAGTTGCAGTATGTGTTTTAGCCTATCAACATGATTACAGTTTTTCTCAATTGCTAAAACACTGTATGACTATTTATTTATTTGGTAGACCATATGTTTTTTTTTGTACATTTTCCTGTTTTCTTTTAACAGTTTTTATTTTAATTAAAGTAGTCTATATTATCAAGTTATTTATTTTTTAATTTATATAGTGTATTAAAAAATATATACATACATTTTATATATTTTTATAAATTTTATCTTTTTTTATATTTTTTATATATTTATATATTTTTTAATTTTATACATTTTATATATGTTTTATATAATATATATATATATATATATATATATATATATATATAAAATATATATATATTATTTATATATATATATATATATATATATATATATATATATATATATATATATTAAAAAAATCATGGTAGCCTATAGGCCTATCCTCCTTATTCCTATCTTAAAAAGAAGAACCAACAGCTGCAAAAAAGTCCAAGACAGTCAAAACTCAAAAACCAGTCAGCATCACTCTGATTGGCTGAAACGAGCACATCATCATAAACGCCACTCTGATTGGCCGAGGCAACTCGAGGCATTTGGCGGCTTGGCGCGGGCGCGAGTTAGAGCCGTTAGTGTTCTGGACACGGACAGCAGCACAGATTTTCTGACCGGCGGTGAACCCGTTTCCTCGAAATTGAAGGTAAGTTCGGTCAGCATAATGATTTCAATGCCCATGTGTACATATTCTTTGGCGTTATTGTATTAGTAGTTAGTAGTATTGGTAGTGGATGCACAGGAATTATATTTTTGCTTACACATGTGGGGACTTGAGTGTATGACTGCAGATTGCCTTTGAATATATTTAAGTAATTTGTCTATTTCTGCTTTTGCAGAGGGGATCATGAAATTCGATAATGCAGCCACTGAGGAGTTCATCAAGGGGAACGTGTCTGAGCAACTCAAGCACGCGCCACAGAGAATAGGAGGTGGAGGATTTGCAATGCCCTGACGAGCCTGCAGTGATGAGAATTAAAATAAAGTAGTCAATGCATTGTCTTTGTTTTATGCCATTCAGGGCATAGGTTTTTTTATTCAATAAAGTTTGAGAAAGCATTGAATTGTGATTTATTTGGATGTGTATAACTGTTGTATGTATGTAGTCCCATGTTTCCCAGAGGGTGGAGGACATGTTTTCTGTGTCAGTTAATCTTCCTGTAGCTTAGTTTGACTCAGCAGCTAGTTTGAACTGGAAATGCATTACACCTTTGTATGCGTCTCAAGTTATAACCTGCTGCTGAGACAATCAAATGGAGTTTTTGGAAAATGATCTAGTCCTATTTCAGAAGGAAGTACTGTTGAAGATCATTTCCCAAAAACTCCATTTGATTGTCTCAGCAGCAGGTGATAAGCATGCAAAGGTGTAATATATTTCCAGTTCAAACTGCTTAGCCAAACAAAGCTACAGGAAAATGAATACATGATACAGAATACATGTCATCCACCCTCTTGAAACATAGGACTACATAGAAGTTGTATAAAAATAACGTGTTAAATAAGTCAATTTTATGTTGAAAATATGTCCACAAACGACCACTTTTGGACCTCGTTTGGACCATATTTGGACCACTTTTGGACTATAAATAGCCCTTACATGGAGGTCCCACCGACGTCAACATTAGACGTGCGGAGGACGTCAAAAAAAGACGTCGTCTGGCGTTACAAAACAACCCCATCAATGGACGGAAATTGGACATCCAAAAATGACCTGGAAAAGACGTCACTACGACGTCACATTGCGCAGTGGGAAGGGTTTATTACAACACACACAGAGGGACTGTAATGTCATTATCTTCTCAGGACCAAGCGGCAACTTCTGTACCTGAAGAATTAAGCCAATGCCTTAAACTTGCATTTTATCTTATTTCCATCATGGGGCAACTCCACTGGCTCCAAAAAGAAGTTTGTTTCTATAAAAGTCTATGGGGAAATGGCCCTACTTCTCACTTGATTATTTACCTCAGTAAACTATATAAATAAAAGTTTTGGTTTCACACTGAAGTTATGCAAGCACACTAATGAACTATTCATGACATAACTACATCCTGTTGTCATCTTATATGTGAGCCGTGTCACCCGATTGATTGGTTTGTAGACAGGCTTCCCCGTCCTCTCGTATCCTCTCTCTGGTGTTGGAACTTTTGTGAGTTTTTCCTGACTCTGCTCTCCCCGTGCTACCACGGCTCTTTTTGTTTTGTTGCGTTGTTGAGAAGCAAGACACAGGAACTTTACTTGGGTTTTGAGGAGCTACATCATTTATTCAGAGACAAACTGAAGCCTACACTGTACTTTTACTACCACTTAATAAGTAAACTGCTAATTTATTCTCTGCTCTGATAGCTGACTGCTGTCAGCTTTAAGCGTATCCATCGTCTCTCTCTCTCTCTCACTATGTACACACTAACCACTGAGCAGTTCCTTAAAGGGGCGCTATGCAGTTTTGGCAATTTCTTCGCTGTTTTCTTGCTTTTTGTTCGCATGTTTCTCTATAGAGCTCCCTCTACAGCTTCAGAATAGATATTTGGCAACACTGTCGTAAAAGGTTGTTGGCGACTCTCCCCCCTCCCATCTTCTCCTTCTGGTCATGTGCATTTGTTTTCAAAGAAGCCGGCGAATGCACGGCTAGTAAGCCTGTAACAGACAGTGATCATAATAAAAGCCTTTACAGACAATAGCAAACATCCTGACGTCACAATAACAAGAAATACAAAGATTAAACTGAGTTTATCCCAAAGATACTTATAAGTGCAACAGAAATAATGCCAGATCAGCATTGGATTTGCTGGCCTGTTTGTCCCAGTTCTCGCCATTCTGAAAACACAGGTCCGTCCATTGTTGACTCGTGTCTGACTCGCTCAGTCAGTTTGCCATTTCCTCTTTCTCTGTTAAATTAAGCTTAAAAAACTGCATAGTTCCCCTTTAAAGGAGCTATGCTTCTCTTATAACACAATGATAACTTGCCAGAACTTCTTGCTTTTGGTCTGAAAGTCCTCTGTAGCTCGCCCTTTTTATCCAAACATGGTCACTTTTGGCTCGAA
Organism: Gymnocephalus cernua; assembly: GCA_023631565.1. NCBI lineage: Eukaryota > Metazoa > Chordata > Actinopteri > Perciformes > Percidae > Gymnocephalus > Gymnocephalus cernua. The sequence goes on along the minus strand of CM042441.1, from coordinate 34,417,631 downwards.
AGAAATGCCAAGATGGCGATAGCCAAAATGCAAACTCCTGGCTCAAAACGGTAGCAGTCCACAAACCAATGGGTGACGTCACGGATGCTACGTCCATTATTTTTGCAGATGCCGTTACTCCACTATATCTTTACATATTAAATATTTGATGGCTGCTATATTAATGTTCTGTACGTCAAGTACAGCCCCTTTTAAACCAAAACAGCGGCATGCACTGCTGAAGCCAGTTCATATGAATATTTGAAGGAGTTTTTATGAAGAAATTAGTACAGATCCTATAATTCATTTTGTTTGGGAAGTGGGCAGTGGCAATGGTTGGGGGCTGGCGATGGATAGCTAGGGGGAGGTTACTGAAAAAGAATAGCTATGAGCAGCTCATTAAAAAAAACAAATGAACATGATCTAGATCATTTTTGGGACTGTGAACTTAGTTCAAAATTGTGAACTATGAACGAATTGTTCTTATCTTTAAAGAGCTAGCTCTTGTGAAGTGAACTTGCAGCACTTGTGGTCATAGCTGCTTTATTCAGACCTACCAGTTTGGCAACTCTTGAAAGAAAACCCCATTACTGATTGTTATTCGATTTCTTAGGTGTCAGTCAGTTATTTACAAAAGTGTCACAGCCCTTTTGTACTGTGTCTTCACCACCACTACATATCAAGACGAAAGAGGTGTTGTTTTTTATTGTACAGTACATGGCTGTGTGTTTGTGTGGTATTTGAACAACAGGGGTGTTGAGGAATGCACTACTGAGAAAAGATGAAGCTAGAGGGAGAAATAAGTTGTAGGGAGAAAATGTGACCAATAGTGGTGGTTGGCTGGTTCTGTTCATGACGAAGCAAAAACTCATTCACATGTATCTATTTCGACCTCACTCAGACCGTCACCACGGTCTTACCTTGAATTATGCAATCCTTCAACCTACCTCGAGAAATTATATCAACAAAGTCATGTGACTGACCTTAGGAGGCTTGGCCGCCGTCCATAAGAGCATCCAGGTGGCCACGCCTCTTCCTCTTTGCTTTACTCGCCTCATCCGAGACAGGTAAGTTGTGTTTTGAGACACAAACAACTGGGACTCCATTGTTGTCAATCTGTCACTTTTGTGCAGGTACCTTGCATCCCTGAGGATTGTGTGTGGTGTTTTCCCTTTTTTGCATTTCATGACAGAGTTGTTGCATGGTTTGTGTTAACTTTTTCTGTTTTACTAGCGCCAATTTCTGTGGCTTGCAGTTTCGGGTAAGTGTTCTGTGTAAGTGCTTGTACTGTTTGTTTATGGTCATTAAGAACACCTGTGTTGAGATGGCTTCTGCTAACTTCGGAATTTTTCTCGTATTTCTATTCTTACTTTGGACGTTTTTTGTAACTGTGTGTTACGCTCAAGGCAGCGGGACAATTGTTTACAGATGCGATCAGCTGATAGCGCTGTGTTGACCGTTACTGCTGCCGGGGGCCATGCCTGAAATCCCGAAGGAACTACAGAGGAGACGCCGGGGTTGCAGAGGTGGATTAAAACGCAAGGCAAAAAAAGAAAACATAAGCTTGCCATCCCAGCAATCATTATGTGGAATGTACGGTCTCTGGGAAACAAGACGGACGAAATGGTGGCGCTCAGTAAAACCCAGAGGAAGTTCCGCGAGTGCAGTATACTGTGTTTTACCGAGCCATGGCTTTCTGACGGTTTGGGTGGACAGGGACGTTATAGAAAGCGGTAAGAAGAATGGAGTGGGGGTTGCACTGTATGTGAAGTGAGTGAGTGAGTGTGCGTGAAAAGTGGTGCAATCCCGGACATGTGAATGCAAAGGAACGTTTCTGTAGCCCGGACATTGAACTACTGGCTGTGGGGTTTCGCCCGTATTATCTTCCGAGGGAATTTACGTCCACCATAGTGATTGTTGTTTACATTCCACCATCTGCTGATGCAGGCAGCTGCTGACGTCACACACCACTGTCTCACAACTCCACTCGCAGCAGCCCAATGCCTTCGTGGTTATCACTGGCAATTTTAATCATGTTTTACTGGATAATTCCCTCCCGGACTTTCAACAATATATTAACTGCCCCACAAGAGACAATAAAACTCTGGACCTCCTGTATGCAAATGCCAAGGATGCATACAGTACCACTGCCCTCCCCCCCTTGGCAAATCAGATCACAACCTTGTTTTGCTGTCTCCTGAGTATGTTCCTCTTGTACAATGGCAGCCTGTCCAAACAAGTCTGTGAGGAGGTGGACTCAGGAGGCTGAGGAGGCTCTGCAGGACTGTTTTGAGTCTGAAGACTGGGACGTGCTCTGTGAGCCTCATGGGGAGGACATCAATAACATGACAGACTGCATCACAGAATACATCAAATTCTGTGAGAACATCACCATGCCCTCCCGGACTGAACGCTGCTTTACCAATCTTGGACAACAATCAACAGCACTGCTGTGTACAAGACGGGGATGAGCAGACTATTTCCTGAGGAAGCTGAGATCCTTCAACGTAGGCAGCAGAATGTTGGAGATGTTCTACCAGTCTGTTGTGGCCAGTTGCTCTGTTCTCCGCCATCTGCTGGGGCAGCAGCATTGGAGCCAACAACACAGACAGACTGAACAAACTGATCAGGAAGGCTGGCTCTGTTATTGGCTGCAAACGGGACACTTTGGAAGCTGTGGTGGAGAGGAGGTCACTGAACAAACTATTATCTATCATGGATAACCCCGACCACCCTCTCCACCCCACACTGGTCCAACAGAGGAGCACCTTGCTCTGACAGCTTTGATGTCACACCGCTACAGGAAATCATTCCTACCACAGGGAATAAAACTTTTTAACACTTCATCACTGAGTGTGAGATAAGACTCATATACAGTACATCACAACTGCACTAAATACACCTTGCACAATAGGGGCCCTATCTTGCACCCAGCGCAACTGACTTTGTATACCGACTATGTATCATTCTTATTTTGCCCCCGACGCACAGCGGACTTTTCCCTTCATAGACGCACGTCGGTAAATTAGGGAATAAACTTGCGCTCCCGGGGGCAGTTCAGCTAAAAGAGGAGGCTATTTTGCAGTTTCAGAAAACAATTCCGCCACAGACCAGGAAAAACCTAGTCTAAAGTCAGTGGTGCCAGTCTAAAGTCAGTGGTGCTAGTCTAAAGTCAGTGGTGCCAGTCTAAAGTCAGTGGTGCTAGTCTAAAGTCAGTGGTGCCAGTCTAAAGTCAGTGGTGCTAGTCTAAATTCAGTGGTGCTAGTCTAAAGTCAGTGGTGCCAGTCTAAAGTCAGTGGTGCTAGTCTAAAGTCAGTGGTGCCAGTCTAAAGTCAGTGGTGCTAGTCTAAAGTCAGTGGTGCTAGTCTAAAGTCAGTGGGGCCAGTCTAAAGTCAGTGGTGCTAGTCTAAAGTCAGTGGCTCTAGTCTAAATTCAGTGGCTCTAGTCTAAAGTCAGTTGTGCTAGTCTAAAGTCAGTTGTGCTAGTCTAAAGTCAGTGGCTCTAGTCTAAAGTCAGTGGCTCTAGTCTAAAGTCAGTTGTGCTAGTCTAAAGTCAGTTGTGCTAGTCTAAAGTCAGTTGTGCTAGTCTAAAGTCAGTGGCGCTAGTCTAAAGTCAGTGGCTCTAGTCTAAAGTCAGTGGCACGTTATTTAAATGTTATTTTAGGGGTGCATGCTTGGCCATAATGTAGCGTGTGTACAACGCGCATACACTTTGCTTCTCTGATCTACACGGACGCAGCAGTTCCCATTTTTGCAAACCATACATAATTACAAGGAAAAATATTACTGAAAATGTGCTTCAGGTGTTTGGATAGGTCATGAGCAGTGTTGGGAGTAACGGCATTTCAGTATAACGGCGTTACTAACTGCGTTATTTTTTCAGTAATGGAGTAATCTAATTAATTACTTTTCCCATCGTTGCAATGCCGTTGTTGTTACTGAGAATGTGAAGTGGTGCGTTACTACAATTTGGTTGAATGAAGCGCGAGGTGTCAGGCTTTGGGATGATGACACCATTGCAAACGTGATGATGATTGGCTGGGTGGGCGGATGCCCTGCTCACGCTATCTCACTGCACGCTCTGACTACCACAACACAAGACAGTGACAATGGCGACGAGCCAGGGAAATTCAAAGGTAGCGTTCTGGAACTGGAAGTACCGGCACTACTTCTCGCTCATTGAAATGAAAGGAAAGAAAGTTTATGTAACATGCACGCTATGCCCAGGAAAAAAGACTTTATCCACGTCTGCCTCAAGCAACGAATCTTATGAAGCACCTCACATCAACACATGCTAACACGACACTTGTTGCCGCTGCTAACCCAACCCCATAATAACCCAACCCCATAATAACCCCAAGCCCAAATGTAGCTAGCGTGAGCTCCAGCCACTCTGTTAAAACAAGCAACGCTCACTTTTTCGGGTCAGCAACAGGTGACCAAGGCCGAGCTGAACACATTGATTGCAGGCTGCAATCGATTGAGTTCAGATAATTACCAAATGTTCTAAAATACTGTATATAGTGTTTTTTTTCTTCGGTCAGTTAATGTAAACATCTTTGACGTTAAAAATGTTATAGAACGTAATAGCATTATAGAACATAAAAAAATAATGTCACAGTTACTTTGATCAGTAACTAATTACTTTTACAATGTGGTAACTGAGATACTAACTCAATTACTTTTTGGGAGAAGTAATTTGTAACTGTAACTAATTACTTTTTTAAAGTAAGTTGAACAACACTGGTCAGGAGGCACTTTACAGTCCAGTCCTCAAAAAGTCGCAGCATTCTTTGTGGTTTGTTGTGTTTTACACATTTCCATGAATCATGGATGTGTTTATGACATAAAAGAGGAAATATTAGAGGACTTAAGGAGACGTGATGTTGAACTATGGCGGGATTGGACACTTGAGGGTCCGGGAGTGGCAATGCGTGATGTGCTCCTGGTGGAGCGGGTGGAGGGAGATGGAGTGGGGGGGAGGAGGAAGGGGCACAACAGGAGCAGGTGGTGCGTTTGGAGGCCCGCGCTCCATGGCTGCAGCAATCCTCTCCAGACTTGAGGAGATGAGGCTGCAGCAACATCGTCATCTGGTCAAGACGGCCATTTATTACTTTGCTGCATCCCGGACAGCTCCTGCTCCAGCCCTGACGAGAACGTCTCCTCGGCTGTGAACCGCGCGTCAGGCAAATCTGACGTTATAATAGCAATCCGCCATGGAACAAGCGCGCCTGCTCTTAAAGGGAATGTGAGATGACGCTCTGATTGGTTTATTGCACGTTACGCCCAAACCACACCTAGCTACTTCAGACCAACCCATTTTAGATTTGCATTGGGCACAAGACTCATTTATCCCGCCGGTATAATAGCAACAGCGCCCGAGATCCACCCACAAAGCTACTTGCGTTTTGCGTTCGATACTTGCATTTCAGATCGTTAAAATAGGGCCCTAGCTTTATCTACATCTTTATCAATAATAGTGAAACAGTTGTAAATTTTTTTATTCCCAACTTGTATATTTTAAATATTTGTTCTTGTAGTCTAATCTATTATTATTTCATGTATATTGTATCCTATTATTTAACCTATATTTTGTATGTGTGCTGTCTGCTATTTTGCTGCTGCAACACCGTAATTTCCCATTATTTGGGATCAATAAAAATCTATCTATCTATCTATCTATCTATCTATCTATCTATCTATCTATCTATCTATCTATCTATCTATCTATCTATCTATCTATCTATCTATCTATCTATCTATCTATCTATCTATCTATCTTACTAGCGCCAATTTCTGTGGCTTGCAGTTTTGGGTAAGTGCTCTGTGTAAGTGCTTGTACTGTTAGTTACAGGTTGTTTTTTCTCTACAGGAGTAAACACCTATAATTGATTGAGTTCATTCCCGTTTGCTCGCTGTCCACAGTGGCTGGGGTTTGTTTACTGATCTTTACTGAGAGATGCTGCCTTTTTTTTTTTTTACCCTTTGTCCAGCTATCCGTAGCTGTTGGTCTCTGATATTTGTTTTGTTTTTTCACAAAAACATAACACATGATGGTGTCACACTCATGCCAATTTTGCCCGGGGGTAATGGATGCCCGTGATGGTCATTGTGAATGCCCCTCTTGTTTGGGCATGGCTCATTTATTAGAGGACATTGAGAACCCCAGTGCAGCTGTGCTGGAGTTGCCTGTGGAGGAGGGCATCCTGAGAGCCCGATGTGCAGAGAAATCTGTTCAGGTTTCGGCAGTTCAGCCTTCATAGGATGACATGGGACATGTTTCTAGGAAACGCTCCCAGAAGTGCAGACATGAGCACTCTCCTGACCATAGACAGGGGCAGGGCTCAGGTACACAACATGTTCCCCGACCTTCTCATAGCCTGGGTGACCAGTGTCAGCAACCGGACTCTCAGTCACAGATCCTGGCTGCCATACGTGGTTTGTTTGATAGGTTAGGTAAGATTGAGGCTCAGCGTTCTGTCGTGAGACCCACGTCCCTCGAGGGATTCCTCCCCTGATGGGTTGCCCTCCTATCAGAGGGATGATGGTGATCACCCTGACGCCCTCTCCCTTTATGCCCGTGGTGGGCAGGCTGAGGATGCAGCTGAGTCCGACCAGTTTGACTCCTTGCAGTTTGGTGGGCTATCCACTTTTTCCAACCCAGGTGACAGTGAGCCCTCACCCATGGATATTATCTCCAAGGTCATGAGTGTGGGCCTTGATGTCCCGACTGTGACCCCTGCTCTGGTGGATGGAGTGTGGGCAGGCATCTCCCAGTTTCAGCAATCGGTGTCAGTTCCTGTGGCTGGGGAATATTTGCAGATGCTCAGAAAGGCGTGGAGCGCTCAATTCAACCCTCAATTCAATGCAGGCTGCCAGAGATTGACTAAGGTACAATATGCCGGCACTGGTATGGGGGTTTGCCACCCGTTGAACAGGAAATGGCGGCTTTGACGTCTCTGGGTCCGGAGCCATTTTGTTGGCGGCCCTTAGGAAGACTGCCAATCCCGATGACAGGGAAACCATGAATCTCATAGATTCTGCCCTTGTTACCCATTCTCAGCTAATGAGAGATATTGGCCCAATCCCAATGTTTGGACTCACAGACTCACAGACTTTGGTGCGCGTTCTCGCGAAATTCGTAAGGGCTTAGGGTTGTCCAAATGTTGAATTTCAAAGGGCGTGAGGGTTTGAGTACACACTTACCAAGCCCTTTCCGTGAGTCTGCATCGATGCAGACTTCACCAAAGGGAATTACCCACAGTTCAAAGCGTTGTGACGTTTACCGCGGAGACCATAGGGAAATCCGGAAATTACAAAAGTAAACAACAGCACAACCACGGTAACAGAACGGACCTGTTGTCCAGATGTAAAACAAGAGTTTGAAAAAATTTGGAATCAGGCAGCCGTCTCCTGTGCCATGGCCGTTTGGAAAGCAACAAAGGAAAATTCCCGACAAGTGTCAGCAACATCTTTGTTATTAAAAGTCACCAAGGTAACGTGAGCTCGTGAAGTGCTGTCACAATCCCATTTCTACCTATCTGAGCCCATGTGGCCTCACACACTCACTCACTTAGCATCTGAGATCAATTAAGTCTGTGAGTCCTTAGTCCTTAGGGCTAACTTTGGGATTGGGCCACTGGGTCTACTGTGTCATCGGCCATGATGTCTCGGTGGCAGGTTTGGTAAGCACAAACGTCTCTGCCGGAGGATATCCAGAAAGAACTTGTGAATATGCCGATAGTTCCAGGGCAGGTGTTTCATCCTGACTCCCAGGGTTTGTTGGATAGGGCTGAACAGTCTCGGTGAACTAGTGATTGTGTCCAACGCCCTTTCGGCAGGGCTGTTGTTGCCAGGTATAAGCCCAGGGTCTCCCAGTTTCCGCCCCAACTACTTGGGGGTATGGCAGGCAGCAGAATGTGGCATTCTCATCCCCTGGTGGTGGTTACAGACAGCCATCCCAACGCTGCCCCACGGCGAGAGGTGCACCTCAGAGGAAGCGCCCCCCCCCCCCCCCCCCCCCCCCCCAAGAGGCTCTGGGCCTGTTACGCAACTGTTACAGCAAAGGCTCAGACCCAAAACACAGATAATCACAGGCAGACACCGTTGGCGAAGCACGAGGAAATACAGGAAAGTACTGACGTGAACAAACAAGGTAGCTATCACACTGGGAGACAAGTTACCACATTGGTAGCTGTAAGGATCTGGCGCCGAAGATGAGTTCCGTGACGTGAATAGCTGGCTATTTTGCCTACAGTAGACAGTGAATGGCGATGAACATGTCGGATTTTGTGAGAGACGAAGAGGATGACTTCTCAGACAGTCAAGACCCAGAAGCATACCTCTACGAACCAGAGTTTTCAGAAGAGAAGCTGCGTGCTTTGGGAATAAAATGACAGGAGGTTGTAATCGCTCAACAGCTCGAGGACGTGAGGATTAGAGCCAATACTAATATGCCAACATATGCTGAGTGAAATAGAGTGTCTGTGATGTGGCGAGTGGGACAAGGCGTTTTTCCCAGTTGACTTTATCGCACCGGAAAAAAAGTCGAGAAATCCTTGGTAGCTGTGACACAACTGTGGGCAGCACGCTCATTTTTGTTTGTTAAAAAATCTAAGATCCAACCAACAAGATTAGGATTAAAATAAAATTGCTCAACAAGGCGGTTGACTAAAATATAAGGTTGAATTGTATTAAAAGCAGATAAAAAATCAATAAAAAGAATTTGTGCATGGGACCCACTTCCCTTAAGGTGTTTGAAAAGCAAATGAAGCAGAGTGAGAGTGGCATCTTCTACTCCACCTGCATGGCCTGTAGGCAAATTGCATGGGATCCAATGCATGTTCTGTGATCCTTAATTTTTCAAAATTTTTCATTAAAATTTAAGTAAGAGCAGCAGGTCTAAAATCATTGAGAGTTTTAGAACTACTACATTTAGGGACTGGAACTACTACAGCATCCTTCCAGATTTTTGGTCCATGTTGCATCTACAGGGATTTATTAAAAATATATTGGAATATGTGACTCAGCTCTCTTGAACATTTTTTAATTACACGCACTAATCTTTGTCCTACTAAAGACGTTCTCAACATCTCTATATGTGATGTTGAAGTGCTGATTATCATCATCCCTAAGTTTGTTCTTGGACCTCCTGGCTGAAATCAAACTTGTCAAAACGTGTATAAAAACAGTTGAAAGCATTGGCAAGCTCAGCACCAGATTTAAAATCCTCTGGATAGACATGGCTACTGTTTCTCTGCTTCTGGATGCCCACTATCGTCTTCATACAGGACCAGGCAGAGCCAAGATTGTTTTCAGCCATACTCTTTTCAAATATAGACTTATATCTTTGTTTTGCTTTAGATATCTTAACTTTGAGCTCCTTGGTGGCTACATGTAGATCAGAGGCAGTGCAGCAGGCATGTCTTTTTTTCTGTATACTATCTTTTATAGCCCTATTCACCCATGGTTTATTATTAGGGTATATCTTTACTTGTTTGAAAGGGATGATCATATCTCTATAGAAGGCCACATATGAGCAAACAACATAAGTCATTTCATCCAAGTTCTTGCAAGATTCTTTAAAAATATCACAGTGCAGGCGGTGGTGGCATTTGTCCTCGGGTGTATGTACATGACTGTTAAGATTTGTGGGAACTCCCGTGGCAAATAAAATGGGTGTAGTGACACAGATAGGAGTTTGATATCGGGCAAGCAGATTTCTTCTCTAACAGTCACAGAGGTACAATACCATCTATTAAAGTACACACATACCACGCCACCAAGTATCTTTCCCGTTGCACTGATCTCCCGGTCCATCCGAACAGGTAATCCAAAGCCGTCAATCCACAGGTCTTGGTCCTGATCCCAGTTGGACAACCAGGTCTCTGTGAAGGCCAGGACGCAGCATTCCCTGAAATCCTTTTGTAGCTGGACATTTCCCTGGAGTTCATCGACCTTGTTCCTAAGGGACTGCACATTCCCCATTATCATCGTAAGGGGATCCGTCTCATACCCTGCTTTCTCAGGCATAGTCTGACGCCTCCACGTTTTCCCCACTTCCTCTTTTTTTCCGTCATGTTGAGGATCCAGGACTGTGATCCTTTAGTATACAATCTGGTAAGTGTAAGATTACATCTGATACACTCGGCAGGTTCCCAGAGCTAAGATGAAGCAATTGGTCTCTGCTGTACTGTGTTCTTCCTTGGGTAGCCGCCTGCTTTGAATCGTGGGCAAGAAGCAGACATGATAGGATCCATGTTGCAACCAGGTAGAAAGGTTCCATTTTTAGGTTGACACCTTCGGTTGGAGACTAGATGCGTGGTAGGAAGGCGTAGACAAACTTTATGCAAACTTTTAAAAGAAACTTAACACACTTTACGACATTTACAAGCAGTGCCACTGCTAGCCATTTTGGTGCCTATAGGCATAATTCCTTTGTGATGCCCCACCCTGAGAAAAAAACGTTTGTTTTTGCCAGTTTAACTTTTTATTACCAAACATATAACTCAATACTAATAACACAATAGCAGCATCACAATGTAACACCTAAGAACAACAAAACGAAACAGGAAATTCAACTTTGTACAGTACAGTACACAGAACAGTCAAAACATAGATATACACAAGTATGTGCAAAATCTTCGTAGAAATTAAATAATCATCCATAAATACAAACTTAAAACCAGAAGTATACAACTAAGCACTCTTCTTCAATACAGCAAAGATTTAGAAGCAAGAAAGTCACACAATTTTACCTTACTTTGTAAACACACTATGTAGAACAGCTGTGTATCTGTCCCTAAACTGCTGGTTGATGGTGGTTGATCAGGGCTTGGTACTGTTGTGGAGTCTACAGACCTGCTGGCCGGCCGGGATTGATGTGTGCCTGAACTGCTTGTAGATGGTTGCTCGTCGTCTGTATCTTCCTCTTGGCCATGTGCTCCTCCTTGTACGTATATCAGCTTTGACCCTGCATTAATTTAGAAATACGAAGAAAAAAGATCAATATAGAAAGAGACAAAATATTCAAACAAAGGATCTTATACCGAAAAAAAATTAGAAACATTTAAAACTGAAAGCATGCATTATTTATCAACTATTTGATGAATCTAATCTAGTATAAAAGCATAATAGAATGAGTTGCAATATTGCACACAATTCAACAATAATGTTTGCTTTATATCATTCATAATGACATTTTATATTTATATCTTACCTACAGGAATAAAAGCAAAATGATACACCTTACACAAGACTACATTTCTGAATCTTAAACATTATTCTACCATTTAATTGAATTCAACTTAAATATGGTTACAAGCAGGGATGGACTGGGGCTAAAAACAGCCCTGGACCTTCTCCCAAATAGGCCCATCATCCGGCCATTTACCCCTAGTTGAGCGCGACAGACACTAGCCAGGATGTCCTGATACTATGCCACAATACTGTAGCCTATCAGACGAGGTATTCACAGCATCTCAAAACCAATGATGAGAATTGGGATTGTGTTTACAAATGAAGCCCCAAATAAAAACAAACAATGTACAATGCAATTACATCACACAAATAAAATGAAATAATGAAATGTCACTGGCTACAGAAACCCCAAATTACACAAACTTGTAATTCACAGTACAAAGTATTACTTTCAAAGATAAAGTAGGCTATGTGCTGTACCTAAACATGGAGATTAGATATATATTGTAGGCCTATATCATTTGTTTATTCAGGTTGAAGATAGATATCTATCTCCAACCTGAATAAACAAATGATTTTAAAGATAGGTTATTAGCTATTATTGATGATATAATACATGTGTTGCTTTGTGTTAAAGAATTAGCATTGAATAACCTATTCAATATTTTGTCAATGTCATATTACACTTTTGATTCATATTAAGGCTGTGAAATGATGAAAATGACTATAGGCTCTATACATTTAGTCAGTGAAGCTTTCACAAACAACCACCAGGTCTTTGCCAGTTCCACAATAGTAAACGCAAATATGAAAGACGAGGAAAAACTGCACTCTGATGGAAGACAGACAGAAAGTGCAAGCTAGGATGTTTTGGTTAAACTTTTGGTTATATTTGGTGAATTATTTAGCCCCCTTCCCTGTTTGTTAGCACGCTTAGAGTGGTACCAGTGCATGCCTGATGTTTTCCCGTTTAATTCAATACCATAATCTTCATCCTAGCAACAAAAGTGAGCTCACTACAACCTCTCATATATACAACCAAGTGAAATCGCGGTCAACCCAAAAGAAAATTAGAAATGAATCACGGGTTGAGCGCGATTCATTTCTAACGTGTTTAATGTTTCAAATTAACCTACTATATAAAATTATTAAACACGTTAAGTTTGACAGCACTAAATGGCGCGATATTTTTCATAATCATGATGCACACCCATGTTGACAGCTGACTATGCAAATCGCTAAGACTGGGATAAAGGCAGCCTATTATAAATGGGTCCTGGTAGCAGGACCTCTTGCTGATGTGACGTTAACTCTGCTGTCTGTCCCTCATTTTGTATTTTGCTGCATCAGTCTCGAGAGACTTATTGGCTCTCTTTTCTTTTACTTTTTCCCATCCACCTTTCTCCTTATGTTTTCTGCTAGCCATTCTACCGGTGCATTGATTTCGCCCTGCAGCTCAGGCTGGAAAACTGTAAATTTTTCTGTCCTGACCTGCTGCAGTTACAAATCTGCCTCTGCGGCCGGGGACCAATGACAAACTGGCTAGTAGGCCGACTCTTCTTTTTTTTTTTACACTTAGCGTATAAGTGATCGTCGGTTGGACGGCCGTTCTGGACTTCTCCAGAATGCACAGATTGTCAGTCCGTCCCGGGTTACAAGAGCATTTTGTCCACTACAAAACGTTTTTCTATTTCCCCCAGCAGATATCGTCCATGCCTTTGCACCTTGACATAAATGCAATAAAAACTCCAGTTCATTTTGTCATGTAGCTTCTGTCATATTCAGGTGTAGCTAAGCTAGCTGTAGCAGTAACACTAAAAGTCTGAGTTCTTCAGACTTTACATTATCAAGAGCCATGTTCTGTCCCACTGCACATCTGACACCTCACCTAAAGTGAACTAAGTTGGTGAAGTGCTTGATGATGATTTTTAGAGCAGTGTCCAACGTTTGAAATCAGTTCTACACCAAACACAACAACTACCAAAAACAAAGACAAGAAAATACGTAGTGGTGACCACAATTTGATCTAAATAGCCGACTTGTTGACTATCCATTCGGAAAAACAGTTGATCTGTTGTGCACCACTCTCTCTCACTCTCTCTTCACAGAGAAACAGCTGATCAACGATCTACTAGCATAAGTGTAACTGAGCTGTGTGATATTGTAATCAAATATATAAATGAAAATAGGTTGAGTATAACTAATATTTACATAAACATATATTTACATATAGGTCTGCAGATGTACGTAGTTATAATTTATTTGAGTTTGCTAACATTAGCAATAACGTCAGCTAGTTTGAGGTGTATGCTAACCATTACAGCACATTTCCCGTATTTAACAATGATTAAACATGGACTTACCTGCAAGTGATGCACGTGCACGGGCATGATCGCAGTTTCTTCTTCTTTCTTTTCTCTGCTCCTAACTCCTGCTGTCTTTTCGTGGCCAGTTCCAAAAAAGTTGACTTAACCCAAACTTCGTCAGGCGCAATCCAACAGACCACTGAAATAGGGAAGGGCACCCGCGGGGAGCTTGGAAGTTGAGTGTGTGTGTGTGTGTGTTTCGGGGGGGCGCCATCGTTACTTTCTTTAGCAATTAAATATCTCCTCTGCCTGTTTTGTGATATACATGCCTAAGAAAGTGCCTAATATTTCTATACTGAAATAATATCGACATTATAATCCCTATGACTATGATAATTTTTCATTAGGCTATTTTCGGTGCCCCCTCAGCACTTGCTGCCCTACGCACAGCGCGTGATGCACTCGCTGCCAGTCGCATGCATGCGCATGCGCCCTCATCCTACCTACTTACCTACCTACCTACCTACCTACCTAATGCTATGCCACCCTTTCCTTTCAGATAGTCTCCCTCCAGTTTGATCAATTTAGGTATTTTTTATCACTCCGTCATTCACTAGTCAGTTGTACAGAGCCAATTTTGTTCCATTAAGGATATAGAACGCTAGAACTCGCTCCCTGTTTCTTGGTTAGGACAAATAGCTCTGGGACATGTGCACCATCAAATAGACAGTGGAAACATCTAAAAGACAACAGCCAAAGGCTGAGATACACGGGTAGCATTGGTGAATGCCAGTCAGGGACAAAATCTGTTCTGTAAAATGCTGGGTGTTTTGCAAGAACAAATCACAGAGTTGGGAATATATATCATAGTGAGTATTTTAGTGATGTCAGTGAAACATTTGGTTAAACTAGGGGTTGTAGTTAACTATAATGTAATGGAACTTCTTACTTCTTACTTACAAATATATAGCTCCCCTGGATGGTATTGCCCTGGCCTCCAGCACTACTGTCAGAAATCTAGGAGTTCTTTTTGATCAGGATATATCCTTTAATGCCCACTTAAAACAAACCTCTCATTTCGTTCCCCTTACATCTTCGTAACATTGCCAAAATTAGGAACATCCTGTCTCAGAACGATGCTGAAAAACTAGTCCATGCATTGGTTACTTCCAGGCTGGACTATTGTAATTCCTTACTATCAGGATGCTCAAATAAAACCCTTAAGACTCTCCAGCTGATCCAGAACGCTGCAGCTCGTGTTCTGACAAGAACTAAGAAAAGAGATAATATCTCTCCTGTATTAGCTTCTCTGCATTGGCTTCCTATAGAATCCAGGATTTAATTTAAAATTCTCCTCCTGACCTACAAAGCTCTAAATCAGGAGTGCCCAACCAGTCGATCGCGGTCTACTCGTAGACCGCAGACTATTCCCAAGTCGACCGCGAAAAAATTAAAGAAAAAAAATACAAAATATAACACACACACACCCCGTGTGTTTGTGTGTTATATTTTGTACTAAATGTACACTACAGCCTATCATGAGTCCTTGCCTGGTACCCTATCAGTCTCTTAAACACGTCCACAAAAAAGTATTTAAAAAAAAAGTAGGTCACGTTTAACCTACGGTCGCGCGTGACATGCATGACAGGAAGTTGACAGCTGCATGTCAACAGTAGCCAGAAGCCTAGAAGCTAGCGAACAGAGCGGTTACACGTACCTAAACGAACATGGCTGAGGGGAAACGAGCCAAGACCTACCATTTTCACCCTGAATGGGAGGAAGATTATTTTTTTGTTTATTCTCATTCAAAGCCTGTTTGTTTGATCTGCAATCCAATGTGGCATTGGCAAAAAAAGGGAACCTGGAGCGCCATTTTAAAACAGTACACGGGAGCTACGAGAGGGATTTCCCTGCAAAAACGCCTTTACGCGCCACAAAAGTGCGGGATTTGAAAGCACAGCTTTCAGCACGGCAGTCAATCTTCTAGTCTAAAAGACTCAGGGTAAGGCCGCAACTATTGCTTCCTATCGCGTCAGTCACATCCTTGCTAAACACAAGAAGCCATTCAATGACGGCGATATGGTGAAGGAAGCCTTTCTCGA
Organism: Gymnocephalus cernua; assembly: GCA_023631565.1. Lineage (NCBI taxonomy): Eukaryota > Metazoa > Chordata > Actinopteri > Perciformes > Percidae > Gymnocephalus > Gymnocephalus cernua. Next base: position 34,402,046 of record CM042441.1, on the reverse strand, counting down.
GGCAGCGGATAGCCTTTTTGACGACTTTAAAAATAAAACAGAGATCGTGAAGGCCATTTAAGAAGTGCAACTCTCCCGCAATACTACTACAAGGCGATGTGAGAGAATGGCTGTGGATGTGGAGGAGCAACTGAGGAAGGATATTGATGCGTGTGAGTGCTTTTCCCTCCAATTTGATGAGTCGACTGATATGGTGGATGTGGCACAATTGTGTGTTTTCATCAGGATGGTTTTTGAAGACATGAGCGCCAAGGAAGAGCTGCTCACACTTTTGCCATTAAAAGGACACACCAGAGGTGAGGATATTTTTAATGCTTTCATGGGATTTGTTAGCGAGACAACACTGCCGCTCTTCAAGCTGATCTCCATCACAACTGATGGGGCGCCTGCAATGATGGGCCGCACCAGTGGGTTCATTGCACTGTGCAAAGAAAGTGAATCCTTCCCAGATATCCTGAATTATCATTGTATAATTCACCAGCAAGCGTTGTGTGGAAAGATTTTAAATATGAAAGAAGTGATGGATATTGCGATGAAGATTGTGTGTTCAGTTCGGGCCAGGAGTCTGCAGAGAAGGCTTTTCCGTGCTCACTTGAAGGAGAATGAGGCTGAGCACACAGACCTGCTGCTTCACACGGATGTTAGGTGGTTAAGCAGAGGTACATTTTTGGCCAGATTCACGGAGTTATTACCTGAAATCAAGGACTTCCTGAAGCTTTCAAAACATGTGGATTACCATACAAAGCTAGAGGACCACCAGTGGCTGTTAGATGTATCTTTCCTCACTGATCTCACTGCCGAGCTCAATGAATTGAATTTAGAGCTGCAGGGTAAGGGTAAAGATGTAGTCAACATGATGAGTTCAGTGAACACATTTAAAAGCAAGCTACAGCTGATGTCAAGCAGGCTGCAGCGTGGAAACCTGCGCAACTTCCCTCACATGCAGGCAGAACTACAACGTCAAGGTAAAGGTGTGACACAGCTTGACAGTGCACGTTATGAGGAGCATGTTCAGAGCATCTCGTCAGAGTTTGTGAGGCGTTTTACTGACTTTGCATCCATCGAGCCTATATGTGTTATCCATTTGCTGCAAGTATTGATGTTGGTGACATTGCAGCCAAAGTCAAATCACTTTTCGACTTGGAAAGCTCCGCTCTTGAGGATGAGATTCTGACATTGCAAAATGACATTGAGATCAAAGCCAGATCAACATCTGCTCAACCTGGAGAGCATGTAGTGTTCTGGAAACTACTGGTGGAGGAGAAATATCCCAATCTCAGAAGATGTGCCTTGAACTTGACAGCTCTTTTTGGATCAACTTATTTGTGCGAGTCTGCTTTCTCACACATGAAAATCATCAAGTCCAAGTACAGATCAACAATGACTGATGACCACCTTGCAGCCTGCCTACGCCTTGCAACCAGCTCCTACACTCCTAACTACGAGAAGCTAGCCTCCTCCTCCCAGTGCCAGGTCTCCCACTAAGGTAGAAAGTGATTTCCTTTTTTCAAACTTAGAGATCTATCTGGTTTATGTTTCTGTTTGGTTCATATTAAGGTCAGTTATGACTATTGCTCATCACGCAGATTGGTGTGTGTGTGTGTGTGTGTGTGTGTGTGTGTGTGTGTGTGTGTGTGAGTGAGAGAGTGAGTGAGTGTGACAGAGAGAGGAGCATAGAGAGCGGGTTTGTGCTACAGCGCACTATGCAAACTGGCAACTGTGTGAGAGGAATTTGTCTGTGTGTGTTTGAGAGAGGGAGGGTTTGTATTGTGATGTCTAGTAGTTGTGTGACAACAAGAAAAAGTGTTGTGAGGTTAGTTACTGCAGGCTGGAAATGATGTGTGTGGGTTTGCGATGTTGACACTGGACTGGTAGATCTCGGGAGGTTGGCTACTTGAAAAGTAGATCTTGGATCAAAAAAGGTTGGGCACCTCTGCTCTAAATGGTCAAGCACCATCATATCTTGAAGAGCTCATAGTACCTTACTGTCCCACTAGAGCACTGTGCTCCCAGAATGCAGAGTTACTTGTGGTTCCTAGAGTCTCTAAAAGTAGAATGGGAGCCAGAGCCTTCAGCTATCAGGCTCCTCTCCTATGGAACCAGCTCCCAGTCTGGGCCCGGGAGGCGGACACTGTCACCACATTCAAGAGTAAACTTAAGACCCTCCTCTTTGATAAAGCTTATAGTTAGGGAGTGAGGAGTTGCAGCATCTGCCTAGCCCGGCCCACCTGCTTCTCTGTCCCAGAAATGCTTGTTACTAACCTAGCCCTGGAAGCTTGCTCCCCGGAGTCTTTCTGTTTCTTTTCACCCAGGATGAAATCCCGGGATTAGGATGGCACCAACATCATGGTTCCAGCTGTTGCCGTGGTTCTGCTGAAATTCCCTGCTATGCCGTGCTGCTCCCTGCGCTACTACAACCACTATTTCTAGTCACTGTTTCATTATCTATACTGTGATACACCCCAACGGCACGTCAGACACCACCTACCAAGAGCCTGGGTCTGTCCGAGGTTTCTTCCTAACAAGGGAGTTTTTCCTCGCCACTGTTGCAGTAGTGCTTGCTCTTGGGGGATTTGTTGGGTTTTTTGTAAATTATAGAGTATGGTCTAGACCTACTCTATCTATAAAGTGTCTTGAGATAACTCCTGTTATGATTTGATACTATAAATAAAATTGAATTGAATTGAAATTTAATTACTGACTAATATGGGTGTTTCCCATGAGCTATCAACATGTGGGAAACATAATATCTGTATATCACAGCTAAACAGGCATTGCATCACTGACATCCCACTTTGACATTGATGTCGTAATTGTTACATACAAAAAGGGGAATGTTGGACCCAAAAGCAGAGACGGCAGACACACAAGTAAGCACAAGGATTTACTTTAATGAAAATTCAAACAAACAAAAGGAGTCCTGGATATAGCAGGCAAAAAAGGGTAGACTATGAACTACCCACAGGCAAAATACGAAAGCAGGAACTGACACAGACAAAATATTACACAGAGACTAAATACAGAAGTAAGCAAGGGTTTACAAGGGACACAAGGGCTGGGAAACAGGTGAAAGACATCAGACAATCACAAAGGTGGGAAAACCAAAAGACAGGAAGTAAAACAAGACATGACAAAACAGAAAAACAGACTACCAGAATAAAAAAGGAAACAGAACAAATACACAATCATAACAGTAATATTTCAGCAAATTCAAATTCTCTATAACTAGTACAACCCCAAATCAGAAAAAAGTTGTATGAAAGTATGAAAAACACAAATAAAAAAAGGAAGTAGTGATTTCTAAATGTACTTTAACTTGAATTTCATTGCAGACAATGTGAACACAACATAGTTCATGTTTTGTCTGGTGAACTTAATTTCATTTGTAAATGTACATCCTTTCCTGTCATTCAGACCTGCAACACATTCCAAAAAAGGTTGGGACAGGAGCAATTTAGGGCTAGTAATCAGGTACATTGGTAAAATAATGATGTGATTTGAAACAGGTGATGTCAACAGGTGATTGTAATTATGATTTGGTACAAAAGCAGCATCCAAGAAAGGTCTAGTTTAGGAGCAAAGATGGGCCGAGGATCGCCAGTTTGCCAACAAATACGTGAGAAAATTATTGAAATGTTTAAAAACAATGTTCCTCAAAGAAAGAAAGGAAGACATTTGCTTATTTCACCTTTGACAGTGCATAACATAATTAAAAGATTCAAGGAATGAGGAGGAATTTCAGTGCGTAAAGGACAAGGGCGCAAGCCTAAGCTGAACAACCGTGATCTCCGATCCCTCAGTCGGCACTGCATCAAGAATCGTCATTCATCTATAAGTGATATCATCACATGGGCTCAGGACTACTTTGGCAAACCTTTGTCAAGTACCACAATACGTAGTTACATCCACAAATGCCAGTTAAAACTGTACTGTGCCAAAAGGAATCCCTATGTTAACAGTGTCCAGAGTCGCCGTCGACTTCTCTGGGCTCGGAGGCATCTGGGATGGACCATCACACAGTGGAAACGTGTACTGTGGTCAGATGAATCAGTATTTCAGGTATTATTTGGGAGACATGGACGCCGTGTGCTCCGGACCAAAGAAGAAAAGGATCATCCAGACTGTTACCAGCAACAAGTCCAAAAGCCAGGGTCTGTCATGGTATGGGGTTGTGTCAGTGCCCTTGGCAAAGGTAACTTGCACTTCTGTGATGGCACCATTAATGCTGAAAAGTACATAGAGATTTTGGAGCACAATATGCTGCCTTCAAGAAGACATCTTTTCCAGGGACGTCCATGTATATTTCAACAAGATAATGCAAAACCACATCCTGCACACATTACAAAGTCCTGGCTGCGGAAGAAGAGGACACGGGTACTTGACTGGCCTGCTTGCAGTCCCGACCTGTCTCCAATAGAGAATGTGTGGCACATTTTGAAGCGCAAAATGCGACAACGAAGACCCCGTACTCTTGCCCACCTTAAGACTTGTTTGCAGTAAGAATGGGACAAAATTACACCTGAAACACTTCATCACTTGGTGTCTTCAGTCCCTTAACATCTTTTAAGTGTTGTGAAAAGGAATGGCAACATTACAAAGTGGTAAATGCTTTACTGTTCCAACTTTTTTTGAAATGTGTTGCAAGAACCAAAATAGGAATTTAGTTTTTTTGAAAAAAACAACAACAATAAAAATCACGAGGAACACATTAAATTATGTGCTGTTGTATTGTCTGCAATGAAATACAAGTCAAAGTACATTTATAAATCACTACTTTTTTTTATTTGTGTTTTCCATACTGTCCCAACTTTTTCTGATTTGGGGTTGTAGATCCTCTACAGATACGGTGGTCTGGGCATTAATTGGGACTTGGGTCACTCGGTGACTGAGGTTCACGTCTAACCTCTGGAACGAAGTGTCAGAAAACCTGGAGGTAAAGCTACACCACACCACAGCGTACCACCCACAAGTTAATGGTTTGTGTGAGGGGTTCCATGATGGCTGCTCTTTGGGTCAGCCTTAAAGACAACGGCTGGATGGACAAACTGTCGTGGGTCATGTTGGGTCTCAGGACCGCTCCACTAGGGACGATCTGCAAGCTTAATCTGCCAAGTTGATTTACGGCCAAGTGCTGTGGGTCCCAGGGAATTTTGTCCCCAACATTATGGCTCCTTGTTCTGCGGCTCAACAGCGGGCCACTCTCCTGGACAGTGCCAGAGTGTTCACACCAGTCCCTACATCACACTATGGTCTCCCGCAGTCTTACGTCCCGTTCAGCCTAAAGTCAGCAGAGTATGTGTTCATCCGCAAGGACGCCCATCATGGACCCTTTCAGCCTCCCTATGACAGCCTATTTCGCATCCTGGAGATTGGGGACAAAACTTTCGTAGTGGACATTGGCGGTAAGCTGGAGCATGTCTCAGTGGACTGCCTGAAGCCTGTCCACCTGGATCTAGACTAGCTGGTTTAACTGGTTAAGCCCCAGCGACGGGGTGCCCTTCTGCTGTACCACCAGGCCAATGTAAGGCAAACTCACTATAGTTGACTATATAGTGATGGATATATATTATGGAAATTAATAGTTAATAATCATTAGAACAAAAAAAAATAAACAAACAAAAAATATTTCCAACCATATGTCCTGGAGTGAGAATCACCTACTAGAATGGCCTTGTCAGTGGTTATCAGCCTCATAGATACTGTATGGGTTAGAAAGGGCCATCTATTGACATGGAAATTGCATTTAGCTTGGTCAGGACCCCTTGGCGTCACTTTTTAACGCTCTGGGAGTCCGGTTGTGAATGCTACGGAAGAGGATTAGGGCCCCATGTGAAAAAATGTATTTGAGCTCTGAGGTTAATGTCAGAATTTTGAGTTTAAGGTCAGAATTCTCAGGGAAAAAAATCTGAAACCTGTCAAGGGGTGGCCGAGTGCTGAGGCAGGAACAGGACTTCTGGACCCAGAGTGCACAACACACGAGTTGCAGATGCAGGTGAAACAATGTATTTAAGCAGAAAACAATCCAGGCTTACATGAGTCCTCAAAATGCTGGAAACGAAAACAAGGAAAAGCTCCAAAAATACAAAAAGGCAAAAGAAACTTCTCAAACGGGAACAGGGAACAAGCAGGTACACCCAACAATGACGAAGACATGACCAGGGGAAACTAAACTAGTGAAAAACTAAATTCAAGTGAAGATATATTTGCGAAAAGAAATCAAACATTCTGTAATTATATTGGCATGTTATGGGATTTATTATCATGAATAATAGATAAACAGGACAAAAAATGTATACACTGATGCTGTTTTCAATGCCTCTGTCTGGCGGAGCACGTCGTTTTAATATGGTCATCATATACAGTATCATAGTGTTTTATACAGTGTTTATTTTTATGCCTTTAGATCATTTTATGTTTTGTTTTAAATGTTTGTTTTTATTGGTCTAAAGCATGTTTTAACCATTGTGAAAGGTGCAATAGAAAGTTTTACAAATGACATGCTCCTTGCGCAGAACTATTTGTCATTTACAATTAAATAAATTCCCACATACTTAGCATTTTAGATACAACCAAATTGGTGGGTATAAAAAGGCATGCCATGTGTAATGACGCACAATGGCTGGCAAACGATTGACGTGTTGCCTCAGAGCCGGTTCCGACTTCATCGAGCTGTCCTGTTGGATCTCTGAGTGGTTTTGGGCCCAGTGTCACAGAGAGGAGCACTCTGAGAAACCACGCCATGCCTGTCCCACTTCAAGGGGGTCAGCTCCGGCGTCCTGTGGTAGAAACACTTTCTCTGTGTAGTTTTTTGCATCAACTTCAATATCGGACCATTTCTTCTGAGGCTGTGGCATTAACCGTGTCTGCAACATATTGTCACTCTACAGCTTTTGTGGCATTAGTAATGCCCACGCTGTGCCCTCCAAACATGTTTTCCTCTTTTCCACCTCTCTAAGAAGAACTACAACTTCACATTGAGTAAAGGTAATTTGCTTTGTTTCCCTCTGTGCGCATGATGTCGGTATGAATGAATATTAATTTGGGGCGTTTCACTGACTATTTAAGGGCAGCTATGGGCATGACATGAAGCCACCAAAGCTGCACCACATTTAGAGTTGATTGTGATTCACAAAGGGAAACCAGCGTAGGACATGCGTGCGCACGGTTTTATAAATCAGAATATTGCTGTGCATACTCACGTCCTATGTTTCGTCCGTACGCTACTGACCCAAATTCCCCGCACAGTTTTATAAATGATGCCCCAGGACTAAACAAAACAGAGGAGATTAAATACACAAGGTAATGAGGGTAAAACGAGGGACAGGTGACATGAGGGCTGAAGAACAGGTGGAACACATCAGGGCAGGGCAGACAATCACAGAGGCGGGAAAACACAAGGCAGGAAGTAAAACAAGACCAAACACAGACAGAAACAGATACTACAAAACAGGACAACAGGAAACTGAAGCAAGAAACATATAAGACAACTACAGGACAAAACAGAACAAATAACAAGGAAACAGGAATGAATCAAAACGTAGAGTACCAAAATAAAACAGGAAATGCAACAGAAACACAAAACCCTCACAAATTGAGAAAAAGTCTTTTTTGACATAAAAAAGAGTCAGAATTCAGACTTTTTTATCAGAATTCTAAGATTGAAGACATAACTCTGACATTTTTCTCAGATTTCTGACTTTTTAATCAGAGTGGGTTTCATACAAAACCATTAGATGATAGTATATGACCACACAACAATTGCGATAAGTTATCCCAATTGTTTTGTGGTCATATACTATCATCTAATGGCTTGCCCTCTGTGAGTTAATGCTGGAAGCAATTACAGGCTCGAAGAAAAAAGTTTTAATGAGGTTCAAAGCTTTAATGAGACACACAAGAACATATACCTTTTTTAACAATTGCTTCATTCACTTAGATGATGTGAGAGTAGATAGATAAGAAAGAAAATGAGGATTGTTTTAAGGTAGGTTCACACAGATCCATCAGAAAGGAAAACAGTGACAATTGATGACACAAATTTATGATACTAATTAAAAAGATGAGAGAGGCTTTGTTCAGAGTTTTATCAGAATGGAAACTAACAGATTCACAACACTAACGTTACTTGTTTAGGTTTAGGCAACAAAGCTACTTGGTTAGGTTTAGGAAAAGATTGTTGTTTTGGTTAAAATACTTATGTTTGTGGTGATAGATAAGGATAAGGAATGTTAAGTAGGAAAGTTAACTTAACCTTTGTAAATTTAACAAAGTCAACATTGACTTTTGGTTTCACACAGGACACGAACACCAGTCTCCAGTGTGAAAGTCATGTGTTTCTTTGACCCTAATCAACCAACCCAACTTTTCTCCTCATGCAAAGTTTCTTTTAATTTTTATGAAGACATGAAAGGGGAGAGAGAGGGGGAACGACATGCAGCAAAGGCCCGCTGCGTCGAGGAGTAAACCTCTATATATGGGCGTGCGCTCTCCCAACATCTACCTGGGCGCCCCTTATGCAAAGTTTCTTGATCATTTTGAATGATAGACTCTTGAAACAGCTATATCTAATGGGCATGACATCTCTCATGGTGTTTACTAAGTAGCCAACATCCATGCTCCCTATGGATGTGGTGGACACTCAATGTTTTTTCCTGTAGTACCACACTCAGATCCCAATTCTCATTATACACAAAGAGGATTAACATGCATTAGTATGTTGTTTATTCTCAACTTTTATTTTGTGCATTCACAGTGATCCCTGGTAGGGTCCATGCTTGATCATTTCACATCCAGATCAATTTGAAGAGAATGTCTACTTTCATCTGCACAGAATATATATATATATATATATATATATATATATATATATATATATATATATATATATATATAAATTTTCCTTCTGCTGCCCTGGCTGTCTGCGTGAATTCAATCTAAATCTTAATGAAAGTCTAGTCCTTAAATCATCAATCCATCCTCATGACTGAGCTTCTCACCCTATCTCTAAAGGAGACGCCAGCCACCCTCCTGAGAAACCCATTTCGGCCGCTTGTACCCTGGATCTCGTTCTTTCGGTCATGACCCAGCCTTCATGACCATAGGTGAGGGTAGGAACGAAAACTGACCGGTAGATCGAGAGCTTTGCCTTCTGGCTCAGCTCTCTTTTCGTCACAACGGTGCGATAAACTGAATGTAATACCGCCCCCGCTGCGCCGATTCTCTGACCAATCTCCCGCTCCATTGTCCCCTCACTCACGAACAATACCCCAAGGTATGTAAACTCCTTCACTTGGGGTAAGGACTCATTCCCTACCTGGAGAAGGCACTCCATCGGTTTCCTGCTGAGAACCATGGCATCAGATTTAGAGGTGCTGATCCTCATCCCAGCCGCTTCACACTCGGCTGCAAACCGATCCAGTGAGTGCTGAAGGTCACAGGCCGATGATGCCATCAGGACCACATCATCTGCAAAGAGCAGTGATGAGATCTCCAGCCCACCGAACTGCAACCCCTCCCCACCCCGACTTCGCCTCAATATCCTGTCCATAAATATTACAAACAGGATTGGTGACAAAGTAATTACAGTAGGTGATTTTAATATCCATGTGGATGTTGACAACGACAGCCTTAATATTGTGCATACTACTGCACAATTGCTATTGCTATTGCACAATATGTACATACTACATACTAACATACTACTATTCAATTGGTTTCAGTCAGAATGTCCACTCACTGTTCTAACCACACATTGAAATTGAAGATTTTATAGTATTTCCACAGAAGCCGTTATTATTAGACCATTCTTAATTTCTTAATAACTTTAGAATACTTATTACCAGACTACACAAAATTAGATAGCTAAATTTAGGGAAGTTAATCCAACAGTATTTAATTCAGTGCCATGTCTTAATAAACAGAGTGCTATTATGTTAATTTAGTCCCTCCCAAATTGACAATTTTGTAGATGGTGCTACGGCCTCGCTACGGATTACTTTAGACTCTGTTGCTCCTCTCTAAAGAAGATGATGAAGCAAAGGTCACTAGCACCTTGGTATAACTCCCAAACACGCAAAATAAAACAAACCTCGCAAAAACTTGAAAGTAAATGCCATTCTACCAAACTGGAAGAATATCGTTTAGATTGGCAAGACATATAGGAAGGCCCTCAGAAATGCCAGATCAGTCTATTAGTCATCACTAATGAAGAAAATAAGAACAACCAAAGGTTTCTTTTCAGCACTGTAGGCTGGCAGAGAGTCACAGCTCTACTGAGCCATCTATTCCTATAGACCTTCAACAATTAATGTGAAAGGGTGTAGCGATCAGCGCTTTTTTGATCCTACATGTCTTGCGTCACAGACACACCCCAGTCCACCTCCTTAACTACGCTGGCAATAGCAAGCTAGGGGGTGGTCGTCCGTCCAGTGAGTGATTCCGTAGCTTGCCAGCACTTGGCATCGAGTAAAAGGTCCCGTTTTTCTTTAGCCTCGTCTTAAACGGATTACTCGTCTTCCTTTCTTCCTCTGGGATTCTACCGGAAAACCTCAACCCCACGCTCGCAGCTGTACAGTTTCTGGAGTGACATCGGAGTATTCGCCGTAGTCGGAGGTAAGTCCGCTAAAGAGGCAATCAAAGATTGTCAACTCAAAGCAAGAGGCTTCACTATGTTGGTGATGATGTCTCGTGGGGGAACCTGGCTGTTCTTTTTTGTTTGAGGGTTCTGCTAGGGATCTCAAAGAGAACAGTTGTGATGTAGAGATGAAAAGGATCTATTGAAATTTAAGTTGTGGGGTTTTTTGGGGCTGGATGGTATAATACACTGTATGGAACTGAAATGACTTGTGTTTGTGGGTTTATTGTGTCTGCTGAAACCTTATGAGTTATTTTGGTTGTTAGTAGGGGCTAAATAGTCCTGTGTATATTTGACTTCTTCACTAAAAATATAAAATTGTCAGTTTCCCTCTGACGGGCACCCGGCAAGCTCAAACCGTTACACAAAAAGTGACACCCCAGATGGGACAGGGAACCCAAGAAAGTCCTCATCCTCCAAAAAGATGTCCCTGAGGCGGCTCTTTTCCAATTCATCCACTTCCTTAGCTGTGGGATAACAGGGTTTCAAGCGTAAAACATGGACAACTTTCCTCGCTTCTCCACTATCCTCCAATACAATTTCATAGTTAACAAGTCCCACCGGGGCAAGAATTTGGTAAGGCCCAAGCCACTTGGCAGCCAGTTTGGCAGTAAATGATATGTCTGCTTTGGATAACAGGTGGGACCTGAGCCATACTCTGTCTTTTCCTTGAAACTGGTGATCTCTGTGAGTTTTGTCGTAATTTTGTTTTTGTCTTTCTCTGCTTTTTGTAAGGTTATCCTGTACAAATGTGAAACCCTGCAGTTTGGCGATAGTGTTAAAAGTTGAAGCATTGGGGGTGGCTTCCCATGACTGGTGCAGAGCATCCGCTGGTCCTCAGAGGGGCTGGCCAAGGTTTAGTTCTGCAGGGGTTACATTAGGTTTTTATCTCAATGTTTGTGGTTTCCTCTTACAAAGGAAGCAGTCTGTGATGGTTGGAGTCGGCTGGTGTGAGTTTCTGTTTTGTTTTCCATTCTGTTTTCCACTGTTTCTCCTGTTGTTTTTTTTCTGTTGGCTCTGCCTATCTCTATTTTTCCCTTCCCCCCTGACTGCACCAGCCAGTTGACTACACACACCTGCTCATCGTCTCATCATCACCTCTCCTGCCGTACTCATCTGCCAGTCATCAGCTGCAATTAAGACCTGTACTTAAGATCTACTCACCATCTTCGCTTGATCGTTGTTTCAGCCACATGGTGATGCACGCTTTGAGCTCCTCAGAGAATCTTTGCATTTACCTTTCTTAATCTTTTGTCTAAATCCTCTCTCTGTGTTTGTTTCCCCAAACCAGCCTTCCCCTCTTCGACTCCTCTGCTCTTCGGGTTCACGTGCCTCTTCCTCGGACTCCTCGCCCTCGGCCTCCTCGCCCTCGGCCTCCTCGCCCTCGGCCTCCCCGTTCTCCCAGAGCTCCCTCTCCTTCCTTGGCCACAGCCCCTGTGCCTTCGCTCCGGTCCCTGGTGTTCGCATCCCCTCACCCCCTCTCCCCTTCTCTCTCACTTCTCTCCCTTATCTGAATAAACCCTTTTTTGTCTCTGAGTCTTGCTTTTGGGTCCATTCTGTCTTAGCCTTAACACAATGGTTCGATTTACCCTCTCCGTCATGTTAGTTTGTGGATCATAGGGTCATTTTTTGTTTATGCTCCAGTTGTCACAGATGGCCTTGAAGATGAAGGAGACAAACTGGCTTCCCTGGTCTGACAGAAGGTATTTGGGGACTCCCCATCTGGTGAGTATTTCTTCTCTGAGTGTTTTTTGATATGGTCTCTGCTGTGGCTATCCGTAGGGGATAGAACACTACCCAATGGCAGGCACGGATTTAGAAAGCAGAGGCCCCTGGGCACAAAATCTTGGAGGCCCCCCCCTCCCAGGACTTGTGGCCCAAACTCACACAGTATCTTAAATTTTAGAAACAGTAAATGGAAGCTGTGGGTTTTTCTTTAGTTTAAAACAAAACCACTTTCTCCAACTCCATTTCTTGTGATGTTAACTGTAACAGCAAAGGAGATCTATAAATATCTATAAAACAAAAGACAAAATGAAAATTATCACAGAACAAAATCAACAGAATTTATTGCAATAAAGCAGATTAAAATCTATTAAGATACAGCCTAATAACATAACTAACAATAACTACAGTCATGTGGATGCAACAGTATGACCTTGCAGTTATAGTGACTAAAATGATCACAGTTTTTATTTACTATAGAAACTAGACTAGAACACTGGCCGGCTGTAGGGTGTCAAACTCTCATGTGCTCACACGAAACCTTTTCATGTGAGCACATGAAAGTTTCGTGCGAGCACATGAAACTAAACTTTTTTTTTTTTGCTCATGTCCCCTTAGGGTTCAATATGTGCAATACGTTTTCAATAAACGTTGAACCAGTCTGGCCCCTGACTTTAATCTCGGCCCACTGTGTATTTGAGTTCGACACCCCTGACTTACAGGAAAGCTGTACTTGTGGCAACTATTTTATTCTATGTCATAATTTCCTGAAATGTAATGACAACATAACATTAAAATAAAAAAATAAAGGAATACAGACTATCACCAGCCTTAACCTTTAATTGATTAGTAGTTTTATAGACAGAAAATACAGATTACTTTGTTGCTGCATTATGACATTACAATCACTATATTTGACTACAATATCCCTAAAAGCTTGTTTTGGGTGTATTTATATCAATATGGGGGTAATACTCAGGTGTCCACTTGTATATAAATTATATGAAAATGTACCCCAACACATACAGTAATGCTATGCAATGTACCAAACTGTAACTTTTTTTCATGTAAAATGGGAATATTTCAATGCATATTCCAAATATATTTAAGAGTTAACCTATAATGAACAATGTGTGTAGATAATTCTCTGCTTTGGTAGGACGGGCTCACACACACACACACACACACGCTTCTCTCTCTCTCACACACACACACACACACACACACACACACACACACACACACACACACACAGCTCGTGCCGAACCCCGTGTGTCCGCTTCGCCCGAGCCAAAAACCGCAACCGGCGACAGGCTGCTACTTCTCCGCAGTGAACTGACGGCAAAAGACGAACTTTTAAAATATTATGTGAAATAGGCCTATTACGTGAAAGTACACTCAACTAGAGAATGAGTCCCACATATGCCTATTATCCTATTGATAAGCCTAGACCGCGTATCTGATAATAAAAATGAACAGTCAACATTAATACAACAACGTTACATGATTTAAAAGGCAACATATCATACAGGACAGGTCAGAGGAGCTCTAGCTAAATCAGAAAAACATATTTATTTAGGTGGGTTGGTGGACGCAGGTTCGGAAGGCTTCGGTGCCGATCCAGGCATCTATAATTAGTCTATCAAGGTTTTTAATAAGGGGGAAAAGTAGGCTAACAGATTCGCCTACGTTTTGAGGCTGTCAAACTGGTAATGTAGCCTACGTTAACCTACCCGTCACCGCCGGGTCTCTGCCGCCTTCAGCGGTTTCGGTCTCAAGGGGAGTCGGGGACTGTGGTGGTGGTGGGGGGGCACTTGGACAGGTGGTGTCTGTCACTCCAGCCGGGCTGTGGTTTTCTGAATTGTCGTGCGACTCGTGCTGGTGCTGATGCTCAGGTAAGACAGGTTCATCTGAAATATTAGCAAGGCTGTGATGCTGAACTCCTCTTCGCTAGCACCACAGCAGGCGCCGCCAGGCGCTTTATTTGTGTCGAGCCGACTTTTAAAAAAGTGGAGATGGTTGGCATATTTCTCCTCATTACATCCTCTCTGCCATCCTTCTCCCTTTTGGCTTTTCGTTTTGTGGCTCCACTGCTTCACCATTTTTTATCCATGTTTGTTTTTTCGATGTCCTCAACTCTCTTTTTTCCCACACTATCTTTTACCGTCTGTCTTGCTGCTATCAACAGTTTCCGCGGTAACCTGACTCATCGTCATCATCAGACACAGCCGACAGACAAAAACTGATCATGATACTTTTTGTGTGTAAATAAATCATTGCTAACACACATACACACAACACACACACTCATTAATGCATTTTATTTTAATTTAATAATCAAAAAAACAAACAAAAAAAAAACACACAGTTTGTGGGGTCTTGGAGGCCCCCTAGAGGTCGGAGGCCCCTGGGCACCGGCCCAATCGGCCCGGTGGTAAATCCGGCCTTGCCCAATGGGTGTAATAGTCCATAAAAACCAACAGATAGAGGTTGCCCGTGGAGCTCCGAGGAAAGGGACCCATCAATCATCCACTCCCAGCATCTCCCAGGGTTGGTTGAGTATGGTCTGTTGCAACTTTCCTGCAGCCTTGCGGCTCTCAGGTTTGAAGTGCTGACACAGACACACAGTTTTGTACAACATTTTTAACATCAAGGCTCAACCGTGGCCAATATGCCAGTGCTCGTAGGTTTTATATCTTCCCAGGTGACCAGCCAGGGGGTCCTCGTGAAACATCTGAAGCAGTTGTTGGCGTAGCCTCTCAGGTATGAGGATTTGATGAATGGTTTTATGAGGCAATTGCACCACTCAATATATTTTGTCCTCTAGAATGATATACTTGTGGATGTCGGTTAAGGGTGTCTATCACCGCCTGGTACAAGTGTTTGCACTCTCCATCTTCCTGCTGTTTTCTCCATATCAACTCATCTGAGATGGGCAGATCTTTCCTCCCCTCCCCTTTCACCGAGAGCAGGGTGGCACAGGCCGATGGTAAACAGCCGGAGCTGGCATCATAACAGGCTCTGGATAAGGCATCGGGAACGGTGTTATACTTTCCTTTGAACCATGAAAGTAAACTCCTGGAGCCTAAGGGCCCACCGAGTGAGTTGTGCACTGGGCTTTTGGATTTTAAAGACCCATAGCAGTGCAGAATGGTCGGTGACCACGGTGAAGGATCTTCCTTCCAGGTAATATCGCCATCACAGCCCACACCACTGCCAAACACTCCTTCTCAGTGGCATCTAAATTTGTCTCCCTTGCATCTCAGGACATTCAGGGGTTCCACTAGCTGAGAAAAGTTTGGAACAAGCCGATGATACCAGCCAGACATGCCAAGGAAACGCTGGTTTGTTTATTTAGAATCCTCATTAGCTCCTGTATTGCAGGTGCTATTCTTCCTGAGGTCTTCTCATGTGATGTAGTTCTATGTCCACAAGATGGTGCACAAGATTCAACTAAAGACAAGCCTCTGCACAGACACACTGCATGAATGTATTGCTTTGAAAAGAGAATGATATAAATGAGAATGTTATATATGTTAGTATAGATATAAGATGACTTTACATTGGCCTCTAAACAATACAGACCAGACTACTGAAAACCTACTGAAAGCAGAACAGTTTTAGATGATTTAATCCAAGGTGTTACATAATACTGACTGAAATGTTGTAGTTTAAGGTCAGTGTTTGTAATGAACATGGTTGACCACTGGATGGAGTTACAACACTGACTGTCACAGCCTGCTTGTACAAACAGTACTGACCATGCAGCTTTATCTGAGCTTGGCTCTGAATGCTGAACCAGCGTCTACAACGTGTAGGCATAAACATAAGTGAAAAATGTAGTGGAGTAGGTCAACTAAACATCACAGCATAATGGCAAGAAGGTGGACCAAAGGGGAAAAAAGCAGATTGATTCTGGCCTTGCTTCACTCTAAACTGTCTGAGCACCCCCAAATCCCCAAATGTTCTGCCAGCTCACTGTGAGCTGTGTCACAGTTTGACAGTGCAAAAATTTTGATCTGATTACTTTATTGCCATGATTTGTGGAGAAAGCAGGCAGAAACAGAGGCTACACAAGTTTCCTTTTTTAAGAAAAGATTTGGTCTTAATAAAAGAGATTATTTTGTAAGTACAAAGTAGAAAACAGTAAATGAATGTAAAGTTGTTGAAAGTGATTTGAATGTGTTTAAAATGTTTGAACAGGCACTGGCATGATGACACATCTGTCACAAGCAGTGTTGGTCAAGTTACTTGGAAATAGTAATTAGTTACTGATTACTTCTCCAAGAAAGTAATCCATTTACTTTACTGATTACTTTACTAGTTACTTCACTAAGTTACTCTTCAAAACATGATGCACGACCTGAATACGCTATAAAGCAATAGACCTTTCAGCCTAATTGGCAGCACGTCCTCGACAATATAGCCAGCGACGAGCTTCTTCAGTTCAGCAGCACTAAGTCCTGTCACTTTTAAGTCTATTTTCACCTGTTTAGCAGGAGAGCGGCCCTCGGAGGTTCGCCCGATGGAATTGGATGTAGTCAAATCGGTCATGTCAGTTGGGGATTCAGGGAGTTTCACATTCCAGCTCAGATTTGAATTTTTCTGTAGATAAGTTTTCTTCCCACGCAGAGTGTACAGCGGACGCTGATGTTTTTGTCACCTTTAACCAAGTCAAACTCAAAGTAATGTTGGTTCTTCCAAGCATTAAACGCTGCATGATCCCGCTCTCTCCCGCGCTCCATGTTGTCTCTTGTTCAACACTACACATGCCGGTGTTTACACTGACGTCGCGG
Organism: Gymnocephalus cernua; assembly: GCA_023631565.1. Lineage (NCBI taxonomy): Eukaryota > Metazoa > Chordata > Actinopteri > Perciformes > Percidae > Gymnocephalus > Gymnocephalus cernua. The sequence goes on along the minus strand of CM042441.1, from coordinate 34,384,892 downwards.
CGCTCATACGTCATCGTCACTCACGAGACAGTCTCACCAAACAAAATCACGGTTAAGTAACGCAGTAACGCAGCCTGCTTACGGGGAAGTAACAGTAATCTAATTACTGTTTTTGCAATTGTAATCCCTTACTTTACTCGTTATTTGACAAAAGTAATCGGATTACAGTAACGCGTTACTTCTAACGCATTACTGAAGATCACTGGTCACAAGCGTGTATAATTATTTCGGCATATTCAACACTAAATATATTTGGTGATGCTTTTTTGAATGGGATTTAATTGTCTAATAACTTCCTTTTGATGATTTCTGAATTGAAATATGTGATTTACTTATAATTATAAGGAAAGTCAAGGCATTTAGTTTGTTGTTTTGAGTGGTTAATTGCCAGATACATTTTGAAATAACTGTTTCATGTAAACTCAAGTACATGAAACTAGAAATTAGTAACTTGATGGTCCACATACAGTGGCCAGATACCAAAAACAGTTAATGGTTCACTTACACTTTATGTACATTTTATTTTCCAACATGATAGACCGAAGCAGTTTAAAAGGCATTTTCCACACTGCCAGGAATAAGTGTTGAATCATTTATTTATTTATTTATTATACTGTTGAACTACAAGAAGCCATTTAAACAGATTTAAACAATGTTAAATACTGGAAACTGCTTATGAATGTAAACTTCCCCCAGTTGCTAAAACAAATTAAACTGAGCACACAGACAATGCTCTAAATTAATTATAATTTATTAATTACATTTCCTAGAAATAATTTCATATTGATATTCAGTTTCAAACAATAAATGAATATATATACTTGGGTTTACAGTATGAGGATCTTTTTACAAAGACGCCTGGAATTAATCAGAGTTGTTCTTACTATGGCGACTATCTCCTAATAGTCTCTATTTTCTGTTTAATTACAGCCAAATGAAATCTATCCAAATGATAGGAAAAGACCTGTAAAATAAATCATAATTTATATGCTTTGTTTTTATAATTGGCTGTACTTTATTCTGGTGAAGACGATCTAACTATAGTTTGACTTCTATAGTGAAGAGTGCGCCTGAGTGACCTGATTGTATCTAGAACTCAGTCAGTATTTCTTTCTACCATCATCACTCTTCACACATTGATATTGTTCTCGGAGTTGTAATATTGCATGTATGTACATATTGCCTAAATTCATGTATTTATTTCAAAATATCCCTCTCGCGCCACCTGTAGTAATGTTTAAAGGGGTGCTATGCAGTTTCTGCAATTTCTTCGCTTTTTCCTCGCAGGTTTCTCTATAGAGCTCCCCCTACAGCTAGGTATAGGGTTGGGGTTAGTAAGCTAGCTAGTAAGCCCGTAACAGACAGCAATCATAATAAAAACCTTTACAGACAATAACAAACATCCTGAGTTCACAATAACAAGAAATACAAAGATTAAACAGAGTTTATCCCAAAGATACTTACAAGTGCAACAGCAAGAATGCCAGGTCAGCATCAGATTTGCAGGCTTCTGTTAGTCTCAGTTCTCGCCATTCTGAAAACGCAGCTCCTATATTTCCTTGTGTCTGACTCCTCACTCCCTTTCTGCTTCTTTTTTGCTGGCTCAGCCGTGACGATAGTGTGAAAAACTCCATCGCTACCTTGTTCTTATAGCTAGCCGGTTCCTGTATGTGTGTAGTGCTATAAAGCAATTTGTTACATGGCGAGACCTGATATCACGCCATACTTCCTGATGCTGAGGCCAGCGGCTCGCCGGCGGCTCACCGGCCCAAAGTTACAAGGGTGGTTTTTCATCTCACAGGCGCTAGGGGGGAGCGAGACGACCACCATTCAACCCAAAAAAAGTCATATAACCATTCCAATGACTCTCAAGCTGTTCAGTTAAGGTATATTAAGCTAAAGAACTGCATAGTTCGCCTTTAAGAAACTCACAGCACTCTTCAGGAAATTTATATGAAATGAGAAATGTCCTCAAATCCGCTTATCTCTGCTGTATTTTCCATTTGATACTGGGAGGCTGGAATGTCCAAATCTTTATTGGTACTATTTAGCAACACAATAGTGAACTATAATGTTCTAATTTTCTTCTGGAGATGCTCAGTGTTGGATGGACATAGAGTAAGACTCCTTTAAGGTACCATTGCATTTGTACCTGTATTCAGCCAAACTAAAGTACTTAAGAAAACGTACTGCTCACCCCATAGTTCTAATATGCCACATTAATAACCATATTAAGATATGTTTACCTCATACCATATGTTATGAGGTAAACAAATATATGCCTGCGTCTCTTATCAGAGAGAAGGAACTGAATAAAAACTCTCTTTCTCTCTCAATATTTTTATCCTGAATTGCAGAATTAAAAAGCAGTTTAAATTATATCTCCATCACGTGACCTGCTATGCATTAATTATTGATCACCTGTTTCTGTGCTAGCGAGACATAATTACCTTCGGTAATGCCAACCCTTCATCAAGTTTAAACATTTATATTGCTTATCTTTCTGCCTAACCCCCTGGCTAAATTTGTCTAATGACACTAATCAAATTCAGACGGAGAGTAATTCTTCTCTTTGCTTCAATTAGGAAGCAGGGATGACATGCATATTTCACTTGATCCCAAAGTACTTCACTTCCAACGAGGTGAAATGATGAATAATGGCTGGTGTCCCTCCTTCGTTTCGTCTGATGGTGTACTACAGGTCAGGAAAGCATTTGCTCAGTAAATGTATTAAAAAGCAGCTGCATGGATACACATTTATTTATGAGTTATTTATTTATACCATATCTAATTTAGCCTAACTGTAACCTTCAAAGACGTGAAAACATTTAACATGAACAACATGATCCAGTCTAATGTGGAGTGTAAAATGTATTGAAAATGACGTGACACCAACACTAAATCAATGAGTTTTAATTGCAACCTCAGGCATTTAAAAACAAAGGAACATTCTGATCTTAGCATCATTACAAACATAAATTCACATTGAAAAGAACGTTAAGCATCTCACTTAAAAAAGAAAATGAATTCATAGTTCATGCAAATTTCTCCAGCCTCAATATAAGATAAGGTCACTCCTCATTCCTTAAAAAAAGAAACATTACTACAACTAAATACTGAGGTCATGAGGTCCAGTCCTCAGCGGCAGCTACAGCTCTGTGGGTAAGGTGTGGTTCAGGCTTGGATACAAAGACTAGTTGGTTAAAAATAAAAGTGGCAACAAAAATTGTTGGTTTGAGACAGCATGTGAAGGCTGCCATGTGTCATATCGGTGATCATTTTGCTTAACCATCCACCACCTGGACCTCCACACTCCTCACTATGAATACACACCTAATATGAAGTCACAATATTTCCTCAAAAGGCACTGAATGCTGACATTAGACAACATGTCTTTTAAATTAGCTGTTAAAGGATACACCTACTGATGTTCTATATTTTACTTAATGTCAACAAATTCCATGAAAAGACTCAATCAGGATTCTGTCACTGTATTGCCTATTTCTCGCCTCAAATGTTTTCAGAAACAAATTTTAGTGTACTGTTTTGCTGAAAAAATGATAAAGTTCGCTCTGGCTGGTAGGCGGTAATTGGTTTTTGGCTCGACTTGGTAAAAATGAAAAAAGTTTGTGACCAGCCAAAACCAAGCTCCACCCCCCAGCTTACCAGCCGGATCAAACTTCCTTATTTTACAGCTAAACAGTATACTAAGATTGATTTCACACCTGAGCAGTTTGGTCTGTTTTAACCAAACCCTGAAGCATTTTGGATAGTCCAGTTGGTTTAGGGTGGCCCACCCTTTCCTTCACTCACTGTCTTGTCAGCCTCTGATATTGTTGGCCTTCTTCTAAAATATTACAAGCACCACAGCACCACCAGAAAACCCAGGACGTTACAAATTTCATTTGGATTCGGCCGAATATTGGGCTTTTTGATGGGGTTCGGTTTCTGCCGAACCTTAGAATTTCTTTCAACCAAACCGAACCCTACGCTTGCACTATGCGCGCTACGCTGGTCGACGTAATGTAGGTGGACAGCCAAAAGAAAGTGACCCAAGCCGAGCCACACGCCCAACCCGCAATGCCGACCTGTCCCGCGGCAGCAAGGACCCCAAACTACACACTATATTGCCGCTGCCAAAACACCTGTGCATGAAACATCTGAAAGAATACAAGCCACGCATTAAGGAATATACAGACAGCAGCCAAAATGCAGCAACTTCAGGTACGGCAAAGGAAGGACAGTCACAGCTAACAACTGGTGTTAACCAGACAGTACCTCTCCTGGGCTGTCAGATGTTCTCTCTGAGTCTCCCTACAGAGGGAGCAGAGCGACCGAACGGCCGGCTGCTGCTCGTTAGCTAACGTTAGCTTTTTAATTTCAGCCATCCAACATGCCTTCATCATACACTGGTTAGCGAAAATTTACCAAAAAAAATTGTCACTCATCTGGCGATAGCGATGTGCTTTCGTACAATGTGAACAGAGTGTGTGAATTCATTCACCATTAAGTTGTTACATTTGTAAGGTATTGTGTAACCTCTCACTTGAAGGTTAAGAGGAAGTTACAGTAAACTCTTTTAAAGCTCTTTTATTGTGGCAGGAAAATCGGAAGTGAATAACATGTTGTATTATCGGATGGTTGACTGTGTTGGGGTGGAATAAAGTGAGACGGGCAGTGCCGTCTTGGTTCCGGCATGGAAGCCTGTGTCTTTATTGTAAAGCCAAACCTGAGTCTAGACGATATAAGAAACCCTTGGTTACACATTTAACTATGTTAGAGGCTGTGGACGTTGTTTACTTTATTAATGTGTTTACTGTGTTAATGGACTGAGGATGGGAGGAGGATTCCGTATTCGGTTTCGGATTTGGCAGAATCTAAACCTGTGGATTCCGTATTCGGCTGAACCCCAAAAGTCTGGATTCACTGCATCCCTACTTCACTTCAAAGCTTTCAAAAGAGGAAGCAGACAAGAACATCTTGAGAAAACAAAACTTTATTGATGGTTATTGATTCGTGGAAGAACCATACTACATGCACATACAATGACTAAGTAGGAAGCCTTGTTTTGAACCACAACACCTACTGGAAGCAGAGCTTGTATAAAGTAGTTGCGGAGTCAGACATTCAGCATAGTGAGGACTACGAGTTGTCCAGTTTCTGATGGACACACGCAGACACAGAGCGGCCCCAGAGCTCTTACTGCTGCCTTTTTTTAATGTGATGCATCTGAGAGTTGTCCCGATCTAATTAGTTATAAATACAAAAAAGGGAGATATGTAACAACACCACTAATTGGGATTAGCTGTAAACAGAATGTGGCACAGGAAGCGGCCCGTAGGCTGGCTTGCAATGCAGCCGTAGCAGAGCTCCTGTTGCCCATGTAGTGCTTTTCAAATACACAGCAAAATTGATTCCATTAAGTTCTATTTACATCATACTGTAGATTAGCCTGTTCACAAATCATTTATTTCTCATATTTATTTAGTATTATAATATTCAAACAGTTAATTTTAGTAAAGGTTCAAAATAACAGAAATAATGTTACATTAAGAAGGACATGAGAGGAAAGAGAAGGAATCAGAAAATACAGAACTGATATAAAAAACGTTTTTTTTAAAAATTACAACTACAGCACTGATATGTCTAAGGTTTTCTCTGAAAATGACAAGTTGCATGTGCAAAATGGTACAGTTAACAAATAATATTGATGAATGAGAGTATCTACATTGTGATTACATCATTTGTAAATAGTTAATAAAAATCAGAATGATTTGATAGAAAATGAGATAGCTCGCCCTAACAACTCTTCTACTCTTCTAAATCTAAAACATTATACTATTGTGTATTTCATATAAGAGAACATCTTCACTGCACAGTTCAAATATAATACATTGTTGGATTATTATACTGTTCTTTACCCCCCTTCAATTTTAATAATTAAAAGAACTTAACAAAAAACAAGGCAAAACTAAATTAACAAAGAGATAAAATAGACACAGTGGCTCTGGCCACTGTTATATATATTTTTTAAATCTCTCCTGTAATATAAAAAATCATCAATTATACCAATGAATATATTGGAAGTTTATATAAAAAACATCTACATCTGGATGCCAATACTACTCAGTACGGAAGAGGATTAGTGCCACAAAACAGTTCATCTTCGGATCCTAAGTTAGAATTCTATGATCAAGTTTGACTTTCTTCCCCAGGATCCTGACTTTTCCCTTAGAATTCTGAAACAATCCTAAGTCATATTACCAAATCTTTTTTTATTTATTTTTTATTCATGTGGGCCTAATCTTTTTCATATCACAGCATGTGGACAAAGCAATGAAATGGTTGAACAGTTTGCTTGCCATGGCAATTCCTTTTTTTCTCATCTGATATCTATGTATAATCTTTACTATACACATTAACACGCCAGATATGTCCGTCAGAAGCTTTGGCTTGAAGTGATATAACCACATTATTCAGTCAATAAACATACAGGCTGAATAAGGTGCTGACTCACACCATTCTCTCCCTACAAAGGAAACTAAACTGCACTTTGACTATCTCTGACAGCAGCTGTGACTGCTAATACTTGCTGTAGTTGTATTTTTTATAAAGTGATCATGACTTAATTACCCCATTACCTCGAGATAACTTGGGGAAAAGCAGAAATGCCCTTATTAGAGAAACTTGTTGCATTTTTGTCACAACTATAGAAACATCAAACATGAAATGCATTGCATTTACCAGAGGATAACAAAAACTGGAGACCTCATCTTGTAGTTATGACTTAGTATCTTGTAATTACGAGATGGTGACCTTGAGTAATTATTGTTAGACTGTCTAATCAATGTGGCCATATGAACTGATGTTGTGAGTTGCTGTGCTAATTGTGTCAGTTAAAGGGGCACATTGAGGTTTTGCATAAGGTCAACAGCTACATTTTGCTGTTGGAGTGTGTTGTGTGAGTGTGTTGGATGTGTGGAGTGTAATATTTGTGCAGTAAAATGTTTAAGGGAAATTTAGGCATTTTTCAACATTCAGTGGTGTCTAAGTGACTAATGTGACTAAAATGATCCCTGTAATAGGTCCAGTATTGAGCGACAACGCTGTTACTGCAGCTGTGAACCGAGCTGTAATGTAACGCTACAGGACAAATGTTCATCGCCAGTTTGCGTCCACTAAAAGTTGTGTTTTTGCTGCTGACAGACTCAGATTATTATAATTGTCTGACAACATTATGAAAGGATCCCTACAGAGATAGACCTTTTTGTTAAAGAGTAAGATCCTTTTAGTTTAACATCAAACAGCCCCGAAATCACCATCACCAAACTACACCAGACTCCATGTAAATAATCAGGACTTTTAGCATGTATAGAGCCAGACTCCATGTAAATAATCACTACTTTTAGCGTGTATAGAGCCAGACTCCATGTAAATAATCAGGACTTTTAGCGTGTATAGAACCAGCATATGTCCACATGTAAATGGGTGAATTAAGGGTTTATTTCAACCAGACCAGAGTGGTGATTGTTGGAACAGTGGAAAGATGAACCAAGATGTTTTTGATAGTTTTGATATTCTGATGACTTTGAATAAAGTGTGTTACAATGACAAAATGTCTGTTTTAGCAATAGTGATTTCGGGGCGGTTTCATGTTAAACTAAAAGAATCTTACTCTTAAATAAAAGGTCTATCTCTGTAGGGATCCTTTCATAATGTTGTCAGGCACTTAGAGCATGTCAGTGGCAAAAACAGCACTTTAGTGGATGTAAATTGAAGGTGCGCAATTGCCCATTAACGTTACATTGTAGCTTGTTTTGCCGCAGCCACCTGGCTTAATACTGAACCAATTTTAAAAAAAAGAATTTCCCACTAGTCACTTAAACATTAAAAAAACATAGGAAAAAGGGTTCAGGTTAAAAAATATCAAAGTTACGTTTCATTAGATTACACTGCTATAACAGCTTGGTCCCAAGTTGCTGCCATCCTATATTGAGACCAAATCAGACAGACTAATCATAGCTGATTTTCCAACATCTATTTCCTGGCTAAACAACGTGCATGACGGGCCAATCTGTTTTAACCCAAAAATAATGTCTTTAGATATTGAATGTTTGGTGGATAATGCTTATGTTTGAAACAGAGATTTTGTAATTATTAGATACAAAGTCAAACTTACATGAACATTTTATTTCTTTTTGAATGCAATGCTATTTTATATGTTTCAAAACAAAAACAAGAAAACCACATGTTGCACTCAATGCAGTTGGGCTACAATACATGCAGTTTTCATGACTATGTAGACACTACATAGGATTTTGTCTTGGGAAAGAAGTATTATCTTGGTTTGGCGAAATAACTATAAACATATGATAGTAACGTTTCAGTCACAAGTAAACAGCTTGTTCTCAAGGTAACAAAAAAAAACTTCCAAACCAAAGGGAAAACAAAAACCTATCATTGGAACGGACATCACTAAACGGACAGAGGAAGTGCCAAAGAAAGATGAGACAAGAAAAACAACAACACTGACTAGCATAGCCACTTTAACACTCTTACAAAACATAAAAACCCCAAAGTGTGACTATGACCTATCTTACAGGGTTGGAGTTCTATACAAGCCCTAACCATTTGAAATCTGATAAATATTTAATTTGTGTCCTAATCATTACTCTAGCAGCTCCCTATTAGTACCATGGAAAAACCTCTACAGCTGATAATCTAGGTTTAAATCTTTAGAAATTAAAAACGCACAATATCAAAATACACAGCACAAAATATCTGAGGTATAAGATGAAAAATATCAGCTGTCATTTAATTCTTTTGTTTTTCTGTACTTCTCTCTTAGGAGATGCTGAAATGATCCACAAACTGCATGTATTGCAATACCCAGGCCTCAGTAACGTCTCTCCTCGGATAACTCGTTCTCTCTGTTGTTTTCATTCGCTCACACACTCGCTTGCACACACACTTTCTTTCTGTCCTGTTGGAAGGTTGAGTATAGGTTGGAGGTGTTGCTAATAGGGTGCAAAGCGGCTGTAGCCTCCCCGGTATATACTAGCCTGGAGAGAGGACAGCACTAGCCCCACGTCGTCGGCATGGCTCCGAGTTTTCGCATCTGTCAGTGGGGTGAACGCGTTCTGAAACACACACACACACACACACACACACAAGATAATGCACAAACACACATCCATATTCATAGAAACACACAAACACACACACAGGCACATACACACAAGATAATGCACAAACACACAACCATATTCATAGAAACACACACACACACACACACACGCACACCCTCGTTAGCCCCCCTTAGTCCTGCACAATCTACAACTAGAGTTTCAACATTACCGTTATTCCGATGCAAACCCATGGGGGATGAAAAGACCAATGACCGGAGCAACCGTCATGCAGCAAGCACAGCGAGACGCTTCATGCCAGGGGTACATGCCAACTGCTATATGAAAAAAATCCAGTCAATACAACCATGACAAAGTGGAGTAAAAGATGAATCAAAGAAAGCAAGTTAAAATCAAAGGTGGTTTTAAGCAGAATGTGAACCAGGATGGGCTAAATCTTGTGGATGGATCATGCTGGTTTTCACTGGGTGGAGATGGAGATTTTAGATATATTATAAAATGTGCTTGGTTTGTTTCTGTGAAATTTGCATTTGAAAGTTGATGAAACTGCATTCATGAATCTTTTTTACCAAGCTATTTATCAAGCTTTTCGGAGTAGGAGTGGAGTTCTAACTGGCCAAACATTCTCAGTGATACATGTTTACTCCTACTTGTAGAAATATGTTATCTGCACTGTATTAATCTAGAAAAGCTGTCGATATTTTGGAGAGCCCCAAAGGTTTCCTAAACTAACAATGTAGGCAATAATAACCTTGACTTTGATTGGTTGCGTGGTGATGTAGGCTATGTCCATCATTTGATGGTAAGGGTGCTTGGATGACTGACATGGAGAGGTCTTTTGCTAGCACAGGTAGCATGTGTCTTGGAGACAGATGTTAGCCAAACAGTGTTTTCTTGCTTAGGAGGGGTGTGGGTGCAGGTGGTTCTGTCAAGCTGGAACACACACTGTTGAGGCTTCTCGGTGTTGAGGACCCAACTCAACAAACCACCAGATGCAGCCACTTGATAACCCTACAGATTTGCCTGCACTCTTATTTAATCCATGTTCTTTTCTTTGGTAAGACATTTCAAGGGACAGGGTACATGTAACAAAGTTTCTGATACCAGAGGATGCTAATTTAGTAGCATTTAGAATTAGACATAAAGTATATGGTGGCTAGAGCCGCTAGCCAGTTGGGCCAGCTATTGTAGCAGTTGCAATGTTTTTTATATAGTCTGGTTAGGCAGCTGAGTGTCTGTTCTTTGCTTGGGTAGGGGTTGGAGTCAGGGACAGTTAAGGTGTATTAGGTCAGAGAATGGTGTGGAAAGGATTTTGATACCAAAAGGATAGGCTAATTAGTGGCTATTGTAAGACTAGTGGAACTAGAAAAAAACAGAGGGTACGTCCCAATTACCTTTATTGCGTCCAGGTTTCCCTCCCTCTATTCTCTGCAACTTAGTCTCTCCCACTGAAGACACGAGGTGATATGCAGGAAAATATGTGAGGAGAGACGAAACGAGGACACACGTTTTAGGAGAAATTAGACCTTTCTTTTTTTTTAGTCTCTCTGCATGTGTCCCTTGTTGACGGGCATCTGCACAGACCTACAGTTAATACAGATCCACAATTTTTAACCACATGGTTAATCAGAAAATAAATTTAATCTAAAACTTTTTTTTTCAAACTGTTGTTTGTCAGTTCACTTCGGTAGAAAACTGCAGTGATGTTGTGCAGCAGCCTGATCACCTGTCACTAACCCCTAAATTCCACCAGACGCATCTGAGCTTAAACTTTGGTCCATGTAAAGTGGCGAACTTTTTTGAAGTCAATCGACTCACACAGTTGTGTAGACATCCCAGTATAGTCCACATATTAACCCACGCTTCCTCCCGCTTATGGTGTTCCTGCGTATTTACTAACCAGCAGCTATCAGGTTGCCGGTGAAAGCCCTCCTGTAGTGTTCTCTGTCCTACGGTTGTCATGCTGCCTGGCCCTGTAACGTTACCGGGGTTAGCTTCTGTTGTGGGGGAGGGGGGCTTGGCGTTCTCCTTTACCTTGTTAAGGTAAGCTAGGTTAGCCTCCTTGTGTGTGATTCTCAAATGTACTTTCAAATTTGTGGGATTTTTCCCTTTAATAACTCGTCCACATATTTTACCACCTTCCACTACAAGACACTTGGCTTTTATCTGACACAGTGATGATCAAATAGGACTCTGCCGCTTTCTCCCAACTTATTTTAGTTAACGACAAAGTTTTTTCCCTCCTAGTTTTGGTTATATAACAATTATAACCTTGGTTTGCATAGGCCAGGCAGGAAGTAGAACGACTAGAGCATCCAGTTAATTTTTAAAGTGCCCATATTATGAAAAAATCACTTTTTCTGGGATTTGGGGCTGTTTATGTCACCAGCCGAAACGACGGGCTAAACACAACCGTTAGCATGCTAGTGCTAGCGTTAGCATGCTAGCTCGTTCTCAATGGCAAAGCACTGCTACAACACACACAAGTTCACCATAATCTACAAAAGAAGTACTTCCATGTGCGTCCTCCTTTAGAAGAAGTCTCCCGGCTAATCCTGCCTTGTAACTGACCAAAGTTGGAGAAACAACCTTTCTTTTACTGTCTATGGAGCTAACTGACATGATCTACCATCTGAGCTACTGAGCATGTGCGAGTGCAATCAAAGATAGTACAGAAGAAAAGATGATTCACTCTGTAGCTAAAACAGAGACCTGTACACAAGGTGAAAAGAGGAGCTGCAGCAGTGAGAGAGAGATGTGCTGTTTTGTTTTTTGAAAATTAAGCCATGTAAACCTATTCTGGTACAACCTTAAAATACAATTATGAACCTGAAAATGAGGATAATATGGGATCTTTAAAACACCCTGTCTCTCTCTCTCTCTCTCTCTCTCTCTCTCTCTCTCTCTCCGATAGAAAGAGACAGGGGAAAACTGTGGTAATTGTAGCCTACATGTGGCTGTGTGTGTGTGTGTGTGTGTGTGTGTGTGTGTGTGACTATCTCCGTGTGGCTGATCGCGTGTCTTGCTGTGAGAAGTCAAGACTCACCATAAATCACCATGAACCTGGGTGTTTTATTTTGAATGTGTTTTATTTTGGTAAAGTATCCGGCTGCACTGTGGTCTTCCTGTATGTGATTACCTGCCTGGCTTGACACATTCGCTCCCGTATCGCGCAAAAAATAGAGGAGGCGCCGAAACTATCGTTGCAGCACTCAGGCATACGTGGACGCTACGCACCCGGTGTGGCCGGACAGATTGGATAACATAAAAATAGCTAATTTTGATCCATGTCATTCATAACTGGACTAAATGGAAGAAACCATTTAACCATGTAAACTACTTACTATTATTGTAGGATCACAAATATCCAAAACAAAATCTGCTAATCGGGCAGACATGACGCTTCGTATCCGAGACGCTCCCGGTGTGGTAAGGTGCATGCTGCATGGCGGACTACGGAACAAAATGCAGCCAGAACATGGCGCATCTCTCTTATGTCCCATGAGACGAGAGATCTCTGCATTGGGAGTCTGCAAAAAATCTTCAGATGATGTAAAATGACAATTTTTGCGTCATCTGAAGATTTTTTGGCCAGAGGCAAAGGACTACAGCCAGTAGTAGGAGCTACTTCCGCATGTTTTCAACACGCCCACAGGGGGTTGGACTGCCGAGTCTGGCCGAGATATTCTGAATGAAAACAGACGGAATACTCTGCACACTACGTGAGTTTCACCTGCTACGGAGACCAGCCCTAAGCCAATGCTGCTAACTGGGGTAAGGGACATCAAGAGTGGGCTAATGCTAGCCGGCCACCTGTCCCATGACTCCTGCTTGCAAGTGTCCACTCATTAAACAACAAACTAGACTACATCCAACTTCAACGAAACTCCCAACGTGAGTTCAGAGACTGCTGTGTTTTTGTGGAAACATGGCTGAACAACAGTGTACCGGGACTATCCAGTTACCAGGCTGCTCGCACCGGGACTATCTAGCTACCAGACTGCTCTCGTGGACAGAAATGAAATCCAACTACTGCTAACTGCTGGTGGAGCTTGTGACTGTGAAATGCCGAACAATCGACATTCCACGCTAGCTTATTCACGGCTGTGTTTATACTCGGTGTTTAGCTACACCAATGCTAGTATACGTTAGCTGAACTTGCAAGTGTCCTGTTACAAGGTTGAACAGAATGGACTCAAAACTCCCAACTCGAGTTCGGAGACTGCTTTGTTTTTGTGGAAACCTGGCTGAACAACAGTGTACCGGACTGTCCAGCTACCAGGCCTGCTAGCCCTCCGAGCTAGAGATGCTCTGTCACCGGGTAAAAGAGGTGGGCTGTGTTAATACCGAGTGGTGCAGACATGTGGTGATTTGTATCCAACTAACTGCTAACTGTTGTTGGAGTTTGACTGTTAAATGCCGAACATTCGACATTCCACGCTAATTCACGGCTGTGTTTATACTCAGTGTTTACAGCCCACCAAGCGCTAATGCTAGTATATGTTAGCTGAACTTTACGGAGCCTATAATGTGTGTGCACTAAATGTAGCCTGTTTCGTATGTCGTTTTTATACAATGTCGTTTTTATATATTTTAAATGTGTAACACCACTTGAGTCACGGTGAAACGTTGTTTCGTGTATATGGTTGAAATGACAATAAAACACATATTGAGTTGAGTTGAATGCCTCACTGTCTTGTCTGTCTGTCAAGCTGTAGGCGTGGCTTGGGAGTGGACTCAAAGTAGCGAAGCAGGTGCATTCTGGGATTTGGTGTATTTCATCCATATGAGCCAAAAATACATTTTCTGGCTTTTCTTGGCCTAGAAGGCACCAATTTAAATTTGTTTCACATTTCTACCACATAAGTGACCCAATTTAAAGATATATTCAGCTTTCCAGCGGTGAAATATGCCTTTAATACTGCAGGGCCTAGATATAGTTCAAACATTGTTAACATTAGCAAAGGGCTTCAATAGATATGCTTAACCAATTTGTGACAGTTCATATGTATTGTTGGCAATGTAGACATGTACTATATCATACCAATAGAAATTAAAGCTGAAAGCAGCAATGGACAGGCCCTTGCGCCTCGTTGGGGTTACCGGCGGATGCCGCTCCTTGTGACCGTGCATTTCCGCGGCACTCAGACACCGCACGTCAGCAATGAAAAGGGAACTCTACGTCGTACAGTTCATTAGTTGTGAAAGGGGGCGTGGCCAAAACATAGGGGTCGGGGCAAACCTCCACCAATAAAAAAAGAGGTCTCTGCTGAGTTCATTGATACCTCACATAAGACTCTACCTTACACGGGTCACCCGTTATGAAAGGGGTCGTGGCTTAAGCATAGGGGGCGGGCCAAACCATCACCAATGAAGAAGGAACTCTGCTGAGTTCAGTGACACCTCACACAAGACTCTACCTTAAACGGTTCAATGAATGAGTTATGAAAGGGGGCGTGGCCTGAATATGTGGGCGTGGTTTACATATAGGGGGCGGCTCAGTATCACATGTAGACCACACATTATAAGTTTCATGTAAATCAGATGATGTTTGTCATATAAGGCAGATTTCGTGTTGCCAGCAGGGGGCGTTGTGACCAAATGTAAATTTTGGCCTGTCGGTGTCCTCAGGCCTGGACCCTCGTCAAACCTGAGAAGTTTCAGGCAGATATGACGACGTACACTAACGTTACAACAACTTCTTCGTTCATCGATGGATGCTCAAAATGGCCGCCACGCCACGCCCACACCGTTTGACGAAAAGTTTTTCTTTTAACAGCTTTTCATCTTTAAGGTGTTGAGATGGTACACACTAAATTTGAAGTCCATCAGATAAAATCTGTAGGAGGAGTTTGTTAAAGTATAGCACCTTGACTTTTAGGCCTACTTCCTGTTGCCACTAGGGGGCACTATGACTTTGAGTAAATATCAACCCTTATATGTCCTCAGGGTTGGACTCTTATGAATCGTGCAAAGTTTCGAGCCAATTGGACAATGTACACTTGAGTTACACCCACTTCTTGTTTCGATGGCGAAACGCACAAAATGGCCGCCCCGCCACGGCCATGCCCTATGACCAAAAGTTTTTTCTTTTAACAACTGTTCATCTTTAACATCTTAAGATGGCTCAGACCAAATTTGAAGTTGATCGGATGAAATCTCTAGGAGGAGTTTGTTAAAGGAATACGCCACTGTTTGTTGAAATAGGGCTTATCACGGTCTCCTCTAGATGTAGATAGGTGGGCAAACGCATTTTTTTGTCTCAGTGCATGCATTGTCTTAGCTTAGCGTAGTGAATGGAATCCTTTGTTGCCGTTAGCATGTCGCGAGTAAAAGTGAGCCAACAACAACAAAACAACCTAACTACTTCTTGTGGCCTGTGTATTCACAAGTACAAATTGCAACGCAAAATAAGACTAGATGATTTCCTAGGCATATATAGATGTGGGACTATATTGGGTGGAAGTAGCCAGCCGAAGAAAAAGAAAAAAATTAAATAAAAAAGAAAACTTTAAACCTTATTTGAAGAAAGTCATTTTCTTTTGTTTGCGTTCAGTTTGGAGGGTGTTGGTTGTAGCTAACCAGTAAGTTTGGAAATCTTTCCCTCCAGCCCACACCTTTCTTGTTCACTTCTTTCCTTCCTCGCTTCCTCCCTGCGGCATCACGAGGGATTTAATTATCAAAATGACTAATTATTTCATTACCAGGGAGTGCGGGGTGAGGTGGTATCCACCAAATTAGAAATATAATAACTAACATGGACTGGGCTGCCAAGGCATGAAGACATTCATCACCTTTTACAGGCGGGATTAATGTGTCATTTGGACTGCCGTTAGCAGCACAGACAAATTCTATTAAATTTAAGTGAGGAGATGTCAGCGCTGCAGAAAAGCTTATGCACAGCAACTGAAGAAGAGAATGGGGTGGGGGAGGGGACAGTATGGAGGAGATGAAGCATGTGAGATTGGGGAGTGCAGTTGGTGGAATTAAATATATAGCTCACAATGCAATTGTTTCTAGCATATGAACCAAAAGACTCATTAAAAAAAGCATGATCAATAATTGTTTTAGGATCATGGAAGATATGAGCTTAACGAGCAGTAGGAAGTGGTGTGACGAGGCCTTTGCAGATTTTTTTTTCTACATAAAGGCCTGTCTTTGCCTATTGGTAAAGGTTGTCAGGGCTGTATGCAACCTGAAAGGAGTACCTGCACTGATGCCTTTTGTCTCTCTACGATTTTTATCTACATACAGTCATTGGTTTCTTAAAAAGAGGGTAGAACAATCAGGCCAAAGCACAGCGCTACAAATTGGCATACCAGGCACAAGCCAAGGGGTCCTTTCTTTCAGTAAGAAAAAGGGGCGTCCCGATCATGTTATTTAGCTCCAGCATTCTTTTAATAATGAATATTTGCCTGTAGTTAGTCTGATCCATTATGTGTGTGCACCTACACCAGCAGATTTTATATTGCTTGTCTTAGATGACAAACTAAGTGAACTTTTTTTTCTTTGCTTCCACTTCCATGATCAACTCAATCTCACATTCAGTGAAGTTTTTTTGTTGTTGCGTGTTTTGCAGCAGGATTATTCTTGAGATTGGATAAAGATGATATATAGTCATTTGCGTAGCTGAGATGTATAGGTTCATTTTTTGAGAAGTGCACGTCAGACTACAGCGTAGTGTCCAATCTACACGTACCTACGTATGTACCTACGTATGTACCTATTGTGTAGATTTAAAGCCAGACCATAAATTGGGCTTAAAGAATGGATTACCTAAATGAGCCTTCTGGGCACAGGCCAAGGGGTCATTTACTTTTAGAAAGGCATAGATCTCGCCTGAAAGTAGTAAAGTGGCCTTTCAGATCTCAGTTTTAGAAGGAGAGATGTGAATTCCATCCTGGTTGTGGAACAGTGGACCATCTCTTTACTTGTCAGGATACTGGAGGGGAGTTTGCCTAGTCCAGTCTAGCTGTGCTTTGTAGCCTTGAAAAAGGCTATGTCCCTCAGGGTGTCTAGTGGGGAGTTTTCAGGAGTATGAGCTGCATGTCTTATTTAACGTTGTGTCCATATCTTCGGAAACAATTCAAGCACGTTCCCCATGGCCATTTGGCTCTTCCAGGGTTGTACCGATTCTGCTCGAGATTTTCATGGACAGAATGGACGGAGAGTGTCCCAAATGATGACCTTAGGATTGGATCCCTGCTTTTTGTAGATAGTGCAGTTCATCAGTCCACAACCTCCGGTACAAAACTAAGTGAAGGACTTTAAAATCATTTTCTCATATGAACTCCATATACGAAAGAAAGAATCAAGTCCAGACATTCTCCAGTGTTTCTCCTTCACACATGTAGACCACAACAGGAGATTGCCAGTGTCAGATGTGTTTTTACTTTCTAGTTTAGGAGAGTCTTTGTGTAAATTACCCTTCTTCTTAATCCTCAAATGAGTGTTCTCTTCCAGTTTCACGCCAGGCACATGAAACACCATAAACATGCCTGCTTGCTGTAAAATCCTCCAGACAATGAGCTGCTCTATTCACACATGCGCTCAATCAGACATTACACAGACTATGTACTTGGTAGCTGGCAGGGTAAAACCTGTCTAATGTCCAGTCCAACTAATTCAGGCATTTGCATTCTCACATACAGTACAGCTCCTGCAAGTATGAGTTCAGGATTGCAGTGCAAAAGGGGCCTAAGTATCTTAGAGTCTTGTTCACGAGTGATGGTTAGATGAAACACAATTACTGCAGAGGCTGTACAGCACTGCTGTGGTGAAGAAGGAGCTCAGCTTGAAGGTGAAGCTCGCAGGCCAGATACTGTGTGTGGAGCGGAATAACCCGGACTCCCTTAATATTGTCCTCCACAAATACAAACAGTTTATTAAATGTTCAACCAGAGAGGAGAATGTTTTGTATCACTGTTTCACAACAGTTAGCAATTCTTATGACACAGTCCCCCGTGCTACACTGGGGCACTCAGACCATACCATTGTCTACCTGATTCCCTCATACAGGCAGAAATTAAAACTTTTTAAACCTGTAGTGAGGACATCTAAGAAGTGGATCAGTGACGCTGTGGAGGCTCTTCAGGCATGTTTGGACTGTACAGACTGGGATGTTTTCAGGACTGCTACCAACGGCTTGGATGAGAACACAGAGGCTGTGACGTCGTACATCAGTTTCTGTGAGGACAGCTGTATTCCAACAGGTACCATTAAGAGGTTCAACAGTGATAAGCCCTGGTTGACAGCCAAACTCAGACAGCTAAGGCTAGTGAAGGAAGAGGCGTTTAGGAGTGGAGACAGGGACTGGTTTAAAGAGTCAAAGTACAGGTTTAGTAAGGCGGTGAGAGATGCTAAAAAAACATACTCTGCCAACAACAATTTTCAGCTAATGACTCAGACAAATACCCAACTTCGAGCTAAAGACTTTAATAACTTTCACCACTGCTCATTTTATAAAGGCTGCCACAAGAAAACATGTCTTTGTTTACATTGTATAATGTGCTTTTGTATTGCTTTTTATTTTGCAATTCTGTCTGCTCGCTAACATCAGCAGTCAAAAAAACATCAGTGTCTTTTTGATAATCTACACATTTTTCTTGCAGTAGCCTTTCTACAATAAGCCGTTCTAAAAGTTACTATAATCCATTCAAGGAGTTGAGAAGCAGACAGATTAGCTAGCTAGTTGCTATTGTCTAGCTACTTCCACTTTTTAAACAGCTATCCAAGCAGCTACTTTAGCAATGTTTAATGTTAGCTACATAACGTTAGCAATATATCTTGTGTAGAATCCAGGAGCAGCAGAGCAGAGGGAAGTGTCAGGGAGCAGAGACTAAGTATTTAGATGAAGTGAGCTGGTTTGACCATGGAGAAAGATACGGTTAGCTTGACCGCAGTCGTGTCAGTGGCCGTGCTAATACTAGCGGGGTAAGGTCGAAGGCAGCAGGCTATGAGGTCGAGGGGTGTGGCAATGACATCATTGATACGCACGTATGCAGTTTCGCCATCCAAACAAAGCCAAAAGGGAGCCGTTTTCAATTTTTTTCACCCTGGAACCAGGTTTCAAAAAAGTGCATTTTCAGGCAGTGTGTTTACAGGATTCGTTTGGACGATCAGCCCAAACGATGCTAAACATGTGCGATTGCATCAAAAAGCGTCTCCGTGTGGACGGCCCCTGAGTTGAACACCTTCTACTGTTGTTTTGAGAGACTTGCAGTCCTGTCTCCATCCCCCGTGACTCCACTCACCAGCTGCAGCCCTCCTGCCACACCTCCCCCATCCCAGTAGGTGTCGGGGCCTCGTCACTGCCCACCCCAGAATCCCCCCTCCACAACAACAGCCCTCACAATTCTGGAAGTGATGTTAAACGGCTGTTTAAAAAACAAAACTCCTGCAAAGCAGCCAGAAAAGATTCTGTCTCTCTCTCCACCTTGAAGCACTGTGCTGATCAGCTGTCTCCGGTGTTCACAGACATCTTTAACACCTCGCTGGAGACATAGCACATACCAGCCTGCTTCAAGTCCTCCATCATCATACCTGTCCCCAAAAAAACAGGGATCACAGGACTAAATGACTACAGACCCGTCGCCCTAACCTCTGTGGTTATCAAGTCTTTTGAGCGCCTTGTTCTGGCTCATCTCAACCCATCTCAAACCCTCACCAACTCCCTCCTGGACCTTCTGTAGTTTGCCTACAGAGCCAACAGGTCTGTAAACAATGCAGTCAACATGGCTTTTCATTTCATCCTCTGGCACCGGGACTCCTCAGGAACTTACGCCAGGATCCTGTTTGTGGACTTCAGCTCTGCCTTCAACACCATCCTCCCCACTCTGCTGCAGGACAAGCTGTCCCAGCTGCATGTGCCTGACTCCACCTGCAGGTGGATCACAGACTTCCTATCTGACCGGAAGCAGCGTGTGAAGCTGCGGAAACACGTCTCTGACTCTCTGACCATCCGCACCGGTTCCCCTCTAGGCTGCGTCCTTTCCCCTCTGCTCTTCTCCCTGTACACCAATAGCTGCACCTCCAGTCACCAGTCTGTCAAGCTCCTGACGTTCACGGTCGACACTACACTCATTGGACTCATCTCTGGTCGGGATGAGTCCCCCTACAGGATGAATATTGACCACCTGGTGAGCTGGTGCAGTCAGACGCTAAACACTCTGTAGACAGTGGAGATGGTTGTGGAATTTAGGAAGGATGCATCATCACCCCTGGGTGACTCCACAGTCAACATTTTGTTCTTTGACTTCCTGGGCTCCATTATCTTCCAGGACTTTAAGTGAAAGCTGAACATTAGCTCTCTCATCAAAAAAGCCCAGCAGAGAATGTACTTCCTGCAGTAGCTGAAGAAGACAAAGACAATGATGATGATGGTGCACTTCTACACAGCCATCATTGAGTCCATCATTGAGGCAGAGTGGAGCGTATCATCTGCTCTGCTCAGAAGGTGATTGGCTGCAATCTGCCGTTTCTCCAGGACCTGTAGGCCTCCAGGGCAGGAAAGATCGTAGCCGATCGCTCTCATACCCCAGACACAAACTGTTTGAACCTATACCCTCTGACAGGAGGCTGCGGTCCATCAGGACCAAAGCCTCATGCCTTAAGAACAGTTTCTTCACCTCTGCAGTCAGCCTCACCAACAAGGCCCTGGTCCCCCACTGTCACTGACACTCAAATGCTCACCCCTAGTCACTAGACTTTGCACTAACCTCCATCCTGGACTATACATCTGCCCATTGCACACAGTGCTTAAACTGCATTAACAGCTATTTTGTATATATTTGTCTCCACTGATGGGCAGTAACACGTTAGAAGTAACGCGTTACTGTAATCCGATTACTTTTTTCAAGTAACGAGTAAAGTAAGGGATTACAATTGCAAAAACAGTAATTAGATTACTGTTACTTCCCCGTAAGCAGGCTGCGTTACTGCGTTACTTAACCGTGATTTTGTTTGGTGAGACTGTCTCGTGAGTGACGATGACGTATGAGCGCCGCGACGTCAGTGTAAACACCGGCATGTGTAGTGTTGAACAAGAGACAACATGGAGCGCGGGAGAGAGTGGGATCATGCAGCGTTTAATGCTCGGAAGTACCGACATTACTTTGAGTTTGACTCGGTTAAAGGTGACAAAAACATGCATGGGAAGAAAACTTTTATCTACAGCGAAAAATTCCACTCAAATCTGAGCAAGCACCGAGCAAGCCGGCACAGGAATGTGAAAACTCTCTGAAAAAAACCCTGAACCCCCAACTGACATGACCGCTGGGACTACATCCAATTCCACCAGGTGAACCTCCGAGGGCCGCTCTCCTGCTAAACAGGTGAAAATAGACTTAAAAGTGAAAGGACTTAGTGCCGCTGAACTGAAGAAGCTCGTCGCTGGCTATATTGTCGAGGACATGCTGCCAATTTCCACTGTTGACTCTGAATCGTTCCGACGGTAGAAAAAATATCAACCAAACACGGCGTCAAGCTGCCGCAGAGAAAGTCATTTGCAGGAAACCTTGAGAGAGAATACGACATGATGGACGTTAATCTGAAGGCTGCATTCAGAGATGTAGACTTTGTTTCCACCACTGCTGACATCTGGACGGTGAATAACTAAAGTTTTATGGGTGTAACAGTTCACAGGTCGTGCATCATGTTTTTGAAAAGTAACTTAGTAACTAGTAAAGTAACTAATTACTTTTGAAAATAGGTAATCAGTAAAGTAACTGGATTACTTTCATGGAGAAGTAATCAGTAATCAGTAACTAATTACTATTTCCAAGTAACTTGACCAACACTGTTTGTCTCTGTTTCTGTATTGATTGTTTGTTCTTATTAATGTTTAATAGAAGTGCATTGAGGTAAGACCTTCATTTCTTTATTTTAGTTAAAATATGTTGGTTATCTTGGCATATGACAGGGCTACCTAGGATTACCTATCGTGATAAACGTTTTATACTTGTTAATGTTTCAATATAAATATGGCCACAAAATCTCAGTTGCTGTAGTTAATTATCAGGCTTATGTTGCCATCACCCTACTCAACCACACCATCTGCTGTGAGGATTGATCAGTTAGTCTCACTCCACTCAAGCCTGTGCACCAGGTGCAGCTCTAAACAATGTACAAGCATGTGACATGCAAGACATGCAAGCTCAATTTCAGTGTGTATCTTGGGGACACATTTTTGGAAATTAAAAAGTAAAAAGTCGTTAGATTTTAGATACTTTGCAGATAAGAAAGTGGAATGATGCATGGTCTGAAGAGGACCAGGAATGTAGAATAGAGATGTGTCATAGGCATGATATTCTTACCATGGCACCAACGCTGTATGTGGCTGCTGGAGTGAGTGTGTGGTTGTAGGGGTCGGCAGCATATACTCGTCCGTAACTGTAGAAATACATAAGATAACAGAGGATGGTTAAATCATATTACATCCTGGCATTCATGAGGAGACTCCAAATGACTACACATTAGGTCTTCCTTGATTTACTTACTAAATATTTTGTGATATAGCCTACAGCGGGATTACATATGAATATGGAAGTGGGTTACATTTTATTTGCACACAGACATGTTAATGATGAACTATTATGTCAAGAAAAGGTCACTAGAAATTATGAATATCAAATTCATAATGGCAGTGCCAAAGTCACTGAGAATTATCAAGTCTGCAGCTCGATGAAGCTTTAAAGGCTATTTTATCTCATTGTTCAGCACATTGAGGCTCATGATGAAGCCTCACTGGTAGTCCCTTGAGGGTGCAGTTTTAATTATACCTCACAGTACAAAAGTGTTGGAATGAACATATTGGTTTTGCTATTCTTTAACAAAAACTAAAAACAAACTTGGAAGTGAAAAGTTTGTAAAACATAGGAATTCTAACTACCGCAAATGATAAGATACATCCTTAATAGTTGTGAAATGAAATGTATCATAATGTAATGTCATAATTTTAACTCAACACAGCACTTTGGAGATAGGTCTGGTCTGGCTATGTAAGACTATAGTGGCACTGTAGTATCAAACTGCATTACAGCTAGGGGTGGAGATAATTATGTACAACCTGATTATTTTAGATTAAAAACAGGTCATTATCTGTGGAGCATGAACATGCTCAGCAATTTCTGAGCAATTTCTAGCCTTTTCTATTTTATTTTTTTATACAAAGTCTTCCATTCAGTTGAAAGTTGACTTTAAAGAAGGAAAATAGGAAAAAATATGTAAAAGGTGTTATCCTCTGGGGAACATGAAGGCATTATTGAATGTCATGGTCATCATGTAATGTAATGTAATTTTGAGGCAAGTCTAGTCAAGTCTTAAATGCAGACAGTGTCCCCACACTGTCAGCATTTAAAAAGGCCCTCAAAACCCACCTCTTCAGACTTGCCTTCCCCAGCTGTTGTTTTCATTTCTTTCTTGCTAGCTTATCTTTATTGTCTTAAATGAAATGCTAAAATGTTTCAGTAGTGCTTGTTTTTTGTATTTGTATCCTACAGTAAGCCTATGTAAAGTGTCTTTGAGGACTTAGAAAGCGCTATATAAATCTATTATTATTATTATTATTATTATTATTATTATTATCTTCCAGTTAAATTGTGATATTTACTCTGTGTATGTTTATACTCTTTGGCCTGATAGTGGAACAAGAAGAAAGGCCAGATAATCATTAAAATAATCCTCTCAGATACATTATCCAAAGCAAACCCCATGGCAGTCTGGCAGTTATGGCTTTGAGTGGACCAACATTTTACTTTTCATTTTGTGTCCACCTTCTATGTACAGAGTAGACCCATTCAAATAAATAATCCCAAGGGTTGTGATTAAATAGTCTAGGAAACAGTCTGAGAGAATCTGCCAAGAAAGAGACTCACTCAGAGTTCACATGATACAAAGATAAAAATAAAAACCACAAAGCATCATGAAAATAGACTAAATATATCAACAATCAAAGAACAGAGAATCAACAAACTTTCTATTTTTAGAACGAAATAGACAGCAGCAGTGTTTATTCAAGTGAGCAGCCATGCTGTGCCCAACCAGTCCACCCCCTTCTCCCTTCCAGTCATGATAAGGGCCAATCAGGGGCCTAGGCCTGTGCCCATAATTGAGCTGATTTGCATAGTGGCCCAGTGGTTGAAGCGATTAGAAGTTAATCCCGATTAGTTTTGGACATTGCTATTCACCATGCAGCCCCCCAACACCCACACTCAGCCCAGCGCCGCATTTGACCTATCTTATCTCACAGCGCAGAGCCCTAACCCATCATCTGTGTGTGTGTGTGTGTGTGAGAGAGAGAGAGAGAGAGAGAGAGAGAGAGAGAGAGAGAGAGAGAGAGTGTCGTAAGCTGCAAGTACAACATAAATTCAAATGCAATTTGAGTCAAATGCATTTTTAAATGACCCTGAGGTGAAAAGATAAACATGGAAACAACATTTCCAACAGCTCTACAAAACGGTTGGGAGCCAAGCCTGGTCAAATGCACAAGGTTTTTGGATAGAGTGAAGAAAGAAATCTTTCCAAAGATGTACACAGTTATGTAACTATACTATTGTCTTTTAAACATCTCTGATGGCCTCAAACTGCAGTTTTCTTGGTCATGTTGCAGAATAATAACCTATTTATTTTATTTTGAGGGAATTTTCTTTTATATAAGCAGCAAGCACTGTCTTTCTGAGAGAAGATCTCTCATGTCTGTGCATTGTGTATGAAGCTGGAGTCACATTAGCAGCTCTGTGAGACTGTACTTATACTGAACAGTATGGCTTTGAGCAAAATCCTAACACCAACATACTCGCTATGACAATGCTAACACGCTGATGTTATACAGGGATGTTTAACATAATGTTTACCATGTTCATCATCTATCATTTGCTAATTAGCACAAAATACAAAGTACAGCTAAGGCTGATGGGTCATTTGCCAAAGAATTGGGGCAATTCAAGTTCTGACCTGTTGATGGTGCTGTAGCGGCTGAAATTTCATGCTTTTTGGTCTAAACGACATACCCAAATTAAATGTGGTACAGCTCCCATGTACTTTGACACTCAGGGGTGTACCTGATATCATTGGAAAGGATATCAGGGTGTCAGGGTGATTCTAGGCCTTACTGACACATAGTTACAGAGGCTAGAATGGAGGTTTTTTATTTCCGTCTGTATGCAAGTCATACATCTGTAAAATTATTAAAATGCAGTGCTGTAAACACATCCATTTGAGATACAGACAACACAGGACCAAAGCCACATATCCCAGCTTACTACAGAAAAAATCCAGGAGCCAGAAGACTATCGACAGATATGTACATGCATTTTTCTTAGGTCCATTTGAAAAGTGCAAAGAAAAAAACCATCAATCATCACACATACTTGAAATAACTAACTATATACATAAATATGTAGAAATAAGTAATTATAAATTGGTCAGGGAGGTCTTTGTAATATAACAGAGCCAGCCATCACAGGGTTAAAATTTCAATGGGTTTCAATATGTCTACTGAATCCTCTAATTATTGGCTACAAGGGTAGCCAATAAGGAGGGTCATACCATGAAATTTTAAATGCCTGAATCAAATGTTGATTGAGCCTCCGTGACCCCAATCAACTTCAGAGCCGTGATTGGTCTTTGAGCCAGTCTATCTCCGGCTCCCGGATACGGATTGACTTATGAGAGGTCTTGTTTGATTCCTAAGGCGTCAGAGAATAAGAGGGATGCACTCATCGGCCGTTAGATGTCTCGAGTGAGAAGAGAGACATATTTGAAGAGCCCAGAAGTGAAATCACATATGTCTTTTTTTGTAGCTCAGGGCTCGTAAACTTCAAGATTTTGAGGCGAACAGCTCGTTTTGGATTAAACGGCTTGGATATTCCATTTCCTTGGACTCTTGGGGATTTATTATTATTATTATTATTATTATTATTATTATTATTATTATTATTATTATTATTATTATATCACCTCTGTGGATAAAGGGACAATGAAAAAGGTATGAATGCACAGACACCAGCTGCACAGTCTAATTTTGTATTTCTTTATTTTCTTTATTAAGGCATCGCGAACGTTATAGTAACATGAATGTCACATATCATTGCAATCTATCCAATAGTTGTTGAGACATTTCACCCTGAACCACACATGTCAACCTCATGGTGGTGCTAGAGGAAAAGTCAAGGAATCAGCAAAGTCTTTAGGATGTATCCTCTGAGCACCATGAATTAATGTAGAGAATGTATTGCCAATCCATCCAATAGTTGAGATATTTCTGTTGGAGTTAAGTGGCAGATAGAGTCATCCCTGCAAACCCTGGCTGAAAATGTGCTTTCAAGGCATCAATCAAGGCATTTAGTTTGGTTAACTGTGAGTTTTTAGGTGACTATTGAGGCCTATTTTGAAAAGGTTATCCCGCCATGATGGCATTATGGATTGTAAGACAGTTCGAGTAGTTCTTATTTTTTTTGCTACTCATTTGCTCATTGCTTCTAGGGTCAATTGTTTATCTGCTGTTTAAGAACTATGCCTTGAAGAAGAACACAAAAATACTTGCTGGGGCATTCTTTTTAAAAGCAGATTTAAACATAGTGACCAAAAGATGTCAACATGCATGTGGTGCATGGTACAAATAGTACTTAATTACTGAATTCAGGAAACGTGCTGCTCTGGTAAAGGGCTAAAAAGTCTGTGCTCACCCATGTGCATGTGTGTAGTAATTTGTGAATGCTCATAATGTGCTTGAATGAGCATATCTGCATGAGTGGCTGCATTGCATTTGCATTGGTTTGTATGCCACATGAGCCAGACTGGGACTGGTCAGGCCTACTGAAAGCAGCTGTTGGTGCTTCCCATTTGTGACCCTTGTGGCACAAACATAGGGCCACACTGGCACCACAGATGGGTGCATCAACATCACACAGGTACACAACAAGCCCTCAAAGCCACACCAGACCTACGTGAAACATCAACCCGGCACTCTAAAGCTCTATTATTTGATTGTTTGGCCACTTGAACAAGCTGAACAAATACCTTCTGATATATTATGAACTTATCAAATAATTGGTGAAGATGTTAGCAAACAGTTGCCTATTTACACAACCAGCAGGCAGCAACACAAACAGCTCTGTAGAGCCCAGGAGGTGTGCCGGCCTTTGAAGCAAATTACATACGTAGCATAGGGGCCAAACCATGGAATTGCAACTCCTGGGCTGTCACATGATGCCCTCTTGCCCCAAAAGACTTACATGGCAAAAGGCACAACTGTAAATCAGTGAATACATTTTTTGCCACAGAAGGACTTGTTTCACTATCAGAATTTGATCCATTCAGTCCAATAACATTTGGAAAATCTACAAGAGCCGCACGATTAAATCATTTAATCCCTATTCAAGTTAGTGGAGTGCCAAACCAGAAGTAGCTGGCTCGACCGGCAGAGGTCTCTAGTGCGCCTGCTCTATGGGCCGCAAAACATTGCCTCCATAATGCCTTTATGCGCCATGAGCAACTGTCATACAAATGAATGGGCCTCCGCCTCGGACACTGTATTCAGTTCTTATAATACATCAATGGGTTTGTCACTACGAGCACCCTTTTACACATTACACACAGTCGGATGAGCTCTGCTGTACCTGTAACCACAAACTGTGATGCCAAGCTGTACAGACTATAAATGTATATTAATAACTGAATACCGGATCCCAAAATGGCACCAATTCAGTTCCATATAGTTGCTCGTCTAGCCTCTTGAGAAACGCTTGAAATTTCATGCTTTTTGGTCTAAATGGCATACCCAAATTAAAAGTGGTACAGTTCCAATATACTTTGACACTCTGTGTGTGCCTGATATCATTGGAAAGGAAACACTCTCTAGTTTTTGTCACAAGTGTCAGGCTGATTCAAGGCCTCACTGACACAGAGCTACAGCGGCTAGAATGGAGGTTTTTTATTTCCGTCCAAGTCATACATCTGTAAAATGATTAAGATACACTGCTGTGAACACATCTGACAGGTGACAGACAATCCAGGACATTAGCCACGTCTCAGCTTACTATTACTACTATACTGCATGAAATGTTAACTGGCTGAAGCAAATGTCGATCAAACCCAGGTGACCCCTGATACGGATTGACTTATGAGAGGTGTTGTTTGATTCCTAAGGCTTCAGAGAATAACATGGTTGCGCTCATTGGCCGTTAGATGGCCGGAGGGAGGAGAGAGACCCGTTGGAAGAGCCCAGAAGTGGAATCACATAAACTTCAAGATTTTGAGGCAAACAGCTCGGTTTGGATTAAACTGCTTAGATATTCAATTTCCTTGGACTCTTGTGGATTTATGAAAACAAAGTTTTTGGGATTATATCACCTCTGTGTATAAAGGGACAATAAAAAAGGTATAAATGCACAGACACCAGCTGCGCAGTCTAATTCTGAATTAATTTATTTTCTTTAACTTTATAACAGTTGTATAACTGCTATAAATCATCTTATGCTTTGTGTGTGGGCTTAATTGAATCTTGAGAGGCTAAGCTTTCAAATGTTGTCGCATGACAATCCAAAACACAAATATTTTGAAGATTTAATGCTTTAAAGTTATATAAACGTTTACGCCAAAAAAGGTTTTACTTCGGTGATGCCCACTGGCCCTGCCCATAGATTTTACATTGTGGTGACGTCACAGGCTTCTAAATAGTTTTTCTTGGCTCATGGGAAGTTTTTCAAATATAAAATGTTCATGTATTTAAAATGTACATATAACAGAAAGAATCATAATCAACCTTGTTTGCAGTGTAAGGTGTCCTGGCAGGAATTTTACAGACGTTTCTTTTACATTAATGGCCTATGGGGAAAATCCTTTGTTGGGCCGCAAGGGGGATTTATCACTGCAATACTGCAAGTGGCCACTGTAAGAAATTGGCTGCAAGGCTGAGTGCACTTTCTGGGGGCCTGGTACATACCACAGTCAGTACAGCCAACACAGTGTATTATGAATTTTCATTTGATTAGAATGTGAATCATACATGAATCAATCAGCATCAAGGCTTACACATTGTCTTCGGGAATTGCTTCTCTCTTTATTGCTTATTACTTAATATTCTTAATGTCACCTAGATTTTTGTCAATGAGTGTTTGACGTAAAAGGTTTTAAGAAGGACCTCAGATATAACCTCTTTTTCTTTTTCCCATGTATCACTTGTCCATGTCTGTCCTGAATAAAAGTACTGAGGCTGGGGAACAAATCTTCTAAACGTGGCTCTCCCTCAAGTCACCCTTAGCTAATATAGCCAGTGTCATCATTTAAAAGCAAGATAGCTCGTTTTCAAGTGAAACTACTGTCTATCTACTTCTTCTGCTAATATATTAGCTGCTCTATTGTCTAGAGCCAAAGCCCTCTCCATAATAATTGTACATTACGCCACTGAATTAGATGGATGGGATTTCTGCCAGCCGAGATTGTTAATTCAAACCCATCTCATAACAAAACTGAAGTTGGGGAAAGTGAGACAGAAGGTGAATAATGCATCAAAAAGCAGTTCCATGCCATTATAACCTAAAATTTCAAACCAGTGCTTAATAATTTAACACAAATTATTCACTGTGTTGAATATATGAATGAATATATATATTATCAGCAAAGCGGGGAGGGAAATCTGAGAGATAAACACTCTAATATAATTTCAGCCCTAGAAACCTCTATTTCAACTCCCTTTAATTTGAACAGCCATTTTCAAATGTTCATGAAGCATATTTTCTATAACCAGAGCTGTGACTCTGTTGTATTTCTAATGTTTACATGGTGAAGTTTTATAAAAAGGAAATCCTGCAGTGCAATCCAATGAAATGGGCCTATAATTAATGGTGTAGCTTCTAATGTTCTGTTTTTGTTGAGAGTTTCTCAGGTAGGTATTGATTCAACGATTCAACTCCATAGTCTCCACAAATTTTCAGCCTTACTATTGTGGTTGCAATTCGATACTACTATTATATCAAATGTATGCGGTGGGGGCTGGGTAGGACTTGTTTTAATTACTTCTTTCTTCTTACCTGTCACTGTATGCAGCAGCTGTGGCAGCAGTAGGCTGGGCATATCTGTAGGCAGCGTAACCACCCTGAAAACACACACACACACACACACACACACATACATTTCACATACATTTCATGTGTAAAATATGATACCTGATATGATATATTTTTGACATGTGAATGTTCCAAATGCAATCCAATCATGCCCTTATGTGTGAATTCATTACATGTGAAATGCTCTTTCACACGTGTGATAAACCACACGCCAATATGTGATTTGTTTCCCATGTGATTAACATGTGAGCCACCATGTACAGTAAATAGTGTACCTCTGTGGTCCTATGGCCCTGTCACAGTGTTCGTATACATTTAAAGGTTTACCTAATCTGTTTATGCTTCTGTGAGATTAATCAACTAACTAAAAACTGTGAAGAAGAGGCTGTTAGATTATTAAAATGGACACATTAAACTCCAGAGCATTGTTTTTATTTCACTTTTTCATGTTTTTTTTAAGATATTTTGATATGTTGTACCCTCTTAGTGAAGATGAAGAAGTCATTTTGAAACATGGTGTTTTAAAGTGCAATATAATTTGACTTAGTATGTTTAGAATAAACTATTATTATGCTTTTGAAAATCTGAATTTATTTTAAAAAGTGGCTGGAATAATGTTTTTAGGCTTGGAGGGGAATAAGGTGAAATCCTTTGAGACAGCAGTATGACCTAATATCTTTTGAAAGCTTTTTCTTCATCGATTTCTGCACTCTGAAGTAGTTTATGAAGAATGTAGACATCTCGGAGGCAAAGCAAAGAAGAATCATTACATCATTGGACTATGAGATAATATTTTCCTTAAAGTATGTTTACCTGTATGTACTTTTGAGAGCCCACTGAAATCTAATTATTCCCTACTTGTCTTATTTCATTATTAATTCATGAAGCATTCTGTGTGCCTGCTTTGAATGTTATCAGCCAATGAAATGGGCGTTATCAGTTGTTGGCCCCACTCTACCTCCTTGGCCGTTTGGCCGTTTGCATCTATTGGTAAGCTGGATCACCCATCCACGCCAATATGGGATGCTCAGCATACTTTTCGCCTGCGGCGCTGTAAGATGATGTAGTACAAGGAGCAACATGGTAAGGAGTAGTGTAATTGTTGTATTACAGTTGTATTTTCTGCCCCCTTGTTTCAACATCATACATCCATGAAACACAACAACACAATTACTATTAGGCTACACATTCTACTTGGCGTCTACATCGCATGGGGACTTTCTACAAGGCCTACTAACAACAATGTAATCCCATCTGCAGCGATATTTGACACTTCATTAATAAGTCTATGACTTTACCCCTTAAAAAAAAATGTGCTGTGCTCAGCCCACTGCCGGTAGCCTAGCAACGCGTATTGTTTGCTGCATTATCAGAAACTAGATCAAGCTAGATTTGAACATTAGTGATGGAGAATCGGATCGGACCCCCGCCCCCTTTCCAAGATGGCAGCCTGTCCTTTGTTCTGTTAACTGTTTGTCTGTTTTAACATGTTTTTAATGGATTTTAACATCCTCTCTAACAAATTGTTCAACAAAGTTTGGTGTGAGCCATTTGAAAAATTGTGGTTTACTCCTCAATTTATGAACTTTTAACCTGATTTGGAGACCTACTCCATGTGCTGTGCCTAATCAGTTTGCGCTTTCTACTACAAACCATCTGCTGCTGTGGGGTTTCTCTTTAGCCTGAAACACCAGCACCAGGGGGCTGTTTCACAAAAGTAGAATATATAAATCCAGGATACCCGATAAAGCGAGACTTGACCTAGTCTAATCTGTGTAGCCTGGCTTGGTGCGTTTCACGATGGCCAAGCCAGGCTGAGGAGGAGCGACTAGGTCGAGTCAGGCTGAGGAGGAGCGACTAGGTCGAGCTGGGCTGAGGAGCAGCGACTAGCTGGAGCTGGGCTGAAGTAATTCGGATAGATGCGCGTTCACGGCTTTCCTTAACAGACCGCGAGGTCGATCACAGATTTATTGATGCTACAATGGAGATTACACATTGTTCATACTTGATACAGAGTGAGCAGCAGCTTCTTGTAGAAGTATGATAACGTCAAACATATTCTTTGTAAAAAAAAGAAACATGGGCGCTATAATGAAACAGCTAGAGACAGCATGGCAGACGATCGCGGACCGACTGAATGCGTAAGCACCCTAAAAATATACATTAACTGACCACTGCTCTGAATTAAGACCTTCATAATCATACCATTCAAGGATTAGGCTACTAATCATTCGCACAAATTAACTCTTTGTCTTAAAAGTAAAGAGAAGATAATGTTCCTCAGGAAATTTACCATGAAGATCCATTTTCTACAACGCTAGAATATGATGCGTAAATATCTCTTTCACTCTGTTTCTCCCTCTCTCTCATGGGCTAAAATATAAAATTCATAAGTCATTAACTTCCACTGCTCGCTATTAATGCAAAGTGTACAACTGTTCATTTTTGTAAATGACAAGTAACTC
Organism: Gymnocephalus cernua; assembly: GCA_023631565.1. Classification (NCBI taxonomy): domain Eukaryota; kingdom Metazoa; phylum Chordata; class Actinopteri; order Perciformes; family Percidae; genus Gymnocephalus; species Gymnocephalus cernua. Next base: position 34,352,216 of record CM042441.1, on the reverse strand, counting down.
ATTGAATGGTTTCAGTTAAGAGCAGCAGTTGGTAAATGTATATTTTAAGACTATCATTCAGTCGGTCAGCTGTTATCTGACACGCTTTTTCTCAGGCCGAGTTTCCTTTTTTACATATATGTTTTGCTCCCTCGTATATATGGAGAAAGAAAAGAAAGACACTGCGGAAATTAATTAATATACAACCCCCAATCAGAAAAAAGTTGGGACAGTATGAAGAACACAAATAAAAAAAGAAAGTAGTGATTTCTAAATGTACTTTGACTTGTATTTCATTGCAGACAATGTGAACACAAAATATTTCATGTTTTGTCTGGTCAACTTAATTTCATTTGTAAATATACATCCTTTCCTGTCATTCAGACCTGCAACACATTCCAAAAAAGGTTGGGACAGGAGCAATTTAGGGCTAGTAATCAGGTAAATTGGTTAAATAATGATGTGATTTGAAACAGGTGATGTCAACAGGTGATTGTAATTATGATTTGGTACAAAAGCAGCATCCAAGAAAGGTCTAGTCATTTAGGAGCAAAGATGGGCCGAGGATCGCCAGTTTGCCAACAAATACGTGAGAAAATTATTGAAATGTTTAAAAACAATGTTCCTCAAAGAAAGATAGGAAGACATTTGCTTATTTCACCTTCAACAGTGCATAACATAATTAAAAGATTCAAGGAATGAGGAGGAATTTCAGCACGTAAAGGACAAGGGCGCAAGCCTAAGCTGAACAACCGTGATCTCCGATCCCACAGGCGGCACTGCATCAAGAATCATCATTCATCTATAAGCGATATCACCACATGGGCTCAGGACTACTTTGGCAAACCTTTGTCAAGTACCACAATACGTAGTTACAGCCACAAATGCCAGTTAAAACTGTACTGTGCCAAAAGGAAGCCCTATGTTAATAGTGTCCAGAAGCGCCGTCGACTTCTCTGGGCTCGGAGGCATCTGGGATGGACCATCACACAGTGGAAACGTGTACTGTGGTCAGATTAATCAGTATTTCAGGTATTTTTTTGGGAGAAATGGACACCGTGTGCTCCGGACCAAAGAAGAAAAGGATCATCCAGACTGTTACCAGCAACAAGTCCAAAAGCCAGGGTCTGTCATGGTATGGGGTTGTGTCAGTGCCCTTGGCAAAGGTAACTTGCACTTCTGTGATGGCACCATTAATGCTGAAAAGTACATCGAGATTTTGGAGCACAATATGCTGCCTTCAAGAAGACTTCTTTTCCAGGGACGTCCATGCATATTTCAACAAGATAATGCAGAACCACATTCTGCACACATTACAAAGTCCTGGCTGCGGAGGAAGAGGATACGGGTACTTGACTGGCCTGCCTGCAGTCCCGACCTGTCTCCAATAGAGAATGTGTGGCGCATTTTGAAGCGCAAAATGCGGCAACGAAGACCCCGTACTGTTGCCCACCTTAAGACTTGTTTGCAGCAAGAATGGGACAAAATTCCACCTGAAACACTTCATCACTTGGTGTCTTGAGTCCCTAAACGTCTTTTAAGTGTTGTGAAAAGGAATGGCAACATTACAAAGTGGTAAATGTTTTACTGTTCCAACTTTTTTTGAAATGTGTTGCAAGAACCAAAATAGGAATTTTGTTTTTTTGAAAAAAAAAACAATAAAAATCATGAGGAACACATTAAATTATGTGCTGTTGTATTGTCTGCAATGAAATACAAGTCAAAGTACATTTAGAAATCACTACTTTCTTTTTTATTTGTGTTTTCCATACTGTCCCAACTTTTTTCTGATTTGGGGTTGTAGAACTAGAAACTGTAAAGATAATTAAGTGATAAATATAATGCACACTGTAAACATGAATGTAAAAAAAACATTGGGGTGTCCTCTCCCCGTTCTTACATTAGTCTACACTATATAGTCACTGGTTCAGTGAACTAAGACTATAATTTGGCAGGATTGTACAATTAGGATAGGTTTTTATAATTGTACAATTCTCCCAAATTATAGTCCCAGTTTACTGGACAACAAGAATGTGCTAAGAATGACAATTCATTGAATCCGTTGTTGTTAAAGAATACAAAAAAATGAATCAACTAAAATAATTTAAGGTTCATTGGTCCACTATAGAAACACTTTATATATAACCCTTAGTAACTGACTTCATTTAAAACACATTTGGCAACTTTATCAGCCTTTTCTAATTATCTCAACTGTCATAATATATTCACCAAACTTCTAACAATATGAACAGCAGTCTTCACACAGTAATATAACAGTAACAACGACTGTCACACTAATTATGAAAAATAATGGTCACTTTAAATAATAACAGTACTTAAATGAACGGCAATATGCACCTGTTGTATTTTAATGCAGGCTGATAACGAGGGTAAAACCACTGCCTGGCTGTTAGCCTGGTCAGGAGCAGGCTAGCTGTACAGAATTAATCTCCATGGTAACTTAGGTGCCTCTGCTTTTGTGAAACCGAGTCAAGGCTAAATTGAGCCAGGATAACTGGGAAATCCCGGCTTAATCCCTTATCTTGGTTTTGTGAAATAGCCCTCTGTGTGGAGTTTGCCTGGATCTTTGTGTCCATCTACTTTTGGGTTAAACCTGCATCACTCTGCCTGCACCAGCTACAGCCTGGGTCTCCAGCCACTACAGCCTGGCCTCCTCTTCCAGCTACAGCCAGGGTCCCCACCAGCTACAGCCTGGGTCTCCAGCAACTACAGCCTGGCCTACACTCCACCAGCTACCAGCTACAGCCTGGGTCTTTATTAGCTTCCAGCTATAGCCTGGGTTTCCACCAGCTACAGCCTGGGTTCCTCCACTCCACCATTAGCCGTTGTGCCACTCCAGTTACACTGCTCTGTGGTGTGGAAATTCCATCATAGCAAGTATGATTCTTGGCCTTTCTGTCTTTGCTCGGTCTGCTTAAAATCTCAGAGTATGAAGTGCACCGGGAGGTCTTAGTGAGTGACTATAATGTTTCCTTAGATGCACTTTACATGTCACCACGATCAAAGGTACCTGACTGTGCACAGGACTTGGCTGACAGTCAGGGGGGGCTGGATGTATGGCATGAGCCAGGGTTCTCAACATGCAAACTTTAAACATCGTTTAAGCCTGCTCCTTCTAAGTGACTGTTTTATTCTGTAAAAAAACTCTTGGCCCAAAATCACAATGAGTGGTGACTCTAAAAATTGTATAAAGCACTGTCTTAATACATTCATGTTGAAATGTATAATTACACTTATGTTGCTGATGTCAGGAAATGTGCAACCTAACCCAGGTCCTGTGACCAATATGATATCGCTGCAAACTCCTGCTGACTTTATAAATAGGTCTGGTATTGGTTTTGTACACATAAATTTGAGAAGTCTACTGCCAAAAATTTATATGGTCAGAATTTGGGCAAAATCGACAAGCGTTGATATTTTGGTGTTATCTGAGACATGGCTGGTAGATCCACTCCAGATAGTTATATTCATATGGAGGGGTATAATATATTTCGTACTGATCGGCGTGCTAAAGATGGAGGAGTCACGATCTATGTAAAAAATAGTTTGCAGGCAACAGTACAGTTATCCAAGTCTGTGCCTAAACAATTTGAATTGCTAGTATCGAAAATTGAATCGCAGAATTGTGTTTTAACAGTTGCGGGATGTTATAGGCAAGGCAAGGCAAGGCAGCTTTATTTGTATAGCACTTTTCAGCAACAGGGCAATTCAAAGTGCTTTACATGAAGACAATCAAAATACAATAATCAAAGTTACAGTGCAGTATAAGAAATTAAACATTAAAGAGCAGTTAAAAACAGTTATATAAAAGCAGATAAAATAAGCAACGAAAGTATAAGAAATGGATAGTCATTTAACAAAAGGCAACATCAAAAAGAAAGGTCTTCAGCCTTGATTTAAAAGAACTGAGAGTTGCAGCGGACCTGCAATTTTCTGGAAGTTGGTTCCAGATGTGTGGAGCATAGAAACTAAATGCTGCTTCTCCCTGTTTAGTTCTGACACTGGGGACAGAAAGCAGACCTGTCCCAGACGACCTGAGAGGTCTGGGTGGTTCGTAGTTGACTAGCAGGTCAGAAATCTATTTTGGACCTAAACCGTTTAATGATATATAAACTAGCAAAAGTATTTTGAAATCAACTCTCTGAGGCACAGGAAGCCAGTGTAAAGACTTCAGAACTGGAGTGATGTGATCCACTTTCTTGGTCTTAGTGAGGACTCGAGCAGCAGCGTTCTGAATCAGCTGCAACTGTCTGATTGATTTTTTTAGGGAGACCTGTAAAGACACCGTTACAGTAGTCCAGTCTACTGAAGATAAAAGCATGGACAAGTTTTTCCAAGTCCTGCTGAGACATAAGTCCCTTTACCCTTGATATATTCTTAAGGTGGTAATAGGATGACTTTGTAATTGTCTTAATGTGGCTGTTGAAATTCAGGTCTGAGTCCATAATTACACCAAGATTTCTGGCTTTGTCTGTTGTTTTTAACATTGTCGTTTGAAGCTGAGCGCTGACTTTTAATCGTTCCTCTTTTGCTCCAAAAACAACCACCTCAGTTTTTTCTTCATTTAATTTAAGAAAGTTCTGGCACATCCAGTCATTAATTTGTTCAATGCACTTAATCAGTGTTTGTATAGGAATATAGTCTCCTGGCGATAAGGTTATGTAAATTTGTGTGTCGTCCGCATAACTGTGGTAACTTATTTTGTTGTTTTCCATAATCTGAGCCAGTGGAAGCATGTAGATGTTAAACAGAAGAGGCCCCAGAACGGAGCCTTGGGGAACTCCGCACGTCATATTTGTATGCTCAGATGTATAATTACCTATAGATACAAAGTAGTCCCTATTCTTTAAATAGGATTTAAACCAGTTTAGGACTGAGCCAGAAAGGCCAACCCAGTTTTTTAATCGGTGTAGTAATATTTCATGGTCGACCGTGTCAAATGCAGCACTGAGATCAAGTAATACTAAGACTGCAGTTTTGCCACTATCTGTGTTTAAGTGGATATCATTAAATACTTTAACAAGAGCTGTCTCAGTGCTGTGGTGTGGTCGAAAACCTGACTGGAAGGCATCAAAACCATTGTTTAGTGACAAGAAAAGGTTGAGTTGTTGAAAAAACGCTTTTTCAATGATTTTACTTAAGAATGGAAGGTTAGATATCGGCCTATAGTTGCTCAGTAATGCCGTGTCTAGATTGTTCTTTTTTAAAAGTGGCTTGATGACTGCAGTTTTCAGGGCCTTTGGGAAGATACCTGAGAGTAGAGACGTGTTTACAATCTGTAAAAGATCAGAAGACATACAATTTGAAACATTTTTTAAAAGGCCTGTTGGTAGAATATCAAGGCAACAGGAGGAGGTTTTCAGATGTTGTATAATGTCCTCCAGGTTTTTATGGTTGATCATATGAAATTGTGTGATATTGGAATTTGTTTTGCCTGGACAGTGTGGCAACACATATCCCTTACTTGATATGGATGCACTGACAGTTAGTCTAATTTTCTGAATTTTGTCTTCGAAAAAGGAGGCACAATCATTGCAGGCCTTGGTAGATAAAAGTTCAGATGCTACTGGTATTGGAGGGTTTGTTAACCTATCAACAGTAGCAAACAGAGCACATGAATTGTTATTGTTTCTGGTGATAATGTCAGAGAAGAAGGACCGCCTAGCATTCCTCAGTTCCAAATTATAAATGTGAACACTGTCTTTATAGGTGTTATAGTGGACCTGGAGATTAGTTTTTCGCCACCTGCGTTTAGCTTTTCGACACTCTGTTTTTTCTGTTCTTACCCGTATGACATTTCTCCATGGAGATCTTTTCTTACTACAGACATCTTTGACCTTAGTGGGAGCAATGGCATCAATAACATTTGTAATTTTAAAATTGAAATTATCTAAAAGCTCATTGACTGAGACCCCAGTGAGGGCGGGTGTGGAGGAGACCTCCTTCTGCACCAAAGGACACATTGTCCTCATTGTCTGATTGTTTGTCATCTATAAAACATCTGATTTAATTAAAAGTTTTTGTGACTCAACATCCTGAAAAGTATACGCTCAATTTGTTTTTAACCAATATGCCGCAGAAATTCAATGCTACTGCTGGTTTTGCAAATGATTTGAGTGATCACTGCGTTGTTGCAGGTGTGAGAGACACCAGGATATCTAAATGTAAACCGCCTATTATAATTAAGAGGAATTTTAAGTTGTTCTGTGAACAAGCTTTTTTAATTGATCTTAATTGTTGTGACTGGACCAGGGTAAATTTTATCTCGGAGCCATTAGACATTATAAATAAGCATGCTCCTCTTAGGAAATATAAGATTAAAGGCTGTGATAATCCGTGATCTTGCTTGGGCAACGGTAAAGAAATCCAAAAATAGCTCAGACTGGCAACATTTTAGGCACCTGAGAAACAAATGTGTCCAATGGCTCATTGTAGGACTGGCTCTAGTGGCTGGAATTCTGCACCAAGGCTGAATTTTGGGAAAGAGACTTCAGATACAGTATTAGGGACCACTAAGGTCTATATAAAAGAGACTTCAGATACAGTATTAGGGGACCACTAAGGTCTATATAAAAGAGACTTCAGATACAGTATTAGGGGACCACTAAGGTCTATATAAAAGAGACTTCAGATACAGTATTAGGGGACCACTAAGGTCTATATAAAAGAGACTTCAGATATAGTATTAGGGGACCACTAAGGCAGGGCTCCACACTAACTTTTTGCCTTGGTTGCACTGGTGCGCCTAACATTTTTATTTAGGTGCACCAGCACACAATTTAGGTGTACCCAAATTTTTCCTCGCGGCGCCGTTAACGCCACAATTTCAAGGTTACCTTTTTATCACGCTCCATATACATTCATTTATATTATGTACATGATTTTAAACAAGAATAAGGTGTAGGTAAATACTTTTTAGTTGAAACACAATCATACTGCATATAAAAATATTAACAAAAAAAGTTTGGTGCTTCACTGAGCTGCCAAACTAAAACATTTCAAAAGGTATAATGGAGGATTGTCCTGAATTTTAGAAAAGAACTGCCCTCTCCACTTTTTGAAAAAATGCACATGCGCAACACCCTACCTGCTCCCGAGAGGGAACGCCTATTAAACATGTGCACGAGAGAGCATGCACTAGCCTAGTTCTCCTTGTGCACGCTTTGTTTACAAGTTGCTGTCGGCATGGCTCTACAAGCCTACTTTCCAAAAGAAGATTTTCACTTTTTCCACTATGTCAGAGTCGCCACCGGTAAATGGAAATCTATTTAGGACAAGCATCTCTATAGCTAACTTTAGCATGCTACAGGCCAACAAACAAGCTATCGCCGAGAGCGGGGAGGCAGCGCCGCGGTCGGAGGCTTTTATATACTGTCTATGGCCGTCTGCTCGCTGACCTGTCAGCGACCAATATACCTTTAAGTAAAACATTTCAAAATAGATCAAAGTGCTTTCCTGAACTGAAATCTAACATTTCATGGCTCAAAGTCTTATAGTCCCCCCCCTGCTGTCCTCTGCCCCTCAGATGGACAACACCTGTAATTTGGCCTTCTTCCCCTTTAGCCTTTACTAAACCAATGACAGCACCAGCTTGCCACACTCCCTAGCATCAAAATTCAAAAAAAAAAAAAAATCAAAATTCTCCAAAAAATATACAGCTGCAACACATGTAAATGAAAATTATCTGAATTAAATAGCCTAGGATACATTTAAAATATATATATATCTCTGAGAAAGCTCCTTCACTTGTTATCAACAACAATAACAGATTAAAAGAGAAAGAGGGCGCCCGGATAGCTCAGGTGGTATATATAGAGGTTTACTCCTCGACGCAGCGGGCCAGGTTCGACTCCGACCTGCGGCCCTTTACTGCATGTCAGTCCCCCCCTCTCTCTCCCCTTTCATGTCTTCAGCTTTCCTATCAAAATATGAGAGAGAGAGAGAGAGAGAGAGAGAGAGAGAGAGAGAGAGAGGTATGCTACTCACAGAGTGACGGCTGCAGTAACACAGTTAGCAGCGGAAACACTGCTACAAATACAGGTTTCCCTCTCATGCTTAACGATATACAGCTGTGTTAATAACAATTAAAACTTTAGACAAATGTCGCAGTGTAAACCGATGCCGTGTCTCTCGTGTTGCACGGTGGCCGTGTGTGTGAATGGGGGCGGGGCTGCGCGGAGGTGCGGCGGGGCTGCGCGGAGGTGCGGCGGGGCTGCGCGGAGGTGCGGCGGTGCAACCTAGGAAAAATGTTAGTCGCACCCTTACAAAATTTGGGCGCATGTGCGACCAAAATGGTCGCACTCTCGAGCCCTGCACTAAGGTCTATATAAAAGATACTTCAGATACAGTATTAGGGGACCACTAAGGTCTATATAAAAGAGACTTCAGATATAGTATTAGGGGACCACTAAGGTGTATATAAAAGCATCCAAAGAGCACCATGTCATGGGACCTTTAATCCATACAGTATGTATGAGGCTGATAGCCACTGACAATGCCCTGTCAATGGAGTGATAGCATTAGAAATGGGTGCATTAATGCAGTTTTTATTTTAGTGTATGTGGAAACTGGGAAGCTAGCTGTAGCAGTGTTTGTCAGCACTATGTCACACTGTAGTGCTGACATAGTATGACGGCAGCATTGTTTAGTGTCAGCATCGCAGTGACATCCAATATACTCAGTAAATCCTGCAATTTCTCCAGACCTGCCGGATCAGTTCCCTCTGCACATCGCAAGTACATATGAATACACACCAACTCACATGGACTCATGCACACACAGGACATGCCAGCCACAGTGATCACATAGAGCAGTTCATGGTCAAATAAATGACAGCATAAATAAATAAAAAACATACAAGAGAATGTTCAAAGCAGAGACAAAACAGCAAACATTAAAGCTGCACTAATCAATATTATTTTTTTTAGTATTGACAACGAATCAAATCTGTAATGTTTAAGGTGTTACTCTTTGTGTTGAACCCACAGAGAATAATCACCAACACTGGAGATGTTTAGCCGGTCTTAGCTCACTGTTTTGGTTTTATAGCCTGAAAACACCAAGCTGATTTCCAGCTGCAGCAGCAGTAGGCAGCAGGCAGCTCTGATAAACCCCCTGTACTGCACTACAGCAATTATACCAGAAAATAAATAATTGTAGATTGTGTCACAAGAATAAGATGCTGCACCAAGGCACACTGTATCATTTTGCTTTTAAATTAGGGCTGTCAATCAATTAAAATATTTAATCATGATTAATTGCATGATTGTCAATAGATAACTTGCCATAAATCACAAATGAATCGCACATTTTCATCTGTTCTAAATGTAAAGGGATATTTTTAAGTTTTTAATGTTCTTATCAACATGGGAGAGGACAACTATGCTCACTTTATGCAAATGTTGCAACAATCCAAAACAATAACAAATACTGTCCAGAATATTCTCCAGAATAACCCCAAAGGTACTGCATGCTCAGTCAGAAAATCTGCTGAAACATAATATGGTAAATCAACAACAAGAGACGGGCACACTGACCTGAATGGAACATGACTTGGTGGTACTAACACTATGTAGTGTCCCACTTTACACCTGGAAAGGTTAACTAAACAGCAGCTCAACACAAAACAATGGAGCTGGTGTATTACAGCAACAGACACATTGTACACTCGTCAGCTACATGTAACATGGAAAATAAAGGCTCATAAAAACATCCCTGTCTACTAAGTGGGATCAAAACAGGCAGATACAAAAAATGAATAAAGTGTGAGATAACTGTGATGGCTCGGTGGAGGCTCTGCCACCCAAAGCATGTGCTCCAACGGGAGTTGTCTGGCCGCTGCAATCATGTTGTGTGCACTATCAGTGGTCAGTGTGCTGACTTTATGTTCATTGCCCCACTGATTGCTGAGAGAAGTCAAGTCTCCGATGAGTGACGCGGTGCTGCATCGCTTCCTGAATTCCCAAACTACAGAGCGGCCCAAGGCCCAAATCACAGAATACTCGTGCACTCGAGCAGTGCTACTTGGGCGGAGTGATACGCTGCAGCTCTGCTGAGCGCTACTTGGGCGGAGTGATACGCTGCAGCTCTGCTCAGAGCTGCAGCGTATCACTCCGCCCAAGTAGCACTGCTTCCCTTTCTGAGAATATAGTTCCCAGTTTGTTGAATAAGCTAATGTCCCAATAAGTCGGCGTGTTCCTTTAAGCCTCTTAAGGGCTTAACTGTGAAAAACAATGATTTTCTCTCCTAAAAAGTTTGGTTTTGCTGTATAGGCCTTGCAGCGTTTCTGTACTTGCTTAAATGTTCCCATCTGCAATGTGTTTAGGGAATTACTGGAATTGTTGGGTCTTTGTAAATGATAGAGTGTGGGCTAGACCTACTCTATCTGTAAAGTGTCTCGAGATAACTCTTGTTATGATTTGATACTATAAATAAAATTGAATTGAATTGTTTCTTTCTGCTGTATATGTGTTGTCTAATTAGTGTTTTGGCTTGTTGCATATTCAGATGTTACAGTGCACTAAGCTATCTCTGCCTGTATGGGTAAGACGTAAAGAATAGCTACATCATCATTTATTCTATCCACCGCTTTTTTATTGTGGTGGAGTTTTGATCTTGTTTTACTCTTTCCATTGTTAAAAATGTAATGAGTTATATTACAGCTTGGTAGTGTTTGTGTTACCATTGACAGCCAGTAGACTGTTGGCTCTAAATGGCACATGGTGGAGAACCCCTCCGTTAATTTATCATAAACAAAAGCCATTTTTCTCTCTTCCAGGCTCAGTGACAACTCCAGCACGTCTCACATCATTTCACCTTCCACCCTTCGATGCTCTACGACTGAGACAGTGTGTCTGTCCTGACATGTATTATTACCACTATAAACTGTGGAGGTGAGGTGATACTTAGTGTGTGTGATGATGGGCTGTGGCAGCAAGTTGAACAGGTTGGCCCGGTTAAGTCACCACCAGCCACTGTGGACTGTCCCTGCTGACTGAGTGACTAATGGCAACCCTACAGCTCAGTGTGCAGGTGTGTGTGTGTGTGTGTGTGTGTGTGTGTGTGTGTGTGTGTGTGTGTGTGTGTGTGTGTGTGTGTGTGTGTCTGTGTGTGTGTGTGTGTGTGTGTGTGTGTGTGTGTGTGTGTGTGTGTGTGTGTGTGTGTGTGTGCAGATTGTGTTTGGTAAGGAGAGTGAAAAAGTGGTGTGTGTGTGCATATTGTCAAGTGCCAATGGTATGAGAGGGTATACACTTCCTTTGTCCTAAATGGGCGTGGCCTGGTTTGACAGTGTAGTGAAGTGTAGATGGTTTACATTCAATATTTACAGAGCTGAAAGACATATTTAGCATCACAGAGATCAGTTTTGTTGGGGCGTTGGTGATATGGGGCTTGTGAAGAATGGGTCCAATATTTACTTTGGTGACTATGGGGCAAAATAATTAGAATTACCAAGCTAGCTAACTAACTAGCCAGTTGTGTCTTGTTTTACCATGTTGAGTAGACAGATTTGTATTGAAGAATTGCACCACTAACTGTATCTGTTAATTTAGTTACAAATACATTACATTTCCTAATAGCTGCTTTCCAAAATGCTATCCTTTTTATCTATGAAGCAATATTAATTTTTTATATTTTTATATTTATTTATGTTGTTGCCAAGATATATAAACAGATGCTACATGTTCTTCTCCACTAGTTCTTCACAGAAGCATTGTTGTAATTATTATTCATTTAGTTTCATTAGTTTGCCCTCTGGGAGGTGCTACAGGAGCGTCCGGACCAAAACCGCCAGGTTTAAAAAGAGCTTTTTCCCTACAGCTGTTCCCCCCCCCCCCCCCCCCCCCCCCCCCCACATTATTGAATATGTATTGAATCACTGCTTAAGCACTACTGGTTAGACACTAACTACATTGCGTTGCTCTGTACTGTGCTGCGACAATAAAGTTGAATCTAATCTAATCTAGTCTTATGCAGGCAGGATACTGCAGAACATTTTTAAACATATTATAAAAAGTATGCATTGACTGACACATCTTTCATTTATGTGTTTGGTTAGACATGTGCTATTACAGTTCAGGGGACTAACAGTGAATGGTTTCTTTCCATTTAATGAATCAATAATTGATTCTGAATCAAATCATGACACCAATAATCAAAATCAAATGAAATTGTGAGACTGATAAAGAAGTCATTTTGCCACTTTTTAAGTCTCATGTTCTCCTCCTGTGTTGGTAGTCCAGTGTGTTTTTTTGTAAAAACGCTTATATTTGCATTGTGGTTAGAGTGCAGCTTGTGCCTCGCTTACAGTGCCTGATGATATTTGTAGTCTATATGATCTCTTTACTGGGGCCATAATGTGAAGTGCAGGCTGTCACATGACCGGCTATCTGCTCACCCAGCAGAAAGTGAAGCCATGTATGAGTATGGAGGGTTGGGGGCTTGCATGTGCCTAGTAACAGGGCAGAAACCATGGAAATGGCAGTGTAGCATGCAATGTCATACCAGTAAATAATACTTACATAAATATCTGCACCATAAAATCCATCCTGGTAAACAACACTGCAGAGGATGCAAACACAAACAAACAGACAAACACAGTAAAACAAAAACATCCATATTAGTGCATGTTGACATGCAGGCACTGGGCTAGCTACCAACCAACCCCCCATCTCCGCAATCCAAAAAAACCACCCAAAATAAAGACATAAGAGGGGCAGAGGCAGCCACCACTCTCTGCTCTCTAATGGCTGGGTAAGGAGGCTGGGAAGGTCCAAAACTCTCTCACTAGGTCATGTATACAAATATTATACAGCAGCATTGGATTTATACTAAGGTGTGTATGTAAAACTCTATGTAATGATTTTTATAGTATGCTAACCTAATGTAAGCCACTGCAGAGAAATGGGAGAAAAATAAACATATATATTTATATAATTTAATAAATATCTCCTTGCACATATCGATTTATATTTTAATGTCATATTTTACTAATTTACAAAAACACATGGTTTTGTTTATTTAAACAATGTTATTGAATTAATGTGTTTGTTTCCAATGTGCATTTTGGCATATTGTTTCTTTTAATATTTGTTAGGCTTGGTTTTAAAACAGAGCTTCTAACAAAGAAACTCTAAATACACAATGACGACTGTAACTGCATTTGAACTGTGCAAAGATTTTTTGAGGAGACGATAAAAAAACTAAACCCTTTGTTGTCTTTATTAGAAAAATAATCCACACACATTTGATTATTAATGCAACATCTCAGTCAGAAATAACAGATCAGATCAAACTGAACCTCTCCTCTCTGCTTTGGCAGCAAAAACGCTCTCACATTAGCTTTGACTTTTATTTGCCTCACATATTAATAATTGTTTGTTCCTCTTCAGACAAAAAAGCAAAACATACTTTTGATATTTGGAATTCATTTCTAGTGTTTCTACATATTCTTATTCTATGGCATTATTTTGTTTACATTTCACCTTGTTGAATATAATGTGTGCTTGTTGCAATAACCAAATTACCCCGCGGATATCAGCATTTCATCTCATGTCATGATTCTCATGATGTCAGTTATGATTAATTACCGTACATCTTTCACGTAATCATGCTCATACAGTAGCTGGATTGGGAAACGCAGAGTAACAGAGCCAGCTCATCCAGGATCAGCTAACCCAAAGAGAGACATACCTGGTTCATTATACAGAGCTCAAGTAGTTATAACCTAATGTTATGTATATTATCAATAAAATCTGATATTACACATAATCTCATTACTGTTTTCCATTCGTGTGTCTGGATGTGATTCTGCAGAATCCCTTGTCTGATGATATGAAATTCCTAGATGAATATAAATCCTGAGATTAAAAACCTCCCTCTATGTGCAGTGTATGCAAGTCTGTGTGTGTGTGTGTGTGTGTGTGTGTGTGTGTGTGTGTGTGTGTGTGTGTGAGAGAGAAGGCATTCCTCATCAAGCCTCCAATAAAACCAGCAGGGCGCTGCTGTCAGCTCTGCATTACGATGGAGTTCCATTTAACAAGAAGAACTCCTTAGAGGACCAAGCTTCCAATTGCACCAGCCAATAGACTGCTCTCACACCATTTGTGCTATCTCTGATAATCAATAATGTCTCAAATGTCAAGGTGGCCCAGAGAGCCGTTTCAGTCATTAAAATGTATTCTGGGGGCCTGCAGCACAGCTTATACACATATTGTCTTATTAATATTATATGCTGTCATGTCAGGCCCCCTTAAATAGATGAAGAAACAATTAATGAACACACACACACACACACACACACACAGCAAACTTGGTTTCCTAGCTGTGTCACATGTTTTTATTTGGAGTCGGCTTGTCGCCACTCGAGACAGTTTTAATAAAAATACATCACGGCCCACATTAATAATTCACCATCCGCCTGCCACTGGGGCAATTAAGCGGTGTAGCAGCATTAATGAAAGTACAATCTGTAGCACATATCTCTTTATCAAGACCATGCCCGAATGTTCACCCAAACACCTCTCTTCCTCATCCTATATGACACTTCCTCTGCGGCTCCCAGTGACAGTGTTGTGGTGGCTGAAGCTCTTATTCATTCTTCCAATAGAAAGCACCCACACATCTGCTATACATCTACCTTTGTTGGAAGGAGGGTGTTTTGTATTGGGTTATTTCCATTTCATAAACTAATAAGTAATTTTCTCGCCACGCAGATTTCCTTGAATTGTGGTGGTACCTGGATCGTGTTTGCAGCTGCTGCTGTGGTCATGTTCGACGTCTGCTACGCCCTGCACTGCTACTACTATTATTATTAGTGATACTGTAGTTCTATAATATTTACTGTTATTATAATTGCCACTGTTCATCATGTCATTCCATTATACCCACACCCACTGCTATAATTATTATTAGTCATATTTCTCTCTCTCTCTCTCTCTCTCTCTCTCTCTCTGTCTCTCTCTCTCTCCTCTATCATGCCACCCATCTAGAGTCTGGTTCTGTCTGATGTTTCTACCTGTTAAAATGAAGTTTTTCCTCACCACTGTCACACCAAAAGCATGCTCTTGGGGGAAATTGTTGGGTCTCAGTAAATTATAGAGCCTGGTCTAGAGCTACTCTGTCGGTAAGTGTCCTGATTTGATACTATAAATAAAATTGAAATTGAAATATTCTCAAATAGCAGCCTCTTCTGAATACAGAATCAAGCCTTTATTGGAAACAGGCTTACTAATGTAAGACAGACAGGCCTTAATTTCCAATTTCATAATATGAATATATAAGTATATTTTACTAAGAAGCTGCTTTTGTTTTAATTTGCTGTTGATGCTGTTTGATGGTAATACAAATGTAACACTCATCCATGTTGTCCTGATACATTCAGTGTGATGTACATTTCCACTGGACTAATTCCATCAGTCCAACAACAACAAGAGTCGTACAAAAGTATAAAACTCGGATCAGTCTCAATCTGTACCACTTCCTTTTTTTTGCAATCGGGGTTAAGCTACTGTCAGGTAAACTCAACACTTCCTGGACAGATGTTTCTCATTAATAATCCCTCCTTTCACTGATAGTGGTGGGCTTCACTGAAAGTAAATTGAAAAAGAAAAAAGTAGAAACAATTGACATTCATTTGTGAATGAAAATGATTTAGTGCTGTAGAAATGTACAACCCCAAATCAGAAAAAGTTGGGACAGTATGGAAAACACAAATAAAAAAGAAAGTAGTGATTTCTAAATGTACTTTGACTTGTATTTCATTGCAGACAATAGAACAGCACATAATTCAATGTGTTTCTCATGATTTTTATTGTTTGTTTTTTTCAAAAAAACAAAATTCCTATTTTAGTTCTTGCAACACATTTCAAAAAAAGTTGGAACAGTAAAGCATTTACCACTTTGTAATGTTGCCATTCCTTTTCACAACACTTAAAAGACGTTTAGGGACTGAAGACACCAAGTGATGAAGTGTTTCAGGTGTAATTTTGTCCCATTCTTGCTGCAAACAAGTCTTAAGGTGGGCAACAGTACGGGGTCTTCGTTGTCACATTTTGCGCTTCAAAATGCCCCACACATTCTCTATTGGAGACAGGTCGGGACTGCAGGCAGGCCAGTCAGGTACCCGTATCCTCTTCCTCCGCAGCCAGGACTTTGTAATGTGTGCAGAATGTGGTTTTGCATTATCTTGTTGAAATATGCATGGATGTCCCTGGAAAAGATGTCTTCTTGAAGGCAGCATATTGTCCTCCAAAATCTCTATGTACTTTTTAGCATTAATGGTGCCATCACAGAAGTGCAAGTTACCTTTGCCAAGGGCACTGACACAACCCCATACCATGACAGACCCTGGCTTTTGGACTTCTTGCTGGTAACAGTCTGGATGATCCTTTTCTTCTTTGGTCCGGAGCACACGGCGTCCATTTCTCCCAAAAAATACATGAAATACTGATTCATCTGAC
Source organism: Gymnocephalus cernua (assembly GCA_023631565.1). Classification (NCBI taxonomy): domain Eukaryota; kingdom Metazoa; phylum Chordata; class Actinopteri; order Perciformes; family Percidae; genus Gymnocephalus; species Gymnocephalus cernua. Next base: position 34,335,759 of record CM042441.1, on the reverse strand, counting down.
CAAAGTACACGTTTCCACTGTGTGATGGTCCATCCCAGATGCCTCCGAGCCCAGAGAAGTCAACGGCGCTTCTGGACACTGTTAACATAGGGCTTCCTTTTGGCACAGTACAGTTTTAACTGGCATTTGTGGCTGTAACTACGTATTGTGGTACTTGACAAAGGTTTACCAAAGTAGTCCTGAGCCCATGTGGTGATATCGCTTATAGATGAATGACGATTCTTGATGCAGTGCTGCCTGAGGGATCGGAGATCACGCTTGTTCAGCTTAGGCTTGCGCCCTTGTCCTTTACGCACTGAAATTCCTCCTCATTCCTTGAATCTTTTAATTATGTTATGCACTGTTGAAGGTGAAATAAGCAAATGTCTTCCTATCTTTCTTTGAGGAACATTGTTTTTAAACATTTCAATAATTTTCTCACATATTTGTTGGCAAACTGGCGATCCTCGGCCCATCTTTGCTCCTAAAGGACTAGACCTTTCTTGGATGCTGCTTTTGTACCAAATCATAATTACAATCACCTGTTGACATCACCTGTTTCAAATCACATCATTATTTAACCAATTTATCTGATTACTAACCCTAAATTGCTCCTGTCCCAACCTTTTTTGGAATGTGTTGCAGGTCTGAATGACAGGAAAGGATGTATATTTACAAATGAAATTAAGTTGACCAGACAAAACATGAAATATTTTGTGTTCACATTGTCTGCAATGAAATACAAGTCAAAGTACATTTAGAAATCACTACTTTCTTTTTTTATTTGTGTTTTTCATACTGTCCCAACTTTTTCTGATTTGGGGTTGTATATTATGCTATTTATTTATTTACATGAGTCATTCCAGCTAGTTTCCCTTCAACATTTTTTCTCTGACCTGCCTTTCCTTTTATTATTTGAAACACCAGTCGAATCCGACCTGCGGGCCGCAGGTTGCTGCATGTCGTCCCCCCTCTCTCTCCCCTTTCCTGTCTTCAAGATATCCTGCAAATAAAAGGCCATAAAACACCCGCAAAAATAATCTTAAAGCTATAGTGCGTAGTTTCTCACCCCCCCCCCATTCATATTGTTTTGATATTTTACAAAAAATGCATATATGTTTGCTTGGTATGTGTAAAAAAACATGTATTTTTATTTTATTTAAATTTCTAATGATTACTTTATTAGTGCAGCTTTCATATTTATTTTAAATGTCCATCCATCCATCCATCCATCCATCCATCCATCCATCGTCGTCCGCTTATCCGTGGTCGGGTCGCGGGGGGGGGGGGGGGGCAGCTCCAGCAGGGGACCCCAAACTTCCCTCTCCCGAGCCACATTAACCAGCTCTGACTGGGGGATCCCGAGGCGTTCCCAGGCCAGGTTGGAGATGTAATCCCTCCACCTAGTCCTGGGTCTTCCCCGAGGCCTCCTCCCAGCTGGACGTGCCTGGAACACCTCCCTAGGGAGGCGCCCAGGGGGCATCCTTACCAGATGCCCGAACCACCTCAACTGGCTACTTTCGACGTGAAGGAGCAGCGGCTGTACTCTGAGCTCCTCACGGATGACTGAGCTTCTCACCCTATCTCTAAGGGAGACGCCAGCCACCCTCCTGAGAAACTCATTCCGGCCGCTTGTACCCTGGATCTCGTTCTTTCGGTCATGACCCAGCCTTCATGACCATAGGTGAGGGTAGGAACGAAAACTGACCGGTAGATCGAGAGCTTTGCCTTCTGGCTCAGCTCTCTTTTCGTCACAACGGTGCGATAAACTGAATGTAATACCGCCCCCGCTGCGCCGATTCTCCGACCAATCTCCCGCTCCATTGTCCCCTCACTCGCGAACAAGACCCCAAGGTACTTAAACTCCTTCACTTGGGGTAAGGACTCATTCCCTACCTGGAAGGTAAGGAATTTTAAATGTAATGCTTGCATATGTGGGTGTTATTAACACTCATAAATGAGTCTTCCACTTAAGAGCTGATAACTGTGTAATATGTGTGGAGCTATGAGGAGACTGTAACTTTCCTCACAATAATAATAATAATAAAAAAAAAATCTAAAATAAATCATGGTTCACATGGTTTTCCATTGTTTGAGCTTTGACTGGAGCTTTTTTAAAGAATGTTATCATGGTTTAGCTCCACCAACTGTTTATCGTCATGAAGCAACTCCCAATATTGACATAACAGTAGTGGATGAACACAACTCACTTTAAATCCCATTTTTGTTTGCAATATTCTGAAAAGGATCACTACATTGGATGAAAATGTAGTGACGAGTGTGAGCAGGAGAAAAATAACTGCTTCCATCCTTAAATAGACTCCCAGCCAGCCTCCTTAGTGCCAATTTGCTTGCAGCCATAAAGAGTAAAATAAATAAAAAGAACCAACAGAATAATGGCAAATCAGATCTGACTGCCGACAGTCTCTGCTTGGCTGGTCTCCAGAAGGTCAACCAGAGCTGCTGCTGTGGCTGGGAAGATGATTTTTCTTTTCTTTCGTTTTTTGGTAGCAACTGGGTAAACTCCAAAAGTGGTCACAAAGTGATGGACATCCCACCATAAACACAGCCTCTCACCACACACAGTACAAGGCCAAATTGACAATCATTTCCCATGAGTTCGTGCAAAGTCACATGTCTTGGAGCATGCCTGTTGGTTGATTCAGCATGCTGTGGAAGCAGGGCTGGCATGCACCGCTCCGCTGACTCTCAGCACAGAGATTCAGGAATTGCCATTGCATAAAGGAAACAGAGAAGGAGAGACCAAAGAGGAAGAAATGACAACAGGACAAGAGCAAGGAAGAGTGCTCACCCTCCGTAAGCTGGAATGTGGGGAGGTGGAGCCGCCGCCCTGAATGTGTTGTACACGGTCCGTCCTCGGCCTCTTAGGTGGGCTCCTCTGTACGCTGCTGCTGCACTGGCTGTTGGGTAGGGGAAACCTGGTACTGGAGATAGAGAGAGAACAGAAAATGATGCACACCTTCTCTGATGTCACAAAATTCAGTAGCATTCAGTGCATGGTGTAGTTGACATTAGCATTTGAATTCTGGAGAGAATGTACAAAGTGTTCTCCCATTTTCAGGTGTGGAAAGAAATGTGAAGAGACAAAAAGAATAATGAGAGGGTTGCAGTGGAGAGGAGCCATTGCTCTGGTGTTGTTATTAATTTATCATTAATCTTAATTGGGGACAAATGACACAAAGCTTAATTTGAGAGCTGGGGTGAGTGAAGGTTGAGAAGGAGATCGAAGTGCCATATCCAACCCTAATTATACATCTCTTCAAAAAGGAGATCTAATAAAATGCTAATAGAAACAGTGAATCATTCATTGACCTGATGAAAAATGGAAGGTTTAAGCCAAGGGATAAGAGTTTCTCAGAGAGAGACAAGGAGAGGAGTGAGGCTGGTAATTGTTCCTATTCATCTTTTGTCACCTTGATTTTAGGGCCGAGTGGCCTGGCTGCCCTTAAAGTCACAGTGATGACTCTCCCAACGCTGCTCCACTCTGCTCTTCATATGGTCTACATGAAAAGGAGTGCTTGGCATATACAGATAGAGTACAACTAGGACTCAGTAGGACTTATACCATGGTTGGTGAATACTCAATTTCGATTGGCTGCAGGATTAAAAAGTGATGTAGGACACCTACAAAAAAATTCTGGTGAAACTGACTGTTTACCATTCTAAATAAATGTGCTACATTAAAAGAAAATGTGAATCTGTTTTTTCCAACACTGAGTGTAGTCTTTCAGTGGCTCGTCCTCTGAACACCACAGGATGGCGCTAACACACACGCTGCAGGAAGTAAGTTATACTGCCCCTCAAAACTGACTTAGTTTCACAGCGGTCATCTCTCATCCTGTTCGCTATTCAGGTCGCTACTTCAGGCTACAGCCGACAGTACACATGGCAGATCATTTGTTTGTGAAAGGCTTTATTATTTTGGGGACAGTGACATGGCTGGATAGCTAGCTTGTTAAACATACTGTTGAATTATATTTACTGAACTGTACACAATGTTATTGACTTTGAAGTTTGTTAGCATAACTTAAGCTTTCTGGCTCGTAGCTGCCTAAGCCAAAGGGTTCTATGAGCTGAGCGGACTAGAAATATCTTCTGTTGCTAAGCTTGGCAAGTTGTATCTGAGGTCTATCCTATTTACTGAAGCAGTGAACAATGTTTGCATTGCATGTTCAGAACAGCTTGAGACATGGTGGGACTTCACTTAACATCTGAAGCATACTGAGACATTTAAAATGGCCTGTTTATGTTTTCCTGACAAGCAATATCTCGCAGTTCACAATAAATTGGCCATCCTTTCTCAAAAGTAAAGACAGGAGTATTGTGATGGTCTCACGAGAGACCACTGTTCACATCCCGTCTCAGTTAGTTTCTACGAACTGTTACTAGAAAATAATACCCATATTGTTGTTGGTGTCATTCAACTCAAAAATGTGGGCAAAACCAGCAAAGAGTCTTTTTTTGGACAGTTTACAAAGATATTTGCTGTGGTAATTTGGTGAGTCTTCAGCACTGCCTTGTGAATCCTAATCTGCTCTGCAATGAAAACATCTGAACCAATTAACCACAAGATCAGGTCCTGGCCTCTATACTGAACAGCTGCAACCATAACCTATTAATACCATAATAACACAAATTACTAATACAGAAGAAGCTCATACACTCCTCGCACATGTGCACATCCATACAAAACACACAGACACGACCCAATGGCATTTTGGATACTGGAAAGGTAAAACAAAGGTAAATCAATACAAAGCCATTTTGTAATTAAAAGAAAGTGGGGGTGAATTAGGGAAACGACTGTCTTGAGAAATTGAAAATATTGATTTTAATTTACAAAATATATTTCACACCTTTTAATGTCCTTGCAGAAATGGACTATTATATTTCCTTCTCTCTTGTCCTTTGCTTTCCTTCACTCCTCCTCTGCCACACTCTTTTATCTGTCTCTCTAGCTCTTATCATGAAAATCCAGGAAAATGTTACCCTAATGGCCACGGTAAATGACAGGGTGGGTGGGGTGTGTGTGTGTGTGTGTGTGTGTGTGTGTGTGTGTGGGGGGGGTTAAGGGTTGGTGGGAGGTTAATACCGGGATGGCCTAGATTGAAGATGGCTTACGGGTGGCAGTGTGGGTTGCAGAACGTGCGTTGTTTTGCAGCAGAGATGACAGTGTGTTGTTGCATTTGTGCGAGTCAGCATAGTTCTCCAGGTACAAACAGACTTTTACTGGTTGCAGAGGAGAAAGAGGTGACGAAGGTTAAAACAAAGGGATCAGGGCTGGGTTGGTGGGTGGGGTGGGGGGAGAAAATGAAGATGTCGAAGAAACTGAAGAACAAAATGGATGAGGAGGAGGAAGATAACGACAAAGGGGATGGTGACAGATGGAGAAGGGCATGTCCTCCTACCTGCATAGAATTCTGGGCTGTAGACAGCGCTGACCACTGGATTTAACTTCCAGCCTGAAACAAGACAGACAGCAAGACAAAGAAAGGAGAGAAAGAGAAAGAGGCAGAACAGAAACCGGTATTTAGGGTGCTTAGTTTATATGAACATATATTTTGGTATTTAGAACACATGATGGTTACATCAATGGACTAAACCTTTTGACTTTTGAGTTTACACCTCGTTGACATTTTTTATTGTCTAATACAAATTACATTCTTATATGGCTAATTTTTCAATCACCAATATGTTTTGCCTCTATTACATTTTCTAAAGACAACAACAAAACATTTATATGGACCATTTTCCCTGGCAACACAAAATGTTCATATTGAACATACTGCATTTGAAAGCCTAGGCAACTCAAAGCACTTGGTCAAAGGGATAGAAAAGATTGAATTAAATTAAATATACTGTACTTAGGTAGAGCAGTACATCCTCAAAATGATAATAACATGCCTATATTAAGTAGGTATAAAGTTCACCATGTACAGGTTCACTATATTTAGCATGATAGCATGCTAAGGTTGCTAATTAGCGCTAAAATAAAGTAGAGCTGAGGTTGATGGGAATGTCATAAGTTGTGCAGGTACTAGAATTAAAATGAATGGAACAGAGTTAAACACATTTACTTCGTGACCAAAAGTTAAAGATCAAGAAAGTGATTACAATTTATCCTATATGTCTGAACCAAATTTAATGGCAATCTATCCAATAGTTGAGACATTTCACTCACAATAATCTCAAATACATGTGAACCTCATGGTGGCACTAGAGGAAAAGTCAGCGATCAAAAAAGTTATTAGGATAAATCTATGGGGGACAATGGATGCGTGTATACAAGTTCACGGCGATCCGTCCAACAGTTGTTGAGATATTTCAGTCTAGACTAAAGGGCTGGGCTAACCGCAAGACTGACTTATTACCATCGCTAAAACCCCTTCACTTTCCTCAAATGCAACTCTTTTGTGAGGCCTTCCGTTGCCTGGGAAATGACCAGGCTTTCAAAACTCCATATCCCCAGTTTGCAAGCTTTTGGTTATATGTATATTGTGTCTGTAAGGTAAGAAAACTATGATGACATCATAAGACAAATGCATATAGTATAAAAAGTTATAGTAATAGTAACTTGAAGCATTAGACAGTATGCAAACTGGTGGACCTGGTGTGAAAACTGTATAAGAATGTCACACTCCTAACTGCACTGGAATAAAACCTTCCAAGAAGACACACTCTGGGCAGCATTACATGTACTCCCTGTATGTATTAGCCAATGCAAATGAGTTGCTTGTGAATGGAATTTGTAGAAAACAGTGTTGCCATATGAATGTATTCATGCGAACTTGTGTTTTGATCGATGTTACAAAGGAAATACAAAGTGAACAACTTGTTTAAACCAGCCAGCAATGACAGTGACAAAAATGAGGCAGGCAGGATTATTATTATTATTATTATTATTATTATTATGATATTGTTATTATTAATAATTGTTATTAATAATAATAAAAAATGCTAGGTGCTTGTTTCCTCAGCTCCTTCATCATCTTCTTCCCATTGGCCCAATTCAGCAGCATTTCTTTGGGCTCTAGTAATTACAGCGGTGTATGATAATCAGCCTGAACTGCCTGACTGATTTTTCTCTCCTCTTCATTAATCAGTCTAACATAGCTGTCCACTTGACCCATGCTTGTTGCCTTGTGGCTATTTTTTCTGTTGCTATTTATCTTAATTCTGGCACAAGAAGAGGATGTTGCCATAAATGTGCACAACAGACCTTTTTGAAATACAGAAGAAATCCGGGACAATACAGGCTGTATTTTGTGTGGAGGTTAACTGTTTTTAATGTCAGGGATACAGGTTTCCAAAAGTTAGATGCAACAGGTTAAGTTTTCATTCATCCCATGAGCTCTTAGTTTTAATACATTATAAACTGCCCCTTGGTTTCTTACACGGGTTAGCATTTTATTTTTTTTAAATATCTTTATCCATGGTGTTGCTGTTTTCCTTGCTTTTATCATACACAGTAGGCAATTTGAGGGGTGGTTAAGAGGAGATGCCAACCCTTTTGTAGCAAGTGCACCAAAATGCATGTCCCTTGTTAACCTGCCATCCCCCTCTCCATCCCATAGTAACTAGTAGAGAGAGTGCAGGGGCAGAATAGGTTAGTCTAGTCTGCCTGACTCATTGATCCCTTATCTGATTGATAAATCCATGGCGCTGCATGTGGTGCTGAAGTAGCAGATGGATTTGTAATTTCTACTTTTTCTGAGTCACGACCTTCTGTCAGTTTCCTCTTGGATCCATAATATTCTCTTAACTATATAGCTAGAGTGGTGGGAGGTATTAAAAAATACAAAATCAAAATTGTCGTTTATGGGGCGGTTCACTAGTAGCGGGTCAACCATCCCCCCTACTACTGCATACACCCTTTATTTTATTCTAAATTATGTGCATAGTACCAGCAGTTTTAATGTAATGTTCTTTTGTGTTTATATTGTGTTTGTTTCATGTTTTGTGTGTTGTTATGCTACTTTGCTTCAAAAATAATTTCTTCTTGTAGGAAAATAAAGGATTTAAACTGTGATTCCAGGAGCTGGAACTAGGCTACAGTAAATTGAAATCCAGACTCTAAAATGGCCCTTGAGAAACCTTTGTGTGATTCCACAGATGTAACATGCATCTTATACTGTGGTCTATGAGTGACAGGGTGTCAGTAGGCCTGAAATCAGCAGTCGGAAGCTTCTGTGTGTAATACATGATGTTTACAGTGCCTATAAATAGTATTCATTGGAAGTTTTCATGTTTTACTTCCGAGGGGGATGTAAAATGATATTATGTGACTTCTACAATTTACATAGAGTTAATGTGGCTTGTTGACACCGATCAAAGGAAAATCACCTTTAATGTGAAACCTATCTCCAAAAGTCTTAATTGATTAAAAATATAAAAAAACATGCTTGCTTAAAGTTATAGTGTGTAGTTTCTGTTGCCCCCATTCAAATTTCTTAGTAAAGACAACAACGCTATCGGAGTGTCTATCACATGACGCAAGCCTTCTGTGATCGTGCAACACCCCCACCCCAACTCCACGCAGTTGCTAACACAGATTAAAAAAAACATGATGGACTCTTCAGAAGAAGTAATTATCTTGTCAAGGAGAACTCCGGCCAATTGTTACGGTAATCTTGCTAACTATAACTATGTGAGACCTGTCTATAGCAAAAAAAAAAGATCCGAATCAGTGCTAGCAACACGGAGCTGCACCAACTAATGCATAATGCATCCCACTTAGCTAAAATGGCAGCTATGGGGGCATAAGATTAAGAGTGCCTTTGTGTATCTTAACAGACACAAAAGGCAATTAAAATGTCTGTGTAACATGAACATGGCCCTTACATGACAACAAGATGCATTTTCAACATTCACCTACCCTGTTAGCTGCTAGCTAGCTAGCTGTCGTCTGGGACGAGAGAGTGTTCAGTCAGGCTTCAGTAATAATCATCATGCAGCAGTCCCGTGTGTATTTGTAGCATATATATGGATATATATGATATATATCCATTTTGTGTGCGATCCATCTGGCGTTGGAGAGTAGTATTCTCTGCTGTGGGAATCGTTGTGGTAGTTTCCGACCGGCGGCCGTGCTTCTGCTTCCTCCCCGCCCCCCTCGCTTGCCGCAGCCGACAACAATCCCACGAGCACCCGCTGGACTTCAGTACGAGACTACAGCTAGCCGTCTGTAACACTATTTTATTGAACAAGGCACAGACATAATTCTGCCTGTTTAAATGTAGTTACATTCACTAATATGCTCATAACCACTACAGCGTTCAATTACCTATTTTTGAGGGGGAAATAAACTAAAGATTTCCGCTGCAAAGGCATTCCCGGTCCTCGGGAGGACATCCACCAGACCAGAGGGCGCTCGTGGGATTGTTGCTGGCCGCGGCAAGCGAGGAGGGCAGGGAAGAAGCAGAAGCAAGGCCGCCGGTCGGAAACTATCACAACGATCCCCACAGAGAGAATACTACTCTCCAACACCAGATGGATCGCACACAAAATGGATATATATCATATATATCCATATATATGCTACAAATACACACGGAACTGCTGCATGATGATTATTACTGAAGCCTGACTGAACACTCTCTCGTCCCAGACGACAGCTAGCTAGCTAGCAGCTAACAGGGTAGGTGAATGTTGAAAATGCATCTTCTTGTCATGTAAGGGCCCTGTTCATGTTACACAGGTGATCTCCGATCATGTGAATTGTAAAATCCATTGTCTACACCAGTAATGATTTCTGTCTTATTAAAGCGGGTGAATCCTGGTGCAAACATGTATTTTGTAATTCAGATTTGTAATTAATTTAGATTGATTTGTAAAGATGAGTTTTTTACTTTTCTGATGATTATAGTCAAACAAGCCACAATAAATCTACATTGATTTAATGTTGTAAAACAATGAAACATGAGAAATAACAGTGGGGTGAATACTTTTTATAGGCCTGTAAACACTGACTTGGCCTTACCATTTGCATATGGGTTGACAGTCTTCTTATTTGTCATTACTCGGGCTGTTGCATTGTTGACCTACAGCAGATAAAGAGAGTCCATGAGTTAAGATACGTATACCTTACTTAGTAGTAAGTGCTACACATACTACACTAATATGCATGCATAGTTTTCTATTGTTGTAAACAAAGAAAGCAGTACACTACATCACAGCAAACACCCATGTCATTTGTGTGTTTTCGGAATCGCATTCAGAAACACTTAAAACATCCAAAACAAATCAGTTTTCTTTCTCATTAGCATATTTTCTATCTTATGACGTTTTCTGGCATGCTCTCCCCAATTATAGTGACATTTCAATAACATACAGACAAAAGTAAAGAAACAACAGATGCACTTGGCAAAATGATGTTTTGTAAATGTATACATGCATGCGGTGGCGGGGGAGAAGGAGAAAAAACAGACAAAGGAAATGTCATTGGGGAAGGGGAGAAGACAATATATTGGGAGCATTATGCAACATCCAGTCAACCTTAAAATGTGAGAAGAACTGTTGTGACGAAAGCAACACAAAGCATTCACACTCAGACAACAGTCTCTCTAAATCATTGCAAGAATAATTAAGATCAAAAAACAACCAAAGAAAATAGATGTACTCAAATAAACCAATCAAGTCAATCAATCAACCAATCAAACCATTCCAAATTCAAACAACAGTTAACAGGGTAAAATAAAACAGGGGTGCATTGTCTTCCAAAATAAAATAAATTAATAAATGGGTTTCCAACAATCTCAGATAGATGTGCAAACGAATTCAAATCTCAATCAGTATCGCTCGCACACGCAGCTTCAGGAGAACACTTAGTGAATAGGCACGCACGCCGACACGCAAGAAAATATGTATGTCAATATACAGCATCAACTCAACCACAATTCAAAAAGAAATGTCACGTGAGTTTTAGCGTTGCAAACGTTCCAAAGAGAGAGGAAGAGAGAGAGGAAATGCTGGCAGAATGGCTTGTTCGCCCACACTTACCATTCCGCAAACTTGTTTGTGTACTGTTACCGTTGTAACTGTGTTGGATGGGGCCCTAAACAAGCTACCGTTGGAAAAATGGTGGGGGAGGAGGGGATGAGAAAGGAATAAGCAGCATCTTACTCAGGTGGCCAAGAAAAACTTTGCAATCATTCCTCTGCACAAACGCTCTCTTTCAGCTCTCTCTATACAAGCAGTTAGTTGCTTTCTTAAAGCATAACTCCGACCATTTTGTCTGGACAAGTGGTCTTCATCCATCATACTGATTGATTAGGCCAAAAACATCTCATTTCCTTCTCTACAGAGATAACTAGGCTACATATTGGCTCAGCTTTCAAATAGAGTCCTATAGAACCACTCTGAAGGCACCTAGAGCAATTATTTTTGTTTCCAACACAGATTCATTGATTTGTAATGAAACACAAATATGTGTAAATAAATGTCATCTCAAATTATATTTATTTAATGATGTTTTGAAGTTACCTGGGCCACTGCTTTTTGCATTCCATTGAGTACATAAATTAGTGTACGTCCTGTAGTTGTCAGATAATGCTATCAATTCATTAGGAATGATTTAAGATAAACTATAAGAATAAAGAGTTGTATTGCAGAGAGCAGGTGCAATGTAATGTTAATGGACAATTGTGCACCTTCAACTTCTGTCCACTAAAAGTGCTGGTTTTGCCACTGACAGGCTCTAAGTGTCTGACATCATTATGGGTGTTTACTAAGGTCCCTTTTGATTAACATGAAACAGCCCCAAAATTGCTATCACCAAACCCACCGGAATCCTTTTTAATAAACAGTATTTTTTTTTAATCATAGAACACACGATACTCAGTCGAATTAGTCGACAGAAACTAAAACAAAACTATCGAACACCATCTTGGTTCATCTTTCCACTGTTCCAACAATCACCACTCTGGTCTGGTTGAAATAAACCCTTAATTCACCCATTTACATGTGGAGATATGCTGGCTCTATACACGCTAAAAGTAGTGATTATTTACATGGAGTCTGGCTCTATACACGCTAAAAGTGTTGTTTATTTACAACCCCAAATCAGAAAAAGTTGGGAAAGTATGGAAAACACAAATAAAAAAAGAAAGTAGTGATTTCTAAATGTACTTTGACTTGTATTTCATTGCAGACAATGTGAACACAAAATATTTCATGTTTTGTCTGGTCAACTTAATTTCATTTGTAAATATACATCCTTTCCTGTCATTCAGACCTGCAACACATTCCAAAAAAGGTTGGGACAGGAGCAATTTAGGGCTAGTAATCCATTGGTTAAATAATGATGTGATTTGAAACAGGTGATGTCAACAGGTGATTGTAATTATGATTTGGTACAAAAGCAGCATCCAAGAAAGGTCTAGTCCTTTAGGAGCAAAGATGGGCCGAGGATCGCCAGTTTGCCAACAAATACGTGAGAAAATTATTGAAATATTTAAAAAAAATGTTCCTCAAAGAAAGATAGGAAGACATTTGCTTATTTCACCTTCAACAGTGCATAACATAATTAAAAGATTCAAGGAATGAGGAGGAATTTCAGTGCGTAAAGGACAAGGGCGCAAGCCTAAGCTGAACAACCGTGATCTCCGATCCCTCAGGCGGCACTGCATCAAGAATCGTCATTCATCTATAAGCGATATCACCACATGGGCTCAGGACTACTTTGGCAAACCTTTGTCAAGTACCACAATACGTAGTTACAGCCACAAATGCCAGTTAAAACTGTACTGTGCCAAAAGGAAGCCCTATGTTAACAGTGTCAAGAAGCGCCGTCGACTTCTCTGGGCTCGGAGGCATCTGGGATGGACCATCACACAGTGGAAACGTGTACTGTGGTCAGATGAATCAGTAGTTCAGGTATTTTTTGGGAGAAATGGACGCCGTGTGCTCCGGTACATAGAGATTTTGGAGCACAATATGCTGCCTTCAAGAAGACTTCTTTTCCAGGGACGTCCATGCATATTTCAACAAGATAATGCAAAACCACATTCTGCACATTACAAAGTCCTGACTGCGGAGGAAGAGGATACGGGTACTTGACTGGCCTGCCTGCAGTCCCGACCTGTCTCCAATAGAGAATGTGTGGCGCATTTTGAAGCGCAAAATGCGACAACGAAGACCCCGTACTGTTGCCCACCTTAAGACTTGTTTGCAGCAAGAATGGGACAAAATTACACCTGAAACACTTCATCACTTGGTGTCTTCAGTCCCTAAACGTCTTTTAAGTGTTGTGAAAAGGAATGGCAACATTACAAAGTGGTAAATGCTTTACTGTTCCAACTTTTTTTGAAATGTGTTGCAAGAACCAAAATAGGAATTCTGTTTTTTTTTTTTTTTTTTAAAACAATAAAATCATGAGGAACACATTAAATTATGTGCTGTTGTATTGTCTGCAATGAAATACAAGTCAAAGTACATTTAGAAATCACTACTTTCTTTTTTTATTTGTGTTTTCCATACTGTCCCAACTTTTTCTGATTTGGGGTTGTAAATGGAGTCTGGTGAGTTTGGTGATGGTGATTTCGCGGCTGGAGCTTACTCTTTAACAAAATGGTCTATCTCTGTAGGGATCCTTTCCATAATGCTGTCAGACAGTTATTATACTAATCTGAGTCTGTCAGCAGCAGAAACAGAACTTTTAGTGGACGACATTGACGGTACACATTTGCCCTATATGATTACATTACAGCCTGGTTCACAGCTGCCGGTTACAGCGTTCTCAGTCAATACTGGACCAATTTCAAAGGTTTTTGTTCACATTAGTCACTTAGACACCAATGCATGGGATAATGGGGTCCAGGTTAAAAAACAAAAGAAAATTACTCTTAAAATGTTCAGCTTTGAGCTAGCTAAAGAAGTCAAGACTCCCCTGAGCCATTAGCTTAGACTGTTAGATTACATAACATGATCAAACTTTATTGCTCCATTAGATCTTTTTTCTAAAACATTCCTAGTAGGTGAGGCAGCAACAACAATCCAGAAAGAAGGCTGGAAGGCTTCTTCCTTTTTCACTTCCAAATACAGGATCTTCCAATGGGGCTTTGAGGGAATACCTTGAGCTGATAATTTGGTCAAGACCCCATTTCCTTCTGTTATGAACATGTGGTCTGTATCTAGATACATTATATTGCTAATGACATCTGACTTGAATCTCAATATGCAAATTAGGTTGGCAGAGCTGTCAACAAACTTGGCGAGATCAGGTCAAAGTAAGGCATGAAGAAACTCAGCCTCCACATTCACTTGAATGAGGCCAATGCACAGGGCTCCGGCACAAAAACGCAAGGTTGTCAGCCAAAACAATAGAATCTGGCTCATGTTTTGTAGGACTTCAACGTAACATCATCCGGCAAGGCGCTGCAGTGGCCAATCCAATACAAGCAAGCATAGTATTTGTACGGTCTACTTTGTGGTTGTAGTAATGAAAGATACAATAATTGCCACCATAATCAGTTTCCACATAGTCCCTGTATGGGTCCACATGGCTTACATGAAGATGCAGTGTTCTTCAAGAGTCTAGAGGTCTGGAACCGGTACTGATGTGGGCCTGTAAAGCCTCTTGAGATTTTGGGCGAACTTGGAAATGTGAAGATCAAAGATTTGGAAGCTCTGTGAAATTGAATTAATCTGGCTTCAATCCAGCTACAATCCAGTCTATTACAGCATGTTAGACTATTTAGATTTTTCTGAGGTTGGATAGCAATACTTTGGATTACCTGTGTCTGGGAATAACCTTCTGGCATTACATGTACCAACAGTGTACAGGACTTGAGGCTCTAATGGTAAATGTGGTGTCAGCCTATGAGCAGTTGGGTGTATTACCCTATATCTTGAAGGGACTGCTGGTTGGATTAATGATTCTGTTCGAGATTACTGCTACCCAATGACACAGCACATTTGACACACAATGCAGGAAGGTGTGGTGAAACTTTGACTACAATTTGTTTACTAAATAAATATGGCTGGAGTCACTACCTCAAGTAAGGAAGATTGAATAGCTCATGCTTTTGTTAACATGTGAATGTAAAATGGAACGCAAGGTCAATTGATGGATTGATGCTGCATCTGCAGTGTAAACGCTGTACCAGACTGTCATGGTGAAAAGGTAGCTGCTGAAGGAAAAGCTCTCCATTTACCACTCTCCATTTACCACTCAATCAAACCTCACCTATGGTCATGAGCTTTTGGTAATGAAAAAATGAGTTTTCTTTTGCAGGTTAGACATAGAGAGAGAAAATTGGCAGAGATAGAACGTCTTCTCTGTCACATCAAAAGGAGCTTATTGGGGTTGTGATGACAATTCCTCCTGGCCTTCCGTCGTTTCTGTGTAGGTACTCTGGGGAAGTCGACTGGGAGGAGACCCTAGTGAAGACCCAGAACACTCTGGACCGATTACATATCCCATCTGGATCCCCCAGTAAGAGCCAGAGGAAGTGGCATCTGGGCCTCTGGATAAGCGACAGAGGTGTCAGAAAGTATTCACATTCATTACTCAAGTAGAAGTATAGATACTAGGTTTTAAAAAGACTTCTTTAGAAGTTGAAGTATCAACTCAAGTTTTTTACTGAAGTAAAAGTGTAAAAGTACTGGTTTTCAAAACTACTTAAAGTATAAAAGTAAAAGTAATGTAAGGGAAACAAATAATATCAATATGCTTTTTCAAATTAGACGGCGAGTTTTGGAAACAATTAGCTCGTGTTACTTGGGTGCGCAGAGCTTGCAGTGCATTCAAAAGGAGTTGTTTTTGCATCCAACCATTTCGAAAAATTCTTCCAGGTACAGCCAGGGATGTAGAAAGTTGGCTGGTCTTCCTGGCTACCAACCTCCTCGCTAGTGCTTGGTTGGGACATTTCGCTCGAGTTCTCTTGATTCTCTTCCACAGACATCTTCGTACTAGGCTACATACGTCTGCTATCTCTGCCACGGACATCTTCGTACTAGGCTACATACGTCTGCTATCTGCCACGGACATCTTCGTACTAGGCTACATACGTCTGCTATCTCTGTCACGGACATCTTCGTACTAGGCTACATACATCTGCTATCTGCCACGGACATCTTCGTACTAGGCTACATACGTCTGCTACCTCTGCCACGGACATCTTCGTACTAGGCTACATACGTCTGCTATCTCTGCCACGGACATCTTCGTACTAGGCTACATACGTCTGCTACCTCTGCCACGGACATCTTCGTACTAGGCTACATACGTCTGCTATCTGTGTCACGGACATCTTCGTACTAGGCTACATACGTCTGCTATCTCTGTCACGGACATCTTCGTACTAGGCTACATACGTCTGCTATCTGCCACGGACATCTTCGTACTAGGCTACATATGTCTGCTATTTCCTTGCTGGAGTGTGATGTGTTTTGTGTCATGTGCAGGTGCGATGAATCGTGTACAAATGAATAGGGTGTCGGCATGCTATATGTTTATACTTCTCATCCAACCACAATCAAATTCACTCTATCCGGATGGCGCGATTTATCTATATAGGTTTTTTTTTTTTTTGAACGATGACAAGCCAGAATGAAAACAAGCCGAACTGAAATAGGGGTAACGAGGCTATTTTTAAAATGTAAGGAGTAGAAAGTAGAGATAATTGCGTGAAAATGTAAGGAGTAGAAGTAAAATGTCTGCTGTAAAATAATTTACTCCAGTAAAGTATAGATACCCAAAATGTCTACTTAAGTAAGGTAATGAAGTATTTGTACTTTGTTACTTGACACCTCTGGATAAGCGATTGAAAGTGGATGGATGAATGGAGGAGACTTGCTGTGGTGCCAGGGTATTATAGCCTTTGTCATGGTACAACAATAGAAATAATTTATTTTATATCTGTACATACAACAGGTATAGACTTTGCCTGGTATGAAGGATTAGCAATGAAAGATTCCAACTGTGATTTGATAAATGGACCGAGTTATGCTTCAAGACTGTTGTCTAGCTGTTGTTCCTCTGAGTGGACACAAGACATTGCAATGGCACTTAATTATTATCATGCTACCATACTAGATTAGGTTAGTTGTGAACCTTGCTTTTTGCTCTGCAGGTGTCTCTCAAATTATTAAGTACTTCCTCTGTCAATGGATAAGCAAGATTTGAGTACATTTTGGGGGAAAGCTCCTTCCTTTATTAGATATATATGAGAACATCTTTGCTTTAGAACACTTATGACCAAACTCCAAAGCAATCTTTGCACCTTTATGAACACCAATATGTTTATTTATAATGCTGGGTAGTGTGGATTTTCACTTATAAACCTTTGGTAAGTCCAAATGCTTTGACAGTACAAAATAAAGTAAAACAGGAAAAGGGAACAAAAAATAAAACAAACAAAAAAATAAATCAAGCAAAGTCTTTCCAATACAATAATGTTTTACTAGTAATATGTGGACATGTATTTGCATTTGGGTTAATGAAACAGCACAAGGAAAGGGAAATTATGAGGCTGTCATGGGAAAGATGTCAAGGTGGGATGTGGCAGTAGACTGTCAAATGCTCACACACACACACACACACACACACACAACTACACAACGACGCACATACCACAGAAGAAAAGGAGGATAGGGAGAAGGAAGAAGTATTTGAGAACATGCACCTCTATTTTACGGCCTTCTACGACGGTGCCGTGTAATTTCTCTCTGGCCCTGTCGGCGTCCACGCTATGCTCGAACGTTACGAACCCAAAACCCTGCATGCAGGACGGAAAGAGGCAAGAACAACATGCACATTATATTTTGACATATCATACTTGACATTACAGTGAACAACTGCTTGCGTGAATAGGATCACATTAGAAAATACAATTTTCTACTTCTATTTCAGTATTCTGTAATAACCAATATCCTAAATTATTACACAAGTCTGGAAAGAAAAAGCTAAGCCCTGCCCCCCTTAGGTACTGTTACTATACTTGTCAAGCTTTCCTTTCTAGCATTGCACAAATGTAGTTACAATTTTTGGGCTGTGTAGACAAAATGGACAGGTACTACTACACCCACACAGTTATGTGTATACTGTACTGGGTGCCTGCCACATTTCAGACAGATGTAGACTAAATCAGGCTTCTCTTTCTTAGTCAGTGAACATTAATACATTTTACATTTCGAGTTGGTTGACTCCTTTTGAAATGGAAATACCGCTAATGGGTATTCGATATGCACCTGAGGGCCACATACATGATAGCATGCTAAAAGACTAAGGCTAAAGCTTCATGTTCCAGGCAAAACATTGAGTTTAGCTGTTTGTTTTTTTCGGAGTGTACATTTTCAGCATCAGGACAAAGCTCCAAAGCTCCACAAATGGGGGTTTAACTAACATGAGCTGTAACCATACAAAATAATATAGGTAGCTAATCATGTGCTCTTTGGCCTTGGAAGTAATGCTGGTATTGCATTGCATACTGCAGCTAGTAAGCTACTTAGCATGCTAACGTTACTGGCTTATGTTAGAACAGTCAAACACCCTATTTGATCTTTTCCTTACATTTCTCCTCTTATGTTTTCTAGTGATGTCCAAATGAAGCTTTATAAACCGCAAATTGTCTTTGTTGACCCCACTAGATGATGCTCTTGGTTTAAAGAAAAAACCTCAATGAATGATAATTCAGTGTGCTTCCAACCCTTTGTTTAACAGAGAGCACCACCTGACTCCATCTGGAACTTGGAAATAAAATAAGACAGTCAGCTAGTAGTGTGATTATGGGAGACAAGCGCTGCTCTCATTTTTTAATGCACAGAGCAGGGATGTTAGAAGAGCAGCTTCGGTTACACAGACAAGACAAGTTTTGGCGTTAGCTTCACACGCTACAGCTAACGACGGAGCTAACAGCTAACGGCGGGGCTAACAGCTAACAACGGAGCAAACAGTGGAGCTAACAACTAGCTAACGGCGGAGCTAACAGCGAAGCAAACGGGCCTGGAGGCCATTTGTGGTCGAGGCAAGAAGGGATACAGCTACGTCCGTGTTTGGTTGTATATGGAAGGGACAAGTTTGCTTCGTGTGGACTCACTGGACCCAGAGTGATCGGATCTGACTGGACCGGCCGACTCGACATGAAGGCGGAGCTTCTCGGGAGGAGCTAAGCGGGGTTACAGATTAGGTGTCCGTGTCCCTAAAGAAGCGCGTATCTGACAGTAGTTTCGCATTACATTAATTAATTTGCACGCAAGTTTTATTTATTTTTATACCGTGTATCCTCCGTGTAAATTCATGTGCCGAACCGAGATGCCTGTACCGTTTTGGTTCAATACGAATACATGTACCGTTCCACCCCTAGGTTATAGTAAGTTATAGTAAGTTATAGTAGTCTTTTGCTACTTGTTTTGATATTGACTCGTTTTGACTGCCGAGATGGCAGCGACCGGAAACAGCTACGGTGAGTTGTTCAAAACCTTTCTTTTTAGTAAATCTGTGTCCACAAACAATGTTCTCAATGCTTGCGTTAATGTATATAGCCCCTGGAGATAGTTCAAGCAAAGTTTCATGCTGTCAAGCCTTCTTAGTGTTTAAAAATAGCTATTTTGAGGCTAGCATAAAAGTGCCCTTAGCTCTAACCATTCAAAAGGCCATTTGACCGAAAAACGGGAATAAGGTAAATCTTAGAAGTGGCGATTCTGTCCTAAATATGCTTTTAAACGAAAGTTTGACTCACATACATTCACAAAAAGACCCTAGGTTGTATTTTGGCGAGAGTTACGCGTTAAGGATTTTAAGGCACTTCATCTTTGATAGACAATAGTCAAGCTCAGTATAAAAGAAGGAAAGCATTTTAATATTACAGTATTGATCAGCCATATCTTTTTGGTTTGGTAATAAAATAGAGAGAAAAGATACTTATTCAACTTTGAAAATATCATATTTTCCTTCATTAATGTGGTTTCTCATTAAGTACAGTATATTATTGACCACACATATCTTGTAGCTTAGCAGTTTGTTTTATAGCATTAAAATATGAGCTTTTTCTCTTTAAGCGTTCTTGTCTGTACTTCTGTACGCATATACTTGTGAAAGTCATTGCAGTCCCAGTTCAAAATCCACTTTTAGCTTCACGTATGGACGTATGGTCCAGATGCCAGGTGGTTCTTGCTCTGCCCAGTTAATGGAGGAAGCTTTGAGACATGGCTTGAGTAAACGTTGGGAGGACAAATATCCTGGTTACAGTACAAGTGCTATCGTTTTAGCAAATGGTATTGTGTCCCCAAATTAAGTTTAGATTTTTTTCAGGTAAGAAATCAACCATTTAGATTTCAAAGTCTATAAATCTAAAAGTATGTCTACTCGCCCACTTGTTCCAATGTTTTCAGAGAAGTGAGGGCAAGGCTGGTTGGTTATCCCAGGAGCTGGCCTTCTAGATAAAGTGTGGTGTACGATATCAACTATGGTTTGAATGAAAATATACATTACAATGATAATCCGCTGTACAGTAATGTTGAAATTCTGATTGATGTTACTGGACTAGACAAGTCTGAAACAGTTACTACAAAACTAAAACAAATAAATGAAATAAAAAATGATTTAGAGACATGGTTAGAAAAAACAGACACACTATGTACCTTGGAACCACGCTCATTGAAGATGATTTCCACATCTAAGATTTTGCCAAATTGCTGTAAAGACAAACAAAAGAGAAACATGTCAGTGATTGATTTTTCTTCTTGTCATCAATTCAACAGAAAATTAAAACCCAACTATTTTACTTCTTGTTTTTGCTGATCCAAATGTCTTGTAAAACATCAACCTGTGGTGTCTCAAACTTCAGAAATGTCATGTACCTCAGATATTGTACTTACACCGAACATTTGCCTGAGGTCTGGGTCTCTAAACCTGAAGGGGATGTTTGAGACATGAAGTCTCTTGGGCTGGGCCTTGCTGTCTGTGCTTTCAGCTACAGTCTGTGTTGGTGGCTGCATGTCCGTCTGGGCTGCATCATCTGTCTGCTGGAAAAAACAAACAAGGACACTGAAACAAAAGAAAGATGTACTTCCTGAATCCAATTTTACAAGATCATTGACATTCTGTAACATGAAACTATTAAGTTTTATTGACATCAAGATCATATGTATATTTTCTTTAAATCTGTAATTATTTAAAATATTTATGGAACTTCAGTTGTGTACTAATAGTGCATTCCATTTGTACTCGGAAGTCGGATTTCTGTGCTCGGAATTCGGACAACCACTGAGTACCCCGAGCTAAAAGTCCAACATGGCTGCCCCGTGCATGAACAGCAGTGAAAGCTGTAGTAACATACAGTTATTAGCACTTCTGTCTTATTTGTGTCTCACTAAATCAGTGGTACACACAGTCCTGTCCATATTCTCTCTGTGGACATGTTACGCTGTTTGTATGCACAAAAAATAGAGTAATGTGTTGCTATAAACTGGTATTGCTAACAATGGCTAACGTGGCTAGAGCTAATGAAAACAATGAAAATCCGACTTTTAAATGGAACGCATTCAACTCGGGTCATTCCCAGCTCCGGCTTCCGAGTTCCGAGGTAAATGAAATGCACTATAACAGGTGGTGAATGCGACAAGAAAGTCGTCTGATTCATTATTTTTTCTTTTAACTTGCTGTCAGTAGGAATGTGTCCCATTGGGTAGATTGACATTTGCTTCCTGTGATCACCTTCACCTGCATTCTATCAAATATCTGATCAGTTTTATGATCTAAAGTACAGCTTAAAGGACTGACAGAGCTGGAAGAAAATTGTACTTTTTTCTACAGCAGTCTGGCAAATTAGATCAGTTCTCCCGCACAGTGCTGGGATCAGGTGTTCATGTAACTGACACAAACGTAATGGCGACTGGTCAGAAGGCATTGGTATTTTAGTTTTATTATCTGTTTATAACAATATCATGACAAAATTTGTCTGAATGTGGCTGTTAAGAACGGGTGTATACAATATGTCTTCATATAAATCAGCTTCCTAACCAACAAAGTAAAAATCAGATGGTTTAGTGACCATTTGTTAAGAATGCAAATAATGTTATGAAGTGCTGATAAGTAAGCATCTGAGCTCACACAACAGCAACACAAAGTCAACTAGTTGAGCTAGTTGTAAACCAGTTAAGACCAAACTTTGCACAAACGTTTGTCTTTTTTATCCAACATCTGTGGTGGATGTGGTGGTATCAGGCCACGTAACCTCCTCATAGATGTGGATGTGTGTTCCCAACTTTGAGAATTGTATAGTTCAGATGTTACGGGTTCCATTTGATGCCCTTGATGGCACATCCCAGAGTGTCAAAGTATATTGGAGCTGTACCACTTTTAATTTGGGTATGCCGTTTAGACCAAAAAGCATGACATTTCAAGCGTTTCTTAAGAGGTTAAGTAAAGTCTGTTAACCATTTCAAAGTGTGCGTCCATTATTAAGGTTATAACACTGGTGACGAGGATTAAAACCGAGTTAGGTCGAAGAAGAAGTTTCCGTGTAGTTTAAGCATGGCTACTGTGGGTTCACTTAGTGAATACGTAGAGTCGGACGGTGACTGGATTGAATACATTGAGAGACTGGAGCACTTTTTTCTGGCGAATGACATTACAGAAGAGGACAAGAAACGCTCCATCCTCCTCAGTGTGTGCAGGGCAAAGACGTATAAACTGATACGCAACCTGGCTATGCCGCGGAGCCCAGGGGGTATTGGGTTTCAGGAGCTGGCAATGATGGTGCAAGACCACCACAACCCGAAGCCATCTGTAATTGTTCTGCGCTTCAAGTTTCATACTCATGCCCGCAGGCCAGGAGTTTCGGTGGCTGCCTTTGTGGCGGAGCTGAGACAGTTATCACAACACTGTGAGTTTGGAGCGGCCCTGGATGACATGCTGCGCGACAGGTAAGTCTGTGGCATCAGTGACGACAGCATGCACAGCGACGAATAATACTAAAGACTTTCAACAGGCCAACGGGAGTGTGCAGCAATGCGCCGTTCATCGTGTGTTCAAGGAGAAAAGCCAGTAAGGTCAGTTGAATGTTACCAGTGCGGGGGAGCACATTTTGCTAATGACTGTGGCTTTAAAGACACTGTATGTCATAACTGTAGAAAAAAGGGACACATTGCAAAGAAGTGCAGAGCTGCTAAGAATAAACAGCAAAAGGATTGGGGGAAAGCAAGGCCCAATGTGAACACACATCACCTGGAGAGTGAGGAGGCTGAGGAGCAGGTTTCCTTTAACATGTTCAACCTCATCGACTTCAGCGAGCCCCAGGCTGAGCCCATCAATGCAACACTGCAGTTAAATGGAACGGAGCTGTAAATGGAGGTGGACACGGGCGCCTCAGCATCAGTGATAAGTCAAGCTACCTACCTCAACTTGTGGCGCTCAGAGGAAGTGCCTGCACTCAAAGAGACTAATGTCAGACTGAGGACATATACGGGTGAGTGCATTTCACTTCTTGGAGCTATATAAGTTAACATTGTGTACCAAGGGCAGGAGGCTACAGCGAGGCTCTTTGTGGTCAAGGGAGAGGAGCCAAGTTTGCTTGGTCGTGACATCCTGCGGAAAGTTCACCTGAACTGGGGGGAAATCAAGCACATGAGAGTGATTGAAGACATCCTAGGAAAGTACGCAGATGTTTTTAAAGATGAGATGGGCACCCTCCATGGCACAACTGTAAAACTATGTATAAACCCCAACGTGCAACCATGTTTCTTCAGACCTCACCCAGTGCCATATGCCATTAAAGCCAAGGTGGAGGCCGAGCTGGAGAGGCTCCAGCAGCTAAGTGTCATTGGGCCTATTGAGTTTTCAGACTGGGCAGCCCCGATTGTGCCAGTTTTGAAAGATGATGGTGAGCTACACATCTGTGGAGACTACAAACTGACAGCAAACCAGGCCTCACAGGTTGATACCTACCCTCTGCCACGGGTGGAGGAAATGTTTGCTACTCTGGCAGGTGGAAAGACATTCACAAAACTGGACATGAGTCACGCGTACCAGCAGCAGCTGTTGGACGAGGAATCCGAAGAGTATGTCTCCATCAACACCCACAAAGGGTTGTTCAAGTATAACCGCCTGGTATTTGGCGTTGCATCCAGTCCGGCTATCTTTCAACGCACCATGGACAATCTGCTCTAAAACATTCCCCATGTGGCAGTCTACTTGGATGACATTTTGGTCACCGGGAAAACAGAGGAGGAGCATCTGAGTAACTTGGGCCAGGTGTTGAAGAGGATGGCAGAAGCCGGGCTGCGGTTGAAGCACAGTAAGTGTGTTTCCAAGCTCCAAGTGCCACCTACCTGGGCCACAGGATTACAGCTCAGGGTCTGTCTCCGGTGGAAGAGAAGGTGAGGGCAGTAAAGGAGGCTCCAAGTCCAAAGAATGTGGCAGAACTCAAGTCGTTCTTTGGCTTAGTTAACTACTATGGCAAATTCTTACCTGACCTCTCCACTGTACTGGCCCCCCTCTATCAGCTACTGCATAAAGACAGCTCATGAAAGTGGCAGCAAGCACAAGAGGCAGCATTCCAGCAGATAAAAGAACTGTTACACTCTGATCAACTGCTGGTGCAGACAGGGATGTCATCCTATCCTGTCCTGTGACGCTTCGCCCTATGGTGTGGGGGCGGTCCTTTCCCAGGATGACTCTGAAAAGCCAATTGGATATGTGTCACTCACTCTCACTTCAGCAGAAAAAGGGTACTCACAGTTAGAGAAAGACGGACTAGCTGTGGTTTTTGCTGTGAAATGGTTTCACCAGTACCTGTATGGTCGTCCCTTTACCATCTATACAGACCATAAGCCCCTTATGGGTCTGTTCAGTGAGTCAAAAGGCATCCCGCCCATGGCTTCAGCAAGGGTACAGTGCTGGGCACTAACCCTCTCAGCGTATTAGTACAAAATAGTGTACAATCCATCCATCATCCATCGTCGTCTGCTTATCCGTGGTCGGGTCGCAGGGGGAGCAGCTCCAGCAGGGGACCCCAAACTTCCCTTTCCCGAGCCACATTAACCAGCTCTGACTGGGGGATCCCGAGGCGTTCCCAGGCCAGGTTGGAGATGTAATCCCTCCACCTAGTCCTGGGTCTTCCCCGAGGTCTCCTCCCAGCTGGACGTGCCTGGAACACCTCCCTAGGGAGGCACCCAGGGGGCATCCTTACCAGATGCCCGAACCACCTCAACTGGCTCCTTTCGACGTGAAGGAGCAGTGGCTCTACTCTGAGCTCCTCACGGATGACTGAGCTTCTCACCC
Source organism: Gymnocephalus cernua (assembly GCA_023631565.1). NCBI lineage: Eukaryota > Metazoa > Chordata > Actinopteri > Perciformes > Percidae > Gymnocephalus > Gymnocephalus cernua. The sequence goes on along the minus strand of CM042441.1, from coordinate 34,310,537 downwards.
TATCTCTAAGGGAGACGCCAGCCACCCTCCTGAGGAAACCCATTTCGGCCGCTTTTACCCTGGATTTCGTTCTTTTGGTCATGACCCAACTTCATGACCATAGGTGAGGGTAGGAACGAAAACTGACCGGTAGATCGAGAGCTTTGCCTTCTGGCTCAGCTCTCTTTTCGTCACAATGGTGCGATAAACTGAATGTAATACCGCCCCCGCTGCGCCAATTCTCCGACCAATCTCCCGCTCCATTGTCCCCTCACTCGCGAACAAGACCCCAAGGTACTTAAACTCCTTCACTTGACACCTCCCCTTCAACTCATTCCCTACCTGGAGAAGGCACTCCATCAGTTTCCTGCTGAGAACCATGGCCTCAGATTTAGAGGTGCTGATCCTCATCCCAGCCGCTTCACACTCGGCTGCAAACCGATCCAGTGAGTGCTGAAGGTCACAGGCCGATGATGCCATCAGGACCACATCATCTGCAAAGAGCAGCGATGAGATCCCCAGCCCACTGAACTGCAACCCCTCCCCACCACGACTACGCCTTGATATCCTGTCCATAAATACTACAAACAGGATTGGTGACAAAGCACAGCCCTGGCGGAGGCCAACCCTCACCTGGAACGTGTCCGACTTACTGCCGAGAACCTGGACACAGCTCTCGCTTTGGTCATACAGAGATTGGATGGCCCTGAGAAGGGACCCCCTCACCCCATACTCCCGCAGCACCTCCCACAATGTCTCCCGGGGGACCCGGTCATATGCCTTCTCCAGATCCACAAAACACATGTAGATGGATGGGCATACTCCCAGGCTCCCTCCAGGATCCTTGCGAGATTAAAGATCTGATCCGTTGTTCCACGACCAGGATGGAATCCGTATTGTTCCTCTTCAACCCGAGGTTCGACTATCGGCTGAACCCTCCTTTCCAGCACCTTGGAGTAGACTTTACCAGGGAGCCTGAGAAGTGTGATACCCCTGTAATTGGTACACACCCTCTGGTCCCCCTTTTTGAACAGGAGAACCACCACCCCGGTCTGCCACTCCTTTGGCACTGTCCCAGACTTCCACGCGATGTTGAGTAGGACAGCCCCTCCACACCCAGAGCTTTCAGCATTTCTGGACGGATCTCATCAATTCCTGGGGCTTTTCCACTGTGGAGTTGTTTGACTACCTCAGTGACCTCCACCAGGGAAATGGACGACAATCCCCCATCATCCTCCAGCTCTGCCTCTAACAAAGAGGGCGCATCAGCTGGATTTAGGAATTCCTCAAAGTGCTCCTTCCACCGCCCTATTACCTCCTCAGTTGAGGTCAGCAACGTCCCATCCTTACTGTACACAGCTTGGATGGTTCCCCGCTTCCCCCTCCTGAGGTGGCGAACGGTTTTCCAGAAGTGCCTTGGTGCCGACCGAAAGTCCTTCTCCATGTTTTTCTCCGAACTTCTCCCACACCCGCTGCTTTGCCTCTTTCACGGCTGAGGCTGCAGCCCTTCGGGCCCATCGGTACCTTGCAACTGCCTCCGGAGTCCTCTGGGATAACATATCCCGGAAAGACTCCTTCTTCAGTCGGACGGCTTCCCTGACCACCGGTGTCCACCACGGTGTTCGAGGGTTACCGCCCCTTGAGGCACCTAAGACCCTAAGACCACAGCTCCCTGCCGCAGCTTCAGCAATGGAAACTTTGAACATTGTCCACTCAGGTTCAATGCCCCCAGCCTCCACAGGGATGCACGAAAAGCTCCGCCAGAGGTGTGAGTTGAAGGTCTGTCGGACAGGAGCTTCCTCCAGACGTTCCCAATTTACCCGCACCACCCGTTTGGGCTTACCAGGTCTGTCCAGAGTCTTCCCCCACCCCCTGACCCAACTCACCACCAGATGGTGATCAGTTGACAGCTCCGCCCCTCTCTTCACCCGAGTGTCCAATACATACGGCCTCTGCTGCCCGGGTCTGGTCCGTCGAGGCCCCTGACCTTCACCGCCACCCGTGTGGCAGCGCACCCGACCCCAGCGGTTCCTCCCACAGGTGGTGGGCCCATGGGCTGGAGAGATAGGTGCCACGTAGCTTTTTCGGGCTGTGCCCGGCCGGGCTCCGTGGCAAACCCGGCCACCAGACGCTCGCTGACGAGCCCTCCCTCTGGGCCTGGCTCCAGACGGGGGCCCCGGGCTTCCTCCGGGCAGGGTCTCTCTTCCTCGTTTTTTCAGTGTACAAGGCAGGTAGCGAAAATGCCAATGCTGATGCCTTTAGCCGACTCCCTCTTCCAGACACACCAAACTTTCCTGCCCCCAGAGACTGTGTTCATGTTGGACAGGCTGTCTAACACTCCAGTGACATCAAAGCAAGTCACAATGTGGACAGAGAGAGACCCAGTGTTATCTCAAGTTAAGAGATGGGTGATGCAGGGCTGGCCAGCAGCTGTTGAGCAGGAGGTGTTTAAGCCCTATTTCAAGCATCAGCTAGAGCTAAGTGTCCAGGATGGCTGTCTTCTCTGGGGATCCAGAATGATTGTTCCACTCCCAGGGCAGGCACAGGTGATGGACGAGCTGCATGACACCCACCCTGGCGTGTCCCAGATGAAGAGCCAGGTCATTTGTGTGGTCGCCAGGGATGGACAGTGCTCTAGAAGATAAGGTAAAGGCATGTGCACAATGCCCCGCTCCACCCATGGGAGTGGCCTGGTCGTCCGTGGTCAAGGCTCCACCTGGATTTTGTTGGTCCATTTATTGGTCACATGTTCCTAGTGCTGGTAGATGCACATTCCAATTGGCTGGACACACACATCATGTCAAACATTACTGCCTCAGTCACCATAGAAAAGCTCAGGAGCATCTTTGCTACTCACGGGTTGCCAGATACTGTTGTGACAGACAATGGCCCCACTTTCACCAGTGAGTTGTTCCAGGAGTTCATGAAGAAAAATGGTATCCGACATGTCCGCACGGCTCCCTATCATCCGGCCTCCAATGGCTTAGCAGAACGAGCCATTGAGACCCTGAAAGATGGTCTACGAAAGATGTCAGGACATACACTGGAAACTAAGCTTTTCAGCTGCTTGTTCCAATATAAGATCACTCCCCACACAACCACAGGCGTCTCCCCAGCAGAAATGTTAGTGGGGAGGAAGCCCAAATCTCACCTGGATCTGCTCCACCCAGACGTTGGAGCAAGAGTTGTCCGGTCGCAGGAAGAGCAGAAAGGGAGGCGAGACCAACATGCTAAAGAGAGGTTTTTAAAGCTTGGGGACTGTGTGTTTGTCAAGCACTTTGTTCAGGGTCCTCCCTGGCTGCCAGGATTCATCAGTTGCCAGACGGGACCGGTGTCCTTTATGGTGGACTTGTTGGATGGACACCAGGATCACCTGCGTGCTAGACCTGTTGGTCCCACAGTGGGACTGAGGAGATCTACGAGGCAGCACAAGCCTCCAGATTGTTATGCAAGACACATTTCTGTAAGTTAGGAAAAGGCCGTAACGTGGAATATTTAAGTACATGAGTACAAAGGGGACCTGAGTTGCATAGTTCTATTTGTTTACATTATGTTTTCACTTAAAGGGGGAGAAGTGTTACAGACTGTAACTATGTCGCTGTGTTTAAGGGTACGGCACCCCGGAACCTTTATTAATTAACCCGCCCTGTTGACATGTGCTGCTCCTGTGTGTTCCTACCTGTGTTTTTGGGCTGCTGCAGACGTTAAGTAAAGTCTATTAACCATTTCAAAGTGTGCAAGCATTATTAACTATCTAAGGTTATAACAGAATTATTCTAAAGATTTTCACATCATTAGTACACCTACCCACTAGGCCTGGCAAACTCGATTCCTTTTAAGGATTCAAGTTACTCCGAGTCACTCACTAAACTGATTCGGGTTGTGCGAGTCACTTGAGTCAGTATTGTATATGACATCGGCTCGAGCCGAGGCAAGCTTTTGATTTGGATAAATGCAATGTTTTAATTTTGAATCTTTTAATTTTATTTGGAAAATTTTATATCCATAAATGTAAATGGTCTGAAAGAAAACCGAATAGTCACCAAGTTAAAAATGACATGAATTTATATTTTTAAACTTTAAAAGGACTGACAAATAAGATGCCTTACAACCTCTTTAATGTACATTTTATGTGCCCTTTTTTCATGTATGTATGTATGCATTTAATGTTTTCAATGTGTATGTGTAATACTAGTACTAATAGTACTTGAATAATAAAGATTTTTGAAGAGAGAAAAAAATAAAAACATGAGTTTGCAATGTTTCGGACTGTCTGCTCGACCTAATTGCATTTTAATATACTACATTTATAAACCAAACCTACAGTAGGCCTAGGTAGGTGACATGCAGAACATTGTATGTTATTTCAGAAGTGAAAGAATGGCTTTTGTTGTGGATTTGTTTTACTCTGAGCTCAAGTAGACACTTCACTCGCTTGTCTGCTACTGATCCACTCATAGCCGGCTGATTCACGGGATTGACTGACTCGCACAATAACTCATGAATCATCGCGGACCCGTGAGTTGTCGACAACACATGAGTTGTCTGCGAGGCGAGCCGAACCGAAGCAAGCTTGTAATGTTTCGGACTGTCTGCTCGACCTAATTGCATTTTAACATACTACATTTATACACCAAACCTACAGTAGGCCTACCAAGGCTACATGCATAACATTGTATTTTATTTCAGAAGTGCTTGCTTTACTCTGAGCTCAAGGACAGACTTCACTTCACTCGCTCGTCTGCTACTGACTCGCGCGAGAATCACCGACAACTCACAGGTCATCGACAACTCACGAGTCAACAACTCACAAGCTCATGAGTTCTCGAGTGAATCCCACAGTCTGCGAGCTTCCGGCTCTGAGTCTGCAGGTCGGGAAGTTTATACCTTGTCTCGGACTGTCTCTCTGCTCACTCAGTCGCTTGAGTTGACTTGTGGAGTTGTTGTTGCCTACAAAACTGTAAGTTATAAAGCTTTTTGCAGCTAAGATGGCTAGGAAATAGTAGTAGCTAATGTTGCAAGAGGTTTGTGTGTGGCGCTGTAATCATTTTAGATTGAATTGTAGTAGGACTCAACTGACCGAGTTAATGATACTAGAGACTCGCGAATCGTGAGTAAATTTAAAGATTTGGGTTAAAGATCTGAGTGAATCACGACTCAGACAGGTATACTACCCACCCCACCTACTCAAATCCAGATATTACTCTTATTCTGAGTTGTAATCAGAAAGGAAAGCATTTTTGCTAGCCGTGACAGTGACGCTGGTAATGTTTTGACCTTGTTTTAGCGTGTGCATGCATGTGTGCGTCGTACCATCGTACCAAAATGTGTTCCTGGAGACACCTACTGTAGTGGGAACTACCAGAGAGGTAGATTTGAGTATTTTGCCAGGTGTTTATGTCTGTCTGTCTGCGGACAGATTTTGTAATAGCATCACAACCATGCAAGATGCAGTCACGAAACTAAACAGCGCGGTAGTTGACATCAAAATGAAGGCTGAGATCGATGGAGATGGGTCTGATCTGAGCACGGGTGCTGAAAGTACGGGGTTAGCAAGTATGAAAGGGACCTGGTTTAAGTGTGTTAGACGTTTAATATTGTTGTTGTTGGTCAGGTTTCCCCTTGTGTCTGTGCCTAGTCTAGTCCATGTGTTTATTTAAGTCCCTTGTGTGTCAAGGCACGTTTAGTTCTGTTGTGTTAGGTTGAAGATTTAGTTTATTTTTTTTTTGGGGGGGGGGAGCTTTTCCCTTTATTATAGTGACAGATGAAGACATGAAAGGGGGAGAGAGATGATGGGGGATGACACGCAGCAAAGGGACACAGGTCGGATTCGAACCCAGGCCGCTGCAGGACTCTGCCAACATGAGGCTCACACGGGTGAGCTAGAGGCCACCCCGAAGATTTAGTTTCTTTATTGCTTGGTTGACCTCCTTTGAATTTGGGCCCTAATTATTCTAGCTTTTAGTTAGTTTATTATGTTATATTAGGATTTATTAATTTTTTTCATTTGTTATAAAACTTTTTTTTCATCATTGTCCTTTGCCTTTTATACTTGGTCCCTGAGAGTCAGCTTAGTTCTCACATTAATAACTCATATTATTGTGAGAACACAGTAACAGACCTTAGGCTAAGGATCCTCAGAGCTCATGAATTAGAAAGAAGGTATACTGTAAATGCTGTCTGAGACAAAGGAGTTCAAGTATCTTATTCACAAGTGAGGGTAAAATGGAGCGTCAACAGTGGGCGTAGTACTCGACCGTTATGGTGAAGAGGGAGCTGAGCCAGAAGGCAAAGCTCTCCACTTACCAGTCCATCTACGTTCCATCCCTCACCTATGGTCATGAGCTTTGGGTAATGACCCAATCAAATGAGTTTCTTCCATAGGGTGGCTGGGCTTAGAGATAGGGTGAGTAGCTTGGAGTAGAGCCACTGCTCCTTCGTGTCAAAAAGGGGTTAGTTGAGGTGGTTTTTCATGCATGTCCAACTTTGCAGAGACTCAGGGGTATACCCAGTTCATGCCTTGAGAGATTATATATCTCGTCCTCAGGGTTCCCCAGCAGCAATACCTTGGTTAGCCTGCTGCCCCAGCAACACAGCCCCGGATAAGCGGATGACAAAGGATGGATAGAGACAAAATTAAGTTTGAACTGGTAAGAGTTAAATATGCAAACACGCAGACATAATAGATGCTCATGCACGCATATAAAGAGTACCAGTAGCAGTCAGTGTGTCCTTTAGCTCACAGTGTGAGTGAGATCAATGGCTGTTAAACAGGAGAGGACTTCACAGTCTCCTGGTACACTGCAAGCGTGTATGTCTGTGTATTACAAAAGCCGTTGGTGTGTCTCTTTGCTGGCATTAGATCTAATCTATTTATGAACAAGTCTTCATCAATTCATTCACCCATATAGAGACAAGGGAGGATAAAGTACAAGATAAGGTTAGGCTATTATATAAGGTTAGGCTATAATGCAATCCAATACAAAAGATCCAAAACTGGCCTAAAATAATTTAAATGAAGCAACAGCTCTCTGACAGTGAAAAAGGTGTTTATTCAATACAAAGTGTATGATATAAATGTGACATTATTTGGGTTATTTGGTTTCTAGTGATCATGTTTCCATGGTTCTTGATTGGTTGAATAATAAATCTACTGAACAAGGAGACTGCTGCCATACCCACATGTAACATACTAACATCATGATCTTATATGAAAGACAATGGTTTCCATTCCTCTTCTCTTTCTTTTGCTCACAAACAGTCCCAAGCTTTAAGTCAGCTAGAAATACAGCCTGTCTGTGTGTTGGTGTGTGTGTGTGTGTGTGTGTGTGTGTGTGTGTGTGTGTGTGAGAGAGAGAGAGAGAGAGAGAGAGAGAGAGAGCTTAAAAAGAAGCAGCATAAGGCCAGCAGACTGCAAGTCTACCATGCAACGCATAGGTATATACATATGGAAAGGAGTGTACACACACACACACACACACACACACAACAGCGATTGCCATCTGTGCAGAGCTCCTCTTTGGTGGCAACATCCGCCTACACTCGCAGTGAAAAAAATAAAACAAACAAAGAGTGAGACATCTCATCTCATCCCTTTTGGCATCAGAAAGTGATATGTGAGGCCAGGCCAGGCTGAATATAGCGTGGTCTGAGACATATGGAGATATCAAACAGAGATGCTTTCTAACATCAGGTTCTCAGATAAGAGACAATGAAATGTAACCTGGAGTAACAATGTAGTGTATAGTGGAGGATTTTCTTTTTCCGGGTGGATCATCAAAACTATTGGTCCTCCTAGTTGTCAATCATTCTGGGATATGTTTATGTAAGGCCGTCGTACGTGCCGTGACCAAAGACAGTATATAAAAGGCCGTGACAGGTCAGCGAGCAGACAGCCACGGCCTCCGACCATAGACAGTATATAAAAGCCTCCGACCGCTGCCCCCCGCTCTCGGCGATAGCTTGTTTGTTGGCCTGTAGCGTGCTAAAGTTAGCTATAGAGATGCTTGTCGTAAATAGATTTCCACTTACCGGTGGCTTGTAGAGCCATGCCGACAGCAACTTGTAACAGAGCGTGCACGAGGAGAACTAGGCTCGTGCATGCTCTCTCGTGCACACGTTTAATAGGCGTTCCCTCTTGGGAGCAGGTAGAGTGTTGCGCATGTGCATTTTTTCAAAAAGTGGAGAGGGCGGTTCTTTTCTAAAATTCGGGAAAATCCTCCATTATACCTTTAATGTAGCCTTGCTAGAGCTTTAAGAGGCTGCAATGTTCTTTACATGCTACTAGTGATGTCCAAATGAAGCACCATGAAGCATTTGTTGTTGTTTTTTTACGCCACTAGATGGCGCTCTTGACTTAAAGAAAAAGGATCAAGGAATTACAACTTAGTGTGCTTTCAACCTTTTGTTGAACAGAGTGCGCCATCTAGTGGGCTCAGAAAATGAATAAAATACTTCATGAAGCTTCAATTGGCCGTCACTATATGCTACATTAAGTAGATTAGCGTAGACCACACAACATACCAACCTCTGGAAATACGGATGGACCTGTGAGTTAAGATTTTCTTGTCAAACACATTGTTCTTCACAATTCTACCTACCAGTACAGGGGATAAAGATGTCAATGCCCTGAAGGAGGTGCCGGAGTTAAGGTCATAGAATCACTCAAATCAAAATGATTTATCCCATTATTAGCATGAATGTTTTCAGTAAATTTTATGATAATCTGCCCATTAAACAACAACAATACTGGCATCTCGGTGAGGCCAAGGGTGATTTTTAAGAGCAAATGTTTAGCCTGATCACCAATACAGTCCCCGGCTGAGCGCCGCAACGTTGGAGTTTACCCCGGTGGACAAGAGGGTCGCCTCCCTACGCCTGCGGGTTGTTGGGGGGAAAACTCTGACTGTTGTTTGTGCATATGCACCAAACAAGAGTTCAGAGTATTCGGCCTTCTTGGAGACCTTGAATGGAGTCCTGTATGGGGCTCCGGAGGGGGACTCCATAGTTCTGCTGGGGGACTTCAACGCACATGTGGGCAATGACGGAGATACATGGAGAGGCGTGATTGGGAGGAACGGCCTCCCTCATCTAAACCAGAGTGGTTGTCTGTTATTGGACTTCTGTGCTAGTCATGGATTGTCTATAACAAACACCATGTTCGAACATAGGGATGCTCATAAGTGTACTTGGTACCAGAGCACCCTAGGCCGAAGGTCAATGATCGATTTTATAATCGTTTCATCTGATTTGAGGCCGTATGTTTTGGACACTCGGGTGAAGAGAGGGGCGGAGCTGTCAACTGATCACCATCTGGTGGTGAGTTGGGTCAGGGGGTGGGGGAAGACTCTGGACAGACCTGGTAAGCCCAAACGGGTGGTGCGGGTAAATTGGGAACGTCTGGAGGAAGCTCCTGTCCAACAGACCTTCAACTCACACCTCCGGCGGAGCTTTTCGTGCATCCCTGTGGAGGCTGGGGGCATTGAACCTGAGTGGACAATGTTCAAAGTTTCCATTGCTGAAGCTGCGGCAGGGAGCTGTGGTCTTAGGGTCTTAGGTGCCTCAAGGGGCGGTAACCCTCGAACACCGTGGTGGACACCGGTGGTCAGGGAAGCCGTCCGACTGAAGAAGGAGTCTTTCCGGGATATGTTATCCCAGAGGACTCCGGAGGCAGTTGCAAGGTACCGACGGGCCCGAAGGACTGCAGCCTCTGCCGTGAAAGAGGCAAAGCAGCGGGTGTGGGAGAAGTTCGGAGAAGACATGGAGAAGGACTTTCGGTCGGCACCAAGGCGCTTCTGGAAAACCGTCCGCCACCTCAGAAGGGGGAAGCGGGGAACCATCCAAGCTGTGTACAGTAAGGATGGGACGTTGTTGACCTCAACTGAGGAGGTAATAGGGCGGTGGAAGGAGCACTTTGAGGAACTCCTAAATCCAGCTGATGCGCGCTCTTTGTTAGAGGCAGAGCTGGAGGATGACGGGGGATTGTCGTCAATTTCCCTGGTGGAGGTCACTGAGGTAGTCAAACAACTCCACAGTGGCAAAGCCCCAGGGATTGATGAGATCCGTCCAGAAATGTTGAAAGCTCTGGGTGTGGAGGGGCTGTCTTGGTTGACACGCCTACTCAACATTGCGTGGAAGTCTGGGACAGTGCCAAAGGAGTGGCAGACCGGGGTGGTGGTTCCCCTCTTCAAAAAGGGGGGCCAGAGGGTGTGTACCAATTACAGGGGTATCACACTTCTCAGCCTCCCTGGTAAAGTCTACTCCAAGGTGCTGGAAAGGAGGGTTCGGCCGATAGTCGAACCTCAGGTTGAAGAGGAACAATGCGGATTCCGTCCGGGTCGTGGAACAACGGATCAGCTCTTTACTCTAGCAAGGATCCTGGAGGGAGCCTGGGAGTATGCCCATCCAGTCTACATGTGTTTTGTCGATCTGGAGAAGGCATATGACCGGGTCCCCCGGGAGACTTTGTGGGAGGTGCTGCGGGAGTATGGGGTGAGGGGGTCCCTTCTCAGGGCCATCCAATCTCTGTATGACCAAAGCGAGAGCTGTGTCCGGGTTCTCGGCAGTAAGTCAGACACGTTCCAGGTGAGGGTTGGCCTCCGCCAGGGCTGCGCTTTGTCACCAATCCTGTTCGTAGTATTTATGGACAGGATATCGAGGCGTAGTCGTGGTAGGGAGGGGTTGCAGTTCGGTGGGCTCGGGATCTCATCGCTGCTCTTTGCAGATGATGTGGTCCTGATGGCATCATCGGCCTGTGACCTTCAGCACTCACTGGATCGGTTTGCAGCCGAGTGTGAAGCGGCTGGGATGAGGATCAGCACCTCTAAATCTGAGGCCATGGTTCTCAGCAGGAAACCGATGGAGTGCCTTCTCCAGGTAGGGAATGAGTCCTTACCCCAAGTGAAGGAGTTTAAGTACCTTGGGGTCTTGTTCGCGAGTGAGGGGACAATGGAGCGGGAGATTGGTCGGAGAATCGGCGCAGCGTGGGCGGTATTACATTCAGTTTATCGCACCGTTGTGACGAAAAGAGAGCTGAGCCAGAAGGCAAAGCTCTCGATCTACCGGTCAGTTTTCGTTCCTACCCTCACCTATGGTCATGAAGGTTGGGTCATGACCGAAAGAACGAGATCCAGGGTACAAGCGGCCGAAATGGGTTTCCTCAGGAGGGTGGCTGGCGTCTCCCTTAGAGATAGGGTGAGAAGCTCAGTCATCCGTGAGGAGCTCGGAGTAGAGCCGCTGCTCCTTCACGTCGAAAGGAGCCAGTTGAGGTGGTTCGGGCATCTGGTAAGGATGCCCCCTGGGCGCCTCCCTAGGGAGGTGTTCCAGGCACGTCCAGCTGGGAGGAGGCCTCGGGGAAGACCCAGGACTAGGTGGAGGGATTACATCTCCAACCTGGCCTGGGAACGCCTCGGGATCCCCCAGTCAAAGCTGGTTAATGTGGCTCGGGAAAGGGAAGTTTGGGGTCCCCTGCTGGAGCTGCTCCCCCCGCGACCCGACCACGGATAAGCGGACGACGATGGATGGATGGATGGATGGACCAATACATTTTAGCATTACCCTGCTAACATTTGCTATTTATATTTATTTTTTTGCTAATTTGGACCTGCTGGAGGTGCTAGACAAAGTCAGGGGATCACCAAGGTCATTAGCATTCATCTTCTAGGGACCATGAATATTGTGCCAATCCATTCAGTAGTTGTGGAGATATTTCATTGGGTAAGTGAAAGCCGGCATGTTTCTAACAGTTGCGTGACATGATGACGTGATGTTGTAGATGGAGACAGCTTAGACCCCAAAAGGACGCAGAGTTGGATAATTTTCTTCTGAACAGGTAGCTAAGCAGTAGCTTCAGGCTAATTTATCACGGCTACAAGATGGGCACATCCATATATTTTATTATTTTTATACTTGTGTTTTTGGAATATTGTCTATACAGTAAGTCTGGATGGAAATATATATTGCACTATGAAATACACATCAGTAATGTGGGTTTGATTGCACATTTATAACAATCCAGTTTCTCTCTCTCCTCTCACATATGGGGCTCACATTGAGGGGAGAGGAGGTTGACGTTGCTCTATAAACACTCCGACAAGATGAGGTCATTCTTCCTGGATGCATACACAGCATACACACTTACAGTACTGAGAGAGAGAGAGGCAGCGAGATGCCAATTTCCACCTCCAGCCACAAAACATGCAAATAAGTCCATCCATTAACAGGTTTTTACAATTTGTCATAAGCCTTTTCCGATATTAAGTTCACTTTTTATAGACACTTGTAATGCAGGAAGCACAGGGGTATTCTATTTTTTTCATTACTTTGACAACAAAATGTGCTCGGTCTGCAACATTTTTAAAAACAGTGAGTCTCATTCAAAATCAACCACCACATTCATGCATATCTACAGCACACTATACACATTTCTGAATGTTTTTTTTGTAAACTATGACATCCATGTCCAAAACGGTGACAGTCACTGTTATGGTAGCCGGAAGTACATTTCTAGGATAATTGTCTGACATCCGGCGTGTGGCTCAGGCACCAGATGTCCTTCCGCTTTTGCTCCGTCTGTGTTGCCATTCTCAAAATCCCATTGCTTTGGGAAACAAGCCACAAGCTGGAAATGGCACGTTCTAAAGAAACTTTGGATGGTGCAACAAGGCAGACCTGCTTTGTTCTTTCAGGGAATGATTGTAAAGATTGACAAAGAATATGTTGAGGTCATTTCCTCTCTAACTGTGACGTTTTATAAAGAATATGTTGAGGTCATTTCCTCTCTAACTGGGACATTTTGGGACTGATTGGTGGGATTGTTGTGGACTAAGTACACACGGAGATACACTGGTAGAGCTTAGCACCGTCCAGGACCCAGACCATATTTTTTATATTTCTTTTGACAGAAATTAGGAAATTAACCAAATATGATCATATTATTACAATATGATTCCACTAAAAAGAGATCAACTACATGCCTGTAAAGTTTAATGACTGCATCTTGCACGGTTATCGAGCCAGGAGTGTAGGGGGGGGGGGGGGGGGGGGCACTTTCCTACTTCCTAACCCCCTACTTCCAGTGCCCTTGCTTGGACCACACCCATTTCTGAACTCTGCCTTTATTTTGAGCTACACACCTGTAAAAGATTTTGTGGTGACAAAATCTGTCTGCAGACAGACGGACACAGAAATATAAACATTTATAAAAACCTGCTTAAAACTGCCTCTGTGGTAGTTCCCACTACAGTAGATATATCCAGGAACACATTTGCCATGATGACACAGACTCACAATGTGAAAACAATACATAAGTCACTGTCGCGGCTGGTAACTATCACCCTATCAGCTAATTGCACCTATTGTTAGAATCTTTGTATCCGTTGTTATTTTTGCTTTGTGTATTTTGTAGTGATGAGGTAAATTTAATTATAAAGATGATTTACATTAGCATTTAGTTATGCTGAAAGATTAATTGTAAGAAGTTATTTTGGTTTATTTTAACATTGTGATGGCATGATTCAGATATTATAGCATAGAAATATATATAATATGATCCCTGTGATATCATGCTGTATATGACATTATAGGATTATTGCATAAGCAGCATTTTACTGTTGGAGCAGATTGAGATAGTGTAAAGTACAACTACCACATCATTGTCAGAGTCTGCCAGTTACTTTGAAGCTCATCACCTTAAAAGCTCTGAATAAGGACCTTTATGAATGGGTATTTGGGGCTTGAGTCTGTGGAGCTAACGCTAACTCCTGCAGCAAGTAAAGAGTCATCTACCGCTATATTAACAGGAGTCGTCAGTCAGATAATAATACAAGTATTAGGCCAATTTTGAATGCCATTCCATCGTTATAAAAAAAAATACTAAGTATTTTAAGTGTACCAATAATTTTATGCTATTCAGGTTCTGGTGTTTATTTCAAAGGAACAATTGGAAATATATATTTTCACCATGTTGTTCAGCCTTATGTGTAATCCTGCTCTTAAGCTTTTCCCCTTATTGTGATGACTGTCCTGTAATGTGGCATAAGCATATAATACATTGGAAAGTGTCCCATGTAGACACAAATAAGTATGTTGTACATAAGATCACCAAAGTTCTCAGTATCTTTCTTTCATGATCATTTGGGGATGGAATTCACTGTTGGGGCTGAAGCATGCAGGAGGAAGAGAAACACAGTCCCAGACACAGATAGGCACACAGAGTAGATGGGGCTAAAAGAATGAGGAAAAGAACAGAGAAATAAAGCAGTGAGAGAGAGGTTTGATGATGTGGGGGAAGGACTGCAGCAGACAGACTGAAGGAAAACTGATGAGACTTCCAGATGTACAGTATGCCGTCTCATTCTTTTCTCTAGTAAAATAGCCTTGGGTTGTGTCAAGGAAATCCTCACACAACATTCTCAGCTTCCAGAACATGCAATGCAACAATGCATTTCTGATAAAGCAGATTATGAACAAATAAATAAAGTAATTATCAGTGACTGATTACTACCTGCAAATGGTTACACAATGCTCCACAATGGGGCTGTGGTGCTATCAGGTGGAGTCAGGTCTTCTTGTTATCATGGCCCAGCCATGCATTCGTCAGTGAAGGTTAATCTTTGATTCTGATAAATGTTTATTGTGTGAATTAAGTTTAAAAGTCCAGCTGAGAAAGAAAAAGAAAACTAAGCATTTTTTGCAGTGCAAAGGGAACACATTATTACTATGCAAAATATTAGCCATTTTTATGACACTTAAGGCCAATGGTGTAATAAATATTTATGAAAACGAACTAAGTTATAAATCCAGTGATCAAATGACAAGCAGGAGTTTTGTCGCCTGCACCACTGTACTCGCATCTGTGGCATTATAAATCATATGAATTCTATTAAAACAGTGACTCAAAAATGGCCTCTAGCGATCACTGGCAATAGTCTTTAGAGAGCTGGAGTGTTGGTGTGATAATCAGATGACACTCAGAAAATAACCCTGTAGGGTCTGTTATAGTCATACTATACAGCTAAACAAAAACACAATGGACGGGATAGTTAGTACCATGGAGTGGAGCTCACCATCACCTGAATGTACACTGACAGGTTGATCTGCCCTGTAACTGGTTATATTGGCATAATTAGATAAGTACTGGTTTGACATGGGACACATTTTAAGTGAGTAAGATTTTATGTAAACCATTAAAAACATGACATAACAGCAGCTACTGTACTGACTATGAAAGCCTGAGACACTTGACAATCAAGCAAACATCCCCCTATAGACCACACAATCACAATGTTTACAGAAACATCCAGGTAGAAAGGTACTGCCGTACAATTTAACGGTGCTGAGAAAACGGGGGAGGAACAACTGGATATACTCTCATCTCATTCATCTAAAATGCATGTTTGATGCGTTCATGCATCAACACTTTCACTAACATTACGTTGGAGACCTAATTTACCGGTTGCACCACAGACTAAAGAAAATTACACTAACAAAACTAGCAGTTAGTCCGACCAGCGGTGAGATGTCGCTGAGTACCAAAACCGGTGCTTCCTAATAGCAATGAGGATTTCGCTGCCTCATTTTGGTGCCACTTAAATGCCTGCGCTGCTCTCTGATGCTCCGAAACAGACTTTAGAAGCAACGGAAGCATCACTGCACCTGACGCTAGTTAATATTACACTTGGCAGTAGGTAATATTAGCCTACCGTTAGCTAGGAGTTAGCTTAAACACAGTTAAAATGCTGACAGCTAAACGGTCTAATATGTGGCTGTATTTCACTGGAAATGATTCCAACACAACAGTCTGCAACTAAAGACACAGAGAAGACTAGCTGCAATTTGACACACCATGGCCACTGTCGGAGTTGGAGTAGTCGGAGAAAGAACACAGATGCGACTTAATGGTGCGTTCAATTGCATCTCGTAAGCTCATTGCGCATTCAAAGTTGTAAATACCCTTTGGCCATCTAGAGGTTCTTCTATTTTTCGTTTAATAGCAATTGACTGGTGAAATAAGTTATTGTTATAAGTTATAAAAACAACACTTTATTCGTCACATACACAGTACAATGTAGTGAAATTTAATTACTGCATTTAACCCGTCCTAAGTATTAGGAGCAGTGGACAGCATCTGGGGAGCAACTTTGGGTTGAGTGTCAGGGACACTTTGACCTGTGGCCAGAGGAGCCTGGGATCAAACTGCCAATCTTGTGGTTGAGGGTCGACCACTCTACCTCTGAGCCACAAATAATAAATACATCATTTCAATTTGACCATATGGCCTTAGCAATGAACAAGCTGTTCTTCAATGTTGCCAACTGTTGTTTTGTGCTATTATTTTACACCCCCAACCGGCACCGTCAGCCACCACCTACCAAGAGCCTGGGTCTGTCCCAGGTTTCTTCCTAAAAGGGAGTTTTTCCTCGCCACTGTCGCACTGAATGCTCTTGGGGGCATTACTGGAATTGTTGGGTCTTTGTAAATTATAGAGTGTGGTCTAGACCTACTCTATCTGTAAAGTGTCTTGAGATAACTCTTGTTATTATTTGATACTATAAATAAAATTGAATTGAATTGAATTTTACTTCTTCATTAAAGTATCGTTTCAGTCACCGTTTTGGCACCGGCACCATTTTAAAAGTATAATTTTAGCACCGGTATTGGAAAAACCCCAAACCTATTTATTAGATGTTAGCAAAGCAACACAGTACATATTATAAGCTCCGCAAAAACTTTGGATAGGTCAGACCACCATGTTCACTTACATACATTCACAACAATGTTACAGTTATGGCTGAAAAATACAATCACGTCCTACAACCCTTTGCCCATGATTACACCCTTATACCTGCAGGTTGTGGTCTAGTTTAACATTCCCATTTCTTCAGGCCACAGTCTTTTACCCATGTTTGCTTGCCTTGTACACCACTATTAATATCTTAAGTTAAACGTTAATAAGTATGCAGTCTATATGTAAGAACCACACTTCCACAAGCGTCCCATAGGAACACCGTGACATTTGGGAAAATATGCTTACCAAACCCAAAGATAGATGAGAAGCCTGATATCAGTTGCATCGCTGTGTCCAGTACCGAGATACTGTAGGTGTGGGGATGGTTACCCTAGTTTACCATAAAGACTGGAAGACCTCAACCAAACCTTAAAGCCCCTATCTGGAGGATATGAAAATGTGCAGCTGCAGACTCCAAGTACTAGTATTAGTAGTAGTATAAGTAGTAGTATCAATAATGACACTGACAACTACAAGTCTCACACTTTCACTACTGCTATTACATGATGTATAGAATATTAACCACACTTAATGACTTAAATCATTTGTTTCGTGTTAAATGTTGGCAACTCATGAAGTAAATATGTAAAACGCTGACATTGTGGTTTGAATAGTAGTTACATGGTTGGAGCAATGTTGAAAACAAATCTCGTCAAACTGCATCTCTGCATCTTAAGCAACAGGACAATACTGCACATATAATGTTAAGTACTGTAGATCTGTTTGAGCTGGCTACCATTCTATGAGGACAGGACTTCTGAGCCACTGCATGTAGTCACTGCAGTAAGTAACTACCACTACAACCAGCCTTTCCTCCCTTTTTTCCGGCCCGGTGTGTGACTTCTATACGATGACCTGTGATTGGGTCCGAGTAGGTGGGGAGGCAAGTGTTCCTCTAAGTTTGGACTTTGTTTGTGTAACCTGTTTTTGTAGGAACTTCCTTTTGCTTTCTATTTTATTTGAAAGATAGTGTACAGGTCAATAATCTTATTTCATTTTGAACGTAGCTGGGTATGCAAAACAAAAACAAAAAATAAAGAAATTTTTTACAAATTGCTCCAAAACCACAATGTCTCAGTTTTATATTTCTCTGCTGCATGTGTTAAATAAAAAAAGTTACATGTATATAGGACAGGATTTAATTGTTTTAAATGATTATTAATTAAGAACATTAAACTCTGAAACTCAAGCTATCTATCGACAACTTAAACACCAGCTTCTCCCATGATGCCTTACTGTGGCTGTGCCGGTGACCGTCTGACTGACAGAGTCTGACCCGCTCTGCTCGCTGTGGCTCTGTGAGGACTGGTACATGTTGAGTGGATGCTCACTGACGGAGGCCTGGACCCCAGTGTAGTCCTGTGGTGCTGCTGGGTGCTGGTGTGGATGTGGGTGGGAGTGTGGATGTGGATGGGGGTGTGAAGCTGTGAACTCAGCTGGAATGCCGTTCTGGGGAGGGGGGGCAAACTGGGCTGTTGGGTAAGCCTGGGCCATGGATGGGTCCGGGGGTGCCGGTGTGTCCTGGTTACCCTGTATGGACAAAGAGATTCACTTTTTAATTTAAAAGACCATGTCAACATTCCATCAGAGGAAGATTTTGGAGATTTTGATCTCTTCCTGCACTCCCTATTTAAAAAAAAAAGAAAAGAATTCTGTTATTGCAATGATTTTTGCCATGCTAGTGGCAGAGCAGGATTGGCAATGTCAGTCGGTCAGCCACTTTGGTCCTAAAATATATTAAAATGACAGATTACCATAATATTTTGTACAGAAATGTGTGACCCCCAGAGGATTACTCCTAAGGTTCTTGGTAATCTTGAGTTTTCATCTAGCTTCACTAGTTGGCATTTTTCATTCAGAATGAAATGTCTCGACAACTGTTGGATAGTTTGCCATGATACTTGGTATAGACATTTCATAGTCCAGATAATCTATCCTCGTGACTTTGGTGATCCCCTGGCTTGTCTTCTAGCACCATCATCAGGTAAACATTTTTTTAAAAATCACTACTTTCGTTTGCGACAAAATACCTGAAAAACTAACTAAACAAACAGCTTTTCATTTGTGATAGCTTGCTAACATCCTAAACTAAGACGGTGAACATGGTAAACATCACCTTCTAAACATCAGCATGTTAACTTTAGAGGAGTACAGCCTTACAGAGCTGTTGGTATTCTTCTTCATTTTAATTTGCCCAACAAGCTGCAGGCCTACGGATGGTGATGTTGGTTGGTCTGTCTTTGTTCAATATATTCCCTACTGTCTAGATTGCAATGGGATTTTGAAGGAATGTTATTGCTCTTCAAACAATAGTATTTAATGCCTCATTTCCACTGCATGGTTCGGTTTTGGTACCAGGTGCTTTTCTCTATTTCGTTTTCCACTGTGGATAAAACCCCTCAGTGCATGTGTAATTCTCAGCTGATCGCTATAGCTGTGACATAATCTTCAATGCGACAGTTCGCTGGATCCTTTCATCTAGTGATGTCCAAATGAACAATTAGTTGTATTTGGTGACCCCACTAGGTGCCGCCTGTGTTTAAATAAATACGATCAAATAATGATAATCCAGAGTGCCATCTAGTGGGCTCAAAAAAATAAAGAAAATTCATGAAACTTCAATTGGCCATCACAAAATGTCTGCACTCAATTGAACAAGCATTTTTTTTTAAATCTGGGGTTAACGAATAAAATCATTGCTTGGCTATTTAAAAATGACTGTTTGGTGCAGGATGTCCTGTGTTGCACTAGTGACGTGTTTTAACTCCACCTTCTAGCATCAGCAAATGTTGCTAATGGAAAGCCAAAAAAAGAGCGTTAGAGTGAAGAAAGTGCTGCTCTGTACCATGTAGTGGAAATGTGGCATTAGTGTCATCTTGGGCCAAAATTTCTACCTGACCGCAATTTGCTCAATGACAACTTGCTGTTGCTAATAATAATAATAATAATAATAATAATAATAATAATAATAATAATAATAATACATTTTATTTATTTGTTTATTATTTATTTAAAGGTGCCTTTCTCGGCACTCAAGGACACCGTACAGGGATACATAGTAAGACATTTAAAAACAGCAAAAAATAATAATACAATAACAACAACAGAAAGAGGCAAAGCAATTGAAATCTAATGGCTGGAGTTCTGTGAAGTTTGCTGTGGATATTATTTGTCCCCAGAGGACGAATCATTTTGTTTGTTTGATGCATAGATTGTCTATTCTTCAATTAAATGTAATGACTCAGTTCAAACTCCACCCCATTGCATCACTGCCAGCACACACACACACACACACACACACACACACACACACACACACACACACACACACACACACACACACACACACACACACACACACAAACACACACACATACACTTACACATACACACAGTAGTCTACTCCATGTAGAGGAAATGTACTTGGAGAGCCGTACTGTCAAATAAGAGCCAATTTGTCCATCATTGAGAGAGCAGGGTTATCCACATGATTATAGAGGATACTCTACATCACAGACACACCGACTGAACAACACACACGCATTATTAAACTTAAACACAGGTGAACACTGTGTTAACTGCACACAAATAAAAACTTCAAGTTATCCCAGAACATTGGCATGGCTAGCTGCTAATGTTGAAGTCATCCAGGCCAAACTGCGTGTCCTTGGATTTCACACTGTTCATCCAAAAGCTACAGACGAGCCACATCACTTTAGGAGACTCTTGAGGGACCTGAGGTAGCCTCATTACTTAGTTAAAGCAGCCTACAGATGCCTTCTAGGGATGCTAATTAGGGGTCCAAGCCCGAGTCTGGAAGAAACGGCGGTAGCAAAAGCTACGCCGTTCGCACAGCAGGGCTGTGGAACCCTATTGTTTTTCTAAGGATTCATCATCATCATAATTTTCCATTATTCTTCTCCGCATAAAAGTCCTGCTAAAGCCTAAACTGTACATGGTGGGCGGGTGCCATTTTCAGGACTGGTCCAGAACCCCGCAAGGACCTCAGGCGCAACAATTGACCTACTTCCACCACTAGGTGGCGCTATAGCAGAACTATAACTTCCCTATAACTTCCAAACCGTACAACATATCCACGTGTTCCCTGCCACGCCCATTTCCGCCTAGACTTTCATGCGTGAAAAATTGTGATTTATGAAAAACCTACTTTTTCGAACGCCTCCTAGACCGTGCGGCCGATCTGTATGAAACTTGGCAGGTAGAACCTCCATCATTTTTATAGGATACAAATTGCGCATATTACGCACAAACAAATTTGTGTAGCTAACTATGAAAACTTACACTTTGCCATATCTCGGCCAAAATAAATGATATCAATGCGAAAATTTAGGTTCTTTCCCATGACCCTCTGGAGGCGCCCCACACATTTTACAAACATTGGCCACTAGGGGGCGCTACAAGTACAAAAAGTTTATCTCATGAAAGGCTCCTCCAATTTTTACCAAATTTGGAGGGTACCATCTAGGGTCACTCCTGAGACCACCTCTACCGTGGGGTACTGAGTGGGCGTGGCCTATGAGACTCACATCTAGTTTCACCCCTTACACTGATGTGAGCCACTTTACAGTGTAGATGTACAATGGGTCATGGACTTCACCTACCAAAAATTACACATGTAGACCACTAGGTGGTGCTATAATTTTTTTTTGCCTTTAACTCCCACATTACACATTAGAAAACCATAAATCCACGTGTTCGTTGAATACATCTGAATCACATGATGTAGGCCACGCCCATTTCTGCTGAGAATTTCTTTCGCATATTGCGCAATGTGCAAAACCAACTTTTTCGAACTCGTCCTAGGCTGTGCGACCGATCTGCACGAAGCCTTGTAGGTAACACCTCCAGATAGACCTGACCAAAAGTTGCAAAAATAATTTTTCTATGTTAAAGTACCAAACAATGACAACAACTTTTCTTAGCTAGCTACCAAACACAAACTTAATTACATGTCGGCCAAATTAAACGGTATCAGCAAAGAACTTGAGAACCTTGTTCAACATCCGACTCCGATGCGCTGTACCTAACTTGGCGAAGACCGACAATTAGGGAGCGCTATAATAAACGTTTATGTTTTTTTGGCAAATAACTCAATGCATTTAAATGGGAAATTTGCAATTGCAATATCTCGACCACAGTACATGCTATCAAGGTCGACACTTGGGATGCTTGTTCGACATGCCACAGTGATGCTCTGTACCAGATTTAGCAAAGATCGGCCTTTAGGGGGCGCTACAGTCAACCAGTTTCGTCCCTTTTGCTCTATCAATGTTGATGGGATATTTGCTACGGCAACGTACTGCAGACCTTGCGGCTCACA
This sequence comes from Gymnocephalus cernua, assembly GCA_023631565.1. Lineage (NCBI taxonomy): Eukaryota > Metazoa > Chordata > Actinopteri > Perciformes > Percidae > Gymnocephalus > Gymnocephalus cernua. Next base: position 34,288,431 of record CM042441.1, on the reverse strand, counting down.
CCTCTCGATATTTACCAATGTTTGCCTCCCCACCATCAGGTTTTAGGTTCCGCTTTCGCGTGCTCCACGGGGCGTCGGGGGCAACTTACATCGGTGGCTTGGACCCCGTCATGACTGCTTGCAGTTCTAGTTTAGATTGTTTTTTTCTGATCGATAGCCAACTCTAGTTAACCAATCATTAACTGTTAAATGACAAGCAGGCAACAGAGTCCCAGTTCACCCGTCCGGGACACTTGGACGTACTTTACGTGCTCAGCGTCCGCGGACAATTGCAGACTTGAAAGGTCATCTAACTCTGCCTCTCGCGTTCTCACGCTGAAAATGGCAAGTTTTGAAGAAAATTTGGATTGTGCATTATCTTTCAGGGAATGATTGTAAAGATTTTCAAAGAATATGTTTACGGCATTTGCTCTCTAACTTTGGGACTGATTGGTGGGATTGCTGATGGCGAAGTACACACGGAGATACACTGGTAAGAGGCAATGAGGTTTAACCATGTATCAGCTCATTTAAATAACTCACGTTACTGTAATGTGTCAACAGTTAACTTTATTTAATATTGGATGTGGCGTTTTCTTTTGCGGGGTGCAAATGTTCCACCAAAACAAGTTCCTTCCTGAGACTATTCTGCAGAGCCACCGTCGCTGCGTCCAGACAACACATTCTCATTCCCATCGAGTAAAATACATGGTCAGGTGCCTTTGGTGCTTTTATTGACCCTAAAAGTCTCCTTTAGCGTCAAATCTAAATGCGTTTTATCCAAACACACTGTTTTGGGACTATTAGCGTCACTTTGGACGCAGTTAGGTTTAGGGTATGATATGGTGGGTGGGTTTATAAAAGGTACGTTTACGTGACACGCAGGACATCAAAGGGACAGTTGGGTTTAGGAAAAGAAGAAAGTGACATTTGGGTTTAGGAAAAGATCATAGGCGGGTTTATAAAATGCACGTTTCTGTGACGTGGGACACAAACCCCGGTCTCCGGGGTGAAAGTCCTGTGTTGTTTGACCCTTCCACCACCCCAACCAGCCTCCCCATGAGGAATTTCGGGCTTTAATACTACTCGCAACTGTTGTTTCTCGTAATACTACGTCATCTTCACGCGTCATGGACCTGCTGCTCTGCCCGGTGCATTACATACACACGCTGAGGGGTGCTTATTGCGTCGTATCTGTCACTGACAGCCAATGACCACACATCCGTATTTTACGAGTTGGGAGTGAGAAATGGTTGGTCCAGAGCTTAGCCCTGCCCAAGACAATTGTGATTGGTTTAAAGAAACACAAACAACCCACAGCATTTTTTTCTCCTATCCTAAAATTGATCTGTGTTGTAGCCAGACTTAATTCCACAGCGCTGTGGAGAGACACGCTGCCTATAATGCTACCTATCAAAAAGCTACAGACGAGCCCTTCCTGCTTCCCAAAGTACGGACCGAGGTCCGCATCTGGACTGAACAGCAAGTCAATCCCAACCCAGCTTATACCACCTATACTTATACCAAAAACAATACCTTTTAAAATGGTACTTTTTTTTTTTAAATACATTTTGACACATATTGATCATGACAATTCTGAAAATTCTTAGTGACATTGAATATATAGTAGTGGTGTTAACAGACTGTAGTTGATCGAGTTAAATTTTGTTAATGCCAAATGTTATTTTGTTAATGCCAAATGTTCCAGACATCTGACCTTTGAGTAATAAGTTTGAGAACCCCTGCTCTATAAAATAAGTAGAGCCCATACAGCAGCATCACTTCCCTTCACCTTGGACACATCGTGTCTGTTGATAAGTCTGCCATTTCTCAGTTCTGCCTCCCCTTTAGTTGCATATTGAAATATAACACTTAATAATACAAGTGTAAATGCACAGACCTGTGATTAGATATCAATAACCAGATGTGTCAGGGCTCATAGAAATCAGTGCAACGTTTTTCCTCTACACCAGATGTAGAGTGCAGTTGCCCTTTTTAGATACAAACTCCCTGGACTGAAGGAAGACATTTATCAACATTGAATAGAGAGAAGTATATGTCCTGTATTACAGTAATCCCATACAGTAGTTGTAGTAAGAGGATGTATCTTAAAAATCAGCACCAAAGGAACAAAACTAAAACATACGTCTTAGTTTTAGAAATGTGGTTTCAGCTGGCTATAGCTATGATTCCCAGAAATTAGTGGAGATACAAAAGAAAGTCAAGGTGCCTCAAAAACACTTAAGAGCGTGGTGTGTAAGTATGTGTGTGTGTGAGAGAGAGAGGTTACTCCTGTGGGATATTTATATCTCAGCCATTACAGAGTGTAAGCGAGAGAGAAAGAGAGCGAGAGAGAGTTGCAGTCATATGTAGGAAAAAGAGAGAGAGAGAAAGGGATGCAGACAGTGAGTCTTGGCTGAATGCTCTGCTGTGTAATGAGAACCACATTTAGAAGGCTGAAATATGCTTTACGTGGCAGAGCACTGCGCACACACACACACAGACACACACACACACACACACACACATACACACACACATACACACACACACACACACACACACACACACATACACACAGATACACACACACACACACACACACACACACACACACACACACACACACACACATACACATACACACAGATACACATACACACACACACACACACACACACACACACACACACACACACACACACACACACACACAAAACTAAACGAATACAAAATTGGGAATAAGCGCACAGAGAGGGCAGGATTTGCTCTCCTTCCTCAGAGTAAAATCATCACTCGGTATGCTTCCCTGTGTGTTACTCTACTCTTGAAGTATTTCACTATTTCTCAAAAGACAATGTCGATTCTACTCAAATGTGTGTCTTGCGTTTTAAATGTTGAATGCCTTTGTCCTTCCTCCATTGATTGAATGTTTATCTTACTTCTGATAAAATGTTATATTGACCAGACTTCTGAGATTTTTTACTGTAGCCTGTTGTCACATTGCATTTATGAAAGTCAGTGGCCCACTTTACCAAATGACATAACAAGTTGTAGTATAGTACAATGTGGGGTTTATTTTCATAGATCTGGCCATCAGTTGCATCAGTTAGGATAACACTGCCGTCACCAAAGAGATTTCTAAAATCTTGGAAATCTGAAACATCAGTAATGATAGGCTAGTCCTAAATGAGCAAGAATCACAAGCAGTTAGATGACTGTTTATAATAGTAAAACTGTGTGTGCAACTACAGTAAATATGGAAGAAGATAAAGATAAAGCAGGAAGTGAGTCTGTAAACTTCAATGGATGTTTACAACGGGCAGTTTAGGTAATTTTACTGTTGCCTTTCTTTAAAAATCTGGGTGTTTGTTTCCAGCCACTCGTATCATCTGATCACACTATTTTAAGTAATATTGCCTTAAAGTAATTACTTTGTTGAGTACAATGTAAAATCTGAGTTGTTATGTATTCCTCTCAGGGCAAAGTTTGAAAAGTTGACTAGAAGCGACCCAACTCAGGAACCACTAACTCAGCCTTCTTGCATTGCACACACATTTCCTTTGATTTGTTATGCTTATCATACTCTTCTTGATGATGTAATGTATGTGATGTACTATGATTCATCCTTTTGTTTTGTATATGCTTTGTCCTGTGTGTTAAGTGTCTGACTGCAGTAGATGTGACAGAAAGGCATAACAGTTGTGTTAATCCATACCTCTGTTTATTTCCTGTTTTTCGGAGATTTATGGATTAACACAACGTTTCTGCCTTTCTGTCACATCTCCCACCAGATCACCTACAAAATCCTGGTCCTCACCTACAAAGCGCTCCACCATCTGGCCCCCTCATACCTCACTGACCTCCTCTCCCCCTACCAACCCTCAGGGTCCTTCAGATCCCCCACAGCCGGTCTCCTCTGCATCCACAAGTCCAACCTCCGCAGTTTTGGGGACAGAACCTTCTCCAGGGCAGCTCCCAGGCTCTGGAACTCCCTCCCCCAAGAGATCCGCACCTCTGAGTCCCTCACCATCTTCCAGTCCCACCTCAAGACCCATCTCTTCACCTCTGAGTCCCTCACCATCTTCCAGTCCCGCCTCAAGACCCATCTCTTCACCTCTGAGTCCCTCACCATCTTCCAGTCCCGCCTCAAGACCCATCTCTTTACCTCTGCCTATCTGTAGTCCCCTTTTCTTCTGTGACAGAATCTTGTTTTGCTCTGTCTTGTTTGCTTTGTTTTGTTTTGTCTTGTATTGTCCTGCTTTGTTTTACTTTCTAATCTAGCTCCCTGTAAAGCGACTTTGAGTCTATGAAAAGCGCTATATAAATTCAATTTATTATTATTATTATTATTATCTACTGCAGTCAGATTCTCTGGGAAGGAATCACGTCACATGGGTAGGACCTCGTAATGACATCTCCAACATGTTTAGAGGCTAAAAGCACATTTAAAACCTGCCCTGTTTCAGCCTGTTGGGTGCTAACTCTAGCAGGAGGAGAACACGGTGTAAGCAGCAACGATTGGTTTAGTTTTTCTTGCTACTTACAGCACTCCACATTTACAACCAACAGAGCTACGGGTTGAAAAAGACCGGACTTCTCCTTTAAAGCTTTGAATAAACAATGATATTAGATTTTTTTTTTAACTGACTTCTGTATTTAAATATATTTAGTGAGCCACACAACATGTTGTGCAAAGGCTATTTTTACATTAAAGCATTGTTATAATTATCAATGGGATTTTGTATGACTTTTTTTTCTAGAACAAAGTAAGTAAGGGACCCCCTCATGAGCAATATGAACAGGGGGAATGATTACAGCAATAACACCCTATCAACATACATACATTTGAGTATTGTAATAAAACAGACTTGAAACATCGGAACCTATTTTTTTAAGCTATCTTACAACAGTACAACAGTACAATAGACCAAATTACAACATTTTTGTTTAATTTGTACATGTTCCCTTCTAAGAAAAATAAACAAATAGTAATATTTATCTCCATCCTTCTTTCCTATTTACCTTACTCTGTTTTTCTCTTACTGCTGAACAAACAACAAATCTTTTCAGCTTGCAAGGTGTCTTCATTTTCAAAACAAAGCTGCTGCTCCTCTCGCACTCTAATGCGTAAATTCATTGATTTTTGCTAGCATCTACCGTAGATGAGAATGAAAGAAAATGAAATAGAAAGAAAGAGATACAAACCGACACACATAAGCAGAGCCCACAGCCCTGCGAACCCACTTGCACCGCATTCATACACTCACACACAAACACTCATAAGCACACACACAAAAGGAGCATGCAGCACGCTGCCTTCTGCAGTCACAGCACAAACAGTGTGGAGCGAGAAAACGACAATGAGGAGAGAGAAAGAGAGAGAGAGAGAGAGAGAGAGAGAGAGAGAGAGAGCGATGGGGGAAAGAACAGTGTGTATTCTCAGAAGTACCTGCTCTACCATCTTGCTTTTGCCTTCCTCCGTGAACATCCAGCTGTGCTGTAAAGTCCAGCCTGCCAGTGACTGCCTACAGCTAGCATCAATTATGGTGTTGTATGTGTATGTGTGTGTGTAGTGGAGGAATGAGCAGAAGGAGGAGGTGCCACTGTGAATGAAAGTAGCATTCCCCACACATGTTTTCACCACTCTCTTCTCTTTCCTCTCTCATAATTCTTCACTTCTCCTTTATATGTACTATTTTTTCCCCCTGTCCCTTCATTTTTGTGCTTTTTCTCATTTGGTCTACATTGAACTATATGGAACGGATAAGCGGACGACAATGGATGGATGGATGGATGGATGGATGGATGGATGGATGGATGGATGGATGGATGGATGGATGGATGGATGGATGGATGGATGGATGGATGGATGGATGGATGGATGGATGGATGGATGGATGGATGGATGGATGGATGGATGGATGGATGGACTATATGGCCAAAAGTGGACACCCTGACATACTTTTGTGTCCCTTTGGTCTGGGTCTGTTTTTCCTGGTTTAGGCCCTTTAGCTCCAGTGAAGAGAAATTCTAATGTTGCAGCGTATAATAATATTGTAGACTACAGCAAGCTTCCAGCTTTGTGGCAGCTTTGTCCCTTTCCTGTTTCCACTGTTTCAACATTGGAAGATATCTACTTGATTTGTCTTATTTCATATCTGACCTCGTAACTAACCTCATATAGAGAGATGAAGTACCTCCCCTTATTTCAGAAATAAATATGTACGGTAGTTAACGACAAGAGAGAGAGAGATCTTGTTTGCATTGAGCCATGAATTTCACATACAGTATGTTGATTCAAAATGATTTAAGAATGGATGTAATTCATCAAGAAAGTCACAGTTTGTCCCAAAACTGTTGAAATATACAGTAAGACTGAAAATGTGTAATTAGAAAGACTACACACTTAAAAGTCGCCTAAGAAAAGTCTTTCTAACTTTCTCTCTAACTGACAGAGATGGGAGTAAGTCACACATGGGCAAGTCACAAGCAAGTCTCAAGTCTTAACCTTCAAGTCTCAAGCAAGTCCAAGTCATTTTGTGTGACAATCAAGCAAGTCAAGTCAAGTCATACAAAAGTTTCCATTTTTAAACAAGCTAAAGACAGTGGTTATAACTGCTGGAGTTTTATTTGCATTTTTTCCTACTCAATATTCAAAAGACATTGCGTCCAAGCCACATATATCTGAACAGTTTAAATGTATAAAGATTTAAAAAAGCACAGCCTAAAACTGATATTAGGCCAACAAAAATATCAATATGCCTCAAACATGACATCAAATCATGAAATTCATTCAAACAATTCAAGTATAATGGTTTCTAAGTCAAATAATATTCTTCAAACATGCCTCACTTTTATGGGACAGAAACACATTTAACCTTTCCTTCTCTTAAAGAAAAAACAACATATTCTTTAAGAGTAGCTGAATCCCACCACCTTTGCATAATTTGGAGAGATTGATAGTAGGCTATATGTTAATATTTGTCAGTGTATTTGTGAGTGAATGTGTGCGTGTTTGAGAGTGAATGAAAAGTTATTAATATTGGTGAGTGAATGTGTGCATGTGGTGTGTGTGAGTGCAGTGTGTGTGTGTGTGTGTGTGTGTATGTGTGCCTAGCTTCATTCACATACTTCATCTGCACAACTGCGTGTGTGTCTGCATGTGTGTGTGTGTGTGTGTGAGAGAGAGAGAGAGAGCAGTTTGTTGTGTGTATGTATACAGTGTGCCTAGCTGTATTCGCTCTTACCGCCACCTTGAACAAAGAGGGGAGGGTGTGCTTATTCATGGCCCAAAACTGAAGGGAGTTCTGTTCATCACAAGCGTCCCAATAGTGGTTCAGCTGAATATGGGGACTGGAACCTGAATCTTTCCCGATTTGAAGTGTCTGATTAAATTCGCCGCGGTGGTGGTTGACGTTGGATATTTTTGTACAGCAGACCTTGCAAACTGCCGTTCGTTTCTTCTTTGCCTGGTCAGACGTGTAATCCTTATAGCCAAACTTTATTATTTTCGGTGCAGAGGAATCCATGACGTTAAGTAACAGCCGTAGCCAGTCTCGTTTACTGCAGGTCTGCCGCCGTGTGGCGCGTCACCATAACAACGGGCTCCCGCGCATGCAACAGCACTAAAATTGTAACGTTAACTCCTCCTCAATATCAGAGGGGGAAAATATATATTTATTAAACAGAAAATCAAGTCATTTCAAGTCATTTGACTCAAGTCTAAGTCAAGTCTCAAGTCATGAATGTCAAGTCAAAGTCAAGTCAAGTCTTTTATGAATGTTTATCAAGCAAGTCTCAAGTCCTAAAATTTGCGACTCGAGTCTAACTCGAGTCAAGTCATGTGACGTGTGAGTCCCCCATGTCTGCTAACTGAATATGTGTTTTTGTATCAGAATGTACTGACACCAGCATCAGGTCTTGCTTGATCTTTTTAAAGTGGACATATTATGCTTTTCCGTATTTTCTGTCATATCTACAATGTTATAATGTTGGATTTTCATGTTAAACGTGGCCAAAACTTCAATTAATGAGGAAAACGTATTTTAGGGAAATCCCCGAGCTAAAACGTTCAGATTTCCGACTATTCTGAACGCTCCGGTTTCAACAGTTTTTTTCTACTCTCGGCTAAGTCTTAAGGGGTTTTTATAGTCGTCTGTAGAATAGACGGCGTAGGGTCAGGCGTAGACGCAGAAGGGTCTGCGTCTACGCCAGACCCTACGCCGTAGCCTGACATGCACCTCTCGAAAAATGTAACTATACGTCACAGCGACGCACGTGGCTTTGTAGTGTTGCATTTCCCCCCGACTCATTTCCTGGTTCTCCTTCTCCATAAACAACATGAAATCAAGGAGAGGGTTAACTTTTCCTGCTCCAGGTTTCCCACCGTGGTCAGAAAGAACAGAGGAGACACTTTGTTTCTCTCACTATGACTGAGAGTCACTACTCACTCCGGAGCTAATCGCTGTCACTCTCTCACTTCCTCTTCGCTCTCACTCCCCGCACACACACACATGCCGGCTGGACGCACACACCAGTGCACAAGTATAAACATCAGGCCACTTACGTAGGCTATGGAGAAAGCTCTGCGTGGAGCCTCCGCACAACAGTAAAACGGCCTTTACGCAACTCTAAGCCGGCCTTCCATGACTGGTCGTCTGCTCCAAGTAGGCAGGACTGGAGTGTTTGTTTTTTTATGCCACTGCAGCGCAGTTAACAGCGCAGTGGCTGTTAACAGCGCAGTGGCTGGTGGTGACGTTTACGGTAAGCGTATTGCCTCATTTCCTGTGTTCTTGTGTTGTGTTACGGACGCTTGTTTGCTGCTCCAACAAAAACTTACTCAACTCTGCTTTATTTTCTAATTTAGCGGCTATTTGCCTGGATTACATTTAAAACAACGGGGCATAAGCATAAGCATTTGTTTAATTTAGCGGCTATTTGCCTCAATTGCATTTAAACTAGCTTGCTAGCTAGCTAGCTAGGCCTACACTTGCTTTGCTTAGAGCCCGCATCAACGGGGCATAAGCATCTATTTAACTTAGTGGCTATTTGCCTCAAATTGCATTTAAACTACACCAGTTACACTCAAGCACGTAGCTATAGCCATCTTCCCTTACGACTGACCCGCTGATCTCACGATTGTTAAAACGCTGTTAGCTACTTTAGCTTAGCCATTAGCAATGGCCAATTCCTCTCCATCTCCTGCTCTCTCTTGCTCTGTGTGTCAAATGTTCAGCTATTCCTCTGCCTCCTTTAGTGATAATGACACTTGTAATAAATGTAGTTTATTCGCTGTTCTGGAGGCGAGGCTTAGTGAGTTTGAAGCACGGCTCCATACTATGGAACCAAAGTCATATGCTTCCATAGCTAGCCAGCTTAGCGTAGCTGGTGCGGCCAACATACTGTAGCTTCTACTAGCAGTCCCCCGGCAGACCCCAAGCAGTCGGGCGGGTGGGTGACTGTCCGAAGGAAGCATAGCACTAACCATAAACCGGGGGGTGCACATAGCGGCGGTCGCTCTAAATCGGGGCATCCTCAACTTTCTAACAGGTTCTCCCCACTCATTGATACAACCGCTGAGAAGCCAATTCTGGTTATTGGGAGCTCTATACTGCGAAACGTTAGGATGACGGCTCCAAGAAAAGCGTCTGCGGTCGTGTGCGTTCCCTGGGGCCAGAGCGGCCGATATAGAATCTTATCTAAAGCTGCTGGCTAAAAATAAAAATAACAGTAAATACAGTAAGATCATACTCCACGTAGGTGGCAATGATACCCGATTATGTAAATCGGAGATCACTAAAATTAATGTTGAGTCACTTTGTGCATATGCAAAGACTATGTCAGACTCAGTAGTCTTCTCTGGACCCCTGCCAAACCTGATCAGCGATGAAAAATACAGCCGCATGTCAATGGTGCCCAGCTAATGATGTGGGCTACATAGATAACTGGAAGACGTTCTGGGGAAAGCCTGGTCTGATTAAGAGGGACGGCATTCATCCCACTTGGGATGGAGCCGCTCTCATATCTAAAAAACTGACCGAGGTTATTATCGGTTATAAACCATGACAACCCAAGGTAGATATTAGTAATCAGAGGTGCAGTGCAACGCGTTCCTCTGTGCCTCCGTTAGAGCAGCCGCCCTCTCATAGTCTAATAACCACGGTGTCTGTCCCCCGACTTAGATTGGTTAAATCAAAGGTTAACAAAAGAGGAGCTATATTTAACAACCTAATTGGAATGATGGAACAGAATAGGAAAATCAGATGTGGACTATTAAATATTAGATCTCTGTCTTCTAAAGCAGTATTAATAAATGAATTGATATCAGATAATCAAATTGATCTATTCTGTCTTACCGAAACCTGGCTGTGCCATGAAGAATATGTTAGTTTAAATGAAGCCACTCCTCCCAGTCATAATAATACTCAAATTCCTAGAGGATCAGGCCGAGGAGGGGGAGTTGCAGCCATATTTGATTCATTCCTTTTAATTAATCCTAAACCTAAACTAAATTATAACTCGTTTAAAAGCCTTGTTCTTAATCTTCAACATCCAACATGGAAAATAGTACAGTCAATTATATTAGTTGTTGTTTACCGAGCTCCAGGTCCGTATTCTGAATTGTTATCTGAATTCTCAGAGTTTTTATCATGTGTAGTCCTAAAATCAGAAAAAGTACTTATTGTAGGTGATTTTAATATTCACATGGACGTTGACAATGATAGCCTTAGTATTGCTTTCAACTCACTATTAGATTCAATTGGTTTCAGTCAGAGTGTGCATAAGGCCACTCACTGTTTTAACCACCAGCCATCTACCTGTCTCTTAGACCCCATCCCAACAAGGCTACTTAAAGAAGTGCTACCAATGGTTAACATTTAATTATTAGATATGATTAATATGTCTTTATTAACAGGTTATGTACCACAGTCATTTAAAGTAGCTGTGAAAAAAAAACCTCTTCTGAAAAAACCCACCCTCAATCCGGAGGATTTAGCCAACTATAGACCTATATCTAATCTTCTCCTAATCCTTGAGAAGGTAGTTGCTAATCAGTCATGTGATTTCCTACATAGCAATAGTTTATTTCAGGACTTTCAGTCAGGATTTAGAATGCATCATAGCACAGAGAAAATTACTAATGACCTTCTAACTGCTTCAGACAAAGTACTTGTCTCCATACTATCCATACAATCAAACCAGATGAAATCAGTCAGTTAACTAAACTCCAAGCATGTATCAAAGATATAAAATCATGGATGACCTACAATTTTCTGATGCTAAAATCAAGCAAAACTGAGGTGATTGTGCTGGGATCTAAACAACTTTGAAACTTACTATCTAAAGATATGGCTACCTTGGATGGTATTGCCCTGGCCTCCAGCACTGCTGTCAGAAATCTAGGAGTTATTTTTGACCAGGATATATCCTTTAATGCCCACTTAAAACAAACCTCAAGAACAGCCTTTTTTCATCTTCGTAACATTGCCAAAATGAGGAACATCCTGTCTCAGAACGATGCTGAAAAACTAGACCATGCATTTGTTTCTTCCAGGCTGGACTATTGTAATTCCTTACTATCAGGAAGCTCAAACAAGTCACTTAACACTCTCCAGCTGATCCAGAACGCTGCAGCTCGTGTACTGACAAGAACTAAGAAAAGAGATCATATCACTCCCGTATTAGCTTCTCTGCATTGGCTCCCTATAAAATCCAGGATTGAATTTAAAATCCTCCTCCTGACCTACAAAGCTCTAAATGGTCAAGCACCATCGTATCTCAAAGAGCTCATAGTACCTTACTGTCCCACTAGAGCACTGCGCTCCCAGAATGCTGAGTTACTAGTGGTTCCTAGAGTCTCTAAAAGTAGAATGGGAGCCAGAGCCTTTAGCTATCAGGCTCCTCTCCTATGGAACCAGCTCCCAGTCTGGGTCCGGGAGGCAGATACTGTCACCACATTCAAGAGTAAACTTAAGACTCTCCTCTTTGATAAAGCTTATAGTTAGGGAGTGAGGAGTTGCAGCATCTGCCTAGCCGGCCCACCTGCTTCTCTGTCCCAGAAATGCTTGTTACTAACCTAGCCCTGGGAGTTTGCTCCCCGGAGTCTTTCTGTTTCTTTTCACCCAGGATGAAATCCTGGGATTAGGATGGCACCAAAATCATGGTTCCAGCTGTTGTTTTCCCTGCTATGCCGTGCTGCTCCCTGCACTACTACAACCACTATTTCTAGTCACTGTTTCATTATCTATACTGTGATTGTTATTGCCACTGTTCATAACACCCCAACCGGCACATCAGACATCACCAACCAAGAGCCTGGGTCTGTCCGAGGTTTCTTCCTAAAAGGGAGTTTTTCCTCGCCACTGTTGCACTGAGTGCTTGCTCTTGGGGGGATTTGTTGGTTTTTTTGTAAATTATAGTGTGGTCTAGACCTACTCTATCTGTAAAGTGTCTTGAGATAATTCCTGTGATTTGATACTATACTATACTTCAATATATAAATTTAATTGAATTTAATTGAACATTGTCGCTGTAGCTACATGCTAACAGCTAACCATTGGCTGCAAGTGTTATTAAAGGAACACGCCGACTTATTGGGACATTAGCTTATTCACCGTAACCCAGAGAGTTAGACAAGTCGATACATACCCTTCTCATCTCCATGCGTGTCGTAACTCTGTATGACGGCTCCATCGTTAGCTTAGCCTAGCACAGATCACAGAACTATATTCTCAGAAAGGGAAGCACTGCTACTTGGGCGGAGAGATATGCTGCAGCTCTGCTCAGAGCTGCAGCATATCACTCCGCCCAAGTAGCACTGCTTCCCTTTCTGAGAACATAGTTCCCAGTTTATATACGGTTAGAAGATGGCTGTGTCTCATGTGACGTTATTTGTACACGCTGTGACTATACAAATCACAACATGTAAATAGGAACATGTTGCCGTTATTTTGTCACTTACTCGGAGCAGTAGGCTAGTTGGAGCCGGTTACCTCCAGGATCTGTGCTAGGCTAAGCTAACGGTGGAGCCGTCAGACAGAGTTACGACACGCACGGAGATGAGAAGGGTATGTATCGACTTGTCTAACTGTCGGGGTTACGGTGAATAAGCTAATGTCTCAATAAGTCTGCGTGTTCCTTTAAATTCTCCCCAAATCCGGGTTGCATTACTGCTGAAACATGTCAGATTGGGTAGTGTTTTCATTCAGAAGCCTTTATCTGAGATATCCTTATAATCCTTAGTCAAGCACGTCACCTGCAAACGGGATCTCCGTTTGCTGACGGGCGCAGCTTCGCTGGAGCTCCGACTGCTGTCTGTCCGCGCGGCCGTCTGACGGCATCAGTATTACATTGACACAGTTCATTACCTGTTAAAAACGTCTCGTTGTCGCGTTAAATAGTAGTCCAATTCAGTGTTTTGGTACAGTTGGTTTTACAGTTTTTCTCAGTCGCTTTGGTGTGTTTTTTTTCCCTAACATGCAAAATAATAAGTGCATTTCTCAGAACAATTTGTACAAACTGCAGTATACAATAGATATGTTTCTATAGCTAGTCAGTCACTAAAAATCCTAAGTACATCTCTCAAAAGTAAATATTCATGCCAATGATCATGTCAGTGTCCTCAGAATAAGTCATTGAGTCATTGTTCACGAAACAAGGTCGTCAAAATGTTTAGGCATGCACTTTGACAGTATTACCTGATGTAAACTTAGGCTACAGTTTGGATGACAGTTACTGTATTGAAAATGCACAAGGCTGCACTTCTATGGCATATATCAATTTCAACAGTACTATTTACATATTACTGTATGTGGGTTATTGATTGAAAGACACTGGACAGGATTTAGTTTTTCACAGCTTTTACTAGTGCTACTTTATGAAAGAAAAAAACTAAATAATTTACAGTAAGAAGGGGGGGCACAAAGGAAAAAAAACTAAATTAGAAAGAAACACAGGAAACACCCCTAAGGCACAACTTTGCCTGCAGAACTGTTCTAGTGCTGTCTCTACACATCCAGACGTTCCTGTCTGTCGGCCCACATATTCTCATCCACATCACACCGGATATTTTCCCTTGCAATGCAACGTGGAAAGAATCTTTTGGAATGCCTTATCCATCCTCTGCAGGCATCTTCTGTGATGTCCTCACATACTGCATCCATAGCAGCCAGCAGGGTCATCTGTGTGTGTGGCTGACGATTGTACACCTTCCACCTCCATGCTGAAAAGAACTCCTCAATTGGGTTAAGGAATGGTGAATAAGGTGGGAGGAATTCTATGAGCATCCTCGGGTGGGTCACAAACCATTGCCCTATGATGTTTGATCGATGGCAACTCACATTATCACAAATGACCACATACTTTGGCAAATCCTCTCTAAACAGACCCCTCTCATTATCAGGGATGAGAGCACTGTAGAGAGTCTCTACAGAGTAGAGTAGATGCTGGGTATTGTATGGCCCTATAAGGGGGATATGGGTTAGGACACCATGCTCCGAAATAGCAGCACACATGGTGATATTTCCTCCCCGTTGGCCTGGCAAATCCACAGTAGCTCTGTGACCGATGATATTCCGACCCCGCCTTCTGCATTTGGTCAGGTTGAAGCAAGGGGGCAGGCTTCTTTCCTCAGAGCGAAGCCTCAATGGCGCCATTTTGCTAACACTTATCCATCACCCCCGTTAGCATCCCATTAACTGCCATTCATTTTGGCGTCACTTTGACAGACAATAACTTTACATCTGAAGCGTTTAAAGACTTGATTCGTCCATCGTTTATTTCTTAAACACGACAATGTATAAAAGGCTCCGTTACCTTGTAGCTCACGTTATGGCTCCGTAGCAGACGTTTTTATAAAAATAGGCTAACGATTGTGTCATAACCACGTGACTTACTGTTGCATGGTAGAGGAATTACCGTACAGTACAGGAGAAGCTCGCAGGCAGTTTGGACTTACATTAGCTGTTTAGTTTAATTACTAATGTTAACTAGCATTTAAGTTAGCAATAATTAGCCTGTGCCTATGTTATCTCCTTACATATACCTACGCTCTCCGTCTCTGATAGATTGGGAATGATTGAGATTTCTCTTGGCACAGCTACCAGAAGACTTACAATGGTGAGACACGTTGGTCACGTCACATCTACGTCATCAAGCTCAGTTTGAGGCTACGCAGTAACGCTCAGTAACACTTAACCATCACCGGAAAAGTGCTGGTAAGAGGCTTCACTTGTCTCCGTCAAAAACAGCGGAGTAGCTGGGTCCATTTTATATACTGTCATTGGGTTGAAGCCAGCCTCATCCACGTATACAAAGTTGTGAGAGGGTTCACTTGATTCCAACTCCATTATACGCTATATCCCAGAACAAACAGTTGCATTTGTTTTGGTAAGGAAGAGTGACATAAAATGTACATATTGCATGTTCCTTCCACAGCAATGGAAATGTGTGCAGTTTATGCTTACAGTACTATGTATCACTATAAAATGTTGCTGTAAAGTAGTTACATAGATATATGTTTTACCTGTACATACTGGTATCATAGCTCCTTAACTCTGTCCTCATTCCTTTGGAATGGTACACGGTACAGCTGTTTCATACTCATCTGGTTTCTATGCAGCACCCTGTCGATGGTTGAGATGCTAACCATATGGATGTTTTCAAAAGCATTTTTGTCGTCTATAATGGTCCTTTGTATTTCCCTTAGTCTCATGGCATTGTTTGCTCGGACCATGGTGCAAATAGCCTCCTCCTGTCGAGGTGTGAAAAGGCGTCCTCTGCCACCGGTTTGAGGTAATCTTGCAGTCCTATGTGGGGAAAAATGCAGTGATAAATCCACAATTTCACATAGACAAAAACTATGCCAACACACATTTTACTGTAAAACATACAGGTGGGTGAATGTAAGGTGCAATATTTATCTGTATAGAGTATATTTATGTATGCTGTAAAATACAAGTGGACTACTGTAATATGTAGCATTGTAGGAAGTATACAGTATACTGCTTATATACAGTAACAGTGCATTGGTGGACATACCTGTTCTCTCTTCGAAACGTTTGAACTATTGAGGACACGGTTGATCTCCCAATATTCGGCTGCACCCTTCGACCCGCCTCAGCCATTGTAAGGCCATGATTGACAACATGGTCTACAATAGTGGCCCTTATGTCATCAGATATGCGACTATGTCCTCTTCTGCCTCTTCCTCTGTTTTGCCTTCCACTACGCATCCTTGCTCCTCTTCTTCCTCCTCTTGGCTGTTGACCCTGTTCGTTTCCTGGTCCATCCATTATTGAAAATTGCAACTCTGTGTTGTGGTCTGTCTATATATGCTTGCCAACTGATTGTTCATGAGATGCACCTTTGAGCAATTTAGACAGCTGGTTGATTATTGGTTGAACTAACACTTTACATTCCTTCATGAGTGAGGGTCAATTTCACCTGCACGATTCATCAATTCACATTTTGTACAAAAGGTCTAATGGAAATGTGTAAAACTATGCTTGACAGTTTATGACAAATAGTTCAACAATTCTGCATGTAATAGCTTATGCAAGAAACTAATACTTAGATGTTCTGAGGGGTAAGACTATTCAACAGAGAACCGTCTACTATATTTTGATCAACATGACATGAGCAATTGAAAATGTGGGAAAAAGCTGACACTTGTACATTATCAATTGCAATATGTACAAAAGCAATTGTAATTTGTTCAAAGGAATAAGAAATCGCTTTAATGATGTGCACAAGTGACTAGATGGTTTGGAATTTGCACATGTATTATCAAGAATTGCACTTTTGATCTTAGAAATGCACCAAAGCGACTGAGAAAAACTATAACACCTGATGTGAAGTGTAGGCCTACAGGAGTACACATAACAACCCTGAACAAGCAGCATCGTTCTGCTCCGTCTTTCTGCTGCGCCCCGTTCACGTAGTGTTTAGTTTTACACTATGAAGGTTACACTCTGCAATTAATCCGCGGTTCACATGTATGCATGAACTGTGGTGGTCCATTACACTGTAGGCTATATTCAATATCACTGATCATTTCTGATCAATAGAACATAGAAAATATTACACTTCATAACATTTTGTATCCATAACATGATTGTGTTATTGTATATTTAGCAGTAAAAGCAGTAGCCTCTGGAAGTCAATCCTATTTTCACAGTGGGAGCAAAACGTTCTCCTTGGGGAAAATAGTTACCATAAAGCCTGTTCATGCTGTGTGTTGTCTATCCGGCTCATGTCCCGGATGTGAAAGCCCCCTTACTGGACTACTGAATATAATAATATTCTATTATATTTTGTATTTTGAATTATTACCTGTCATAAATATAGACGTTTTTACCATAAATTGGTGCCTAAAAATGTATCAGAATGCAGGAATTGAAGTCTTTTACCCTCAAAATGTCCTGGGGAAGGACCCCCACACCCCCCCTGCTGTACGTGTTCCACCAAAGTCCAATTCTGAGCAAGGAATAACCCTGAAGTATAATCACAGACAGCCATAAAATATATTTTTAAATTGCAGAGTTAGAGAGTTAAAACAGATGAAAAGATGGAGAACCAGACAGACAATATGTGCATCGTCAACAGAGAGAAACACGACAAACGAACAGACAGTACAACATACTGTAGAGAATGACAGTAACAGCATACAAACGGGTTAAATAGGCAGTATGTGTACATTTGTTATAAATGTGTGCTCTTTAAAAAACAATGACCACAGTGACCACAATGTTGCCAAGTAACATTAAATCAAAATCTGGTTTTCAAAAAAGGAAAGAGAGAAAAGAGAGAGAGGAAAGACAAAGGAAAGGATGTCAAACTGTAACCCAGTTTTTCACCAAGAAAGGTGGTAGCCTGTAGTCTGTGAGTGGTATTAACCTGTTGGCTTCATGTCCATAGTGACATAAGCTAGCTAGCTACAGACTAGTGTTAGCCTACATTTAATCACCATTTAATCAGTGCAGGGAAACGTTTAGCAAGATATTCATATTAAATCATTGTCCCTGTCAGACTTAACAACAGATGAGTCAGCAGCACCCCAGTCTCCCCCTAACTGGGCCCCTCCCTGTCCCAGTGAAGAAGGTGAGCAACACTGGCTTCAGTGACATGTTAGCATCATAGCAGGGAGTCTGTGGGTCTCTTGCTCTTTTTACCATCACAAAAAAGAAAATGAAATATTTATTAATGACAGAAATTCAAACACATTACTAACAATTATTTTCTCAAATAATGATCATTATGAAATAAAATTTAAAAAAACAACCTACTATCTGTACTGATGCTGGACAGTTGGAAACAGTGAGTAGCTTACCTGAGCCTGCATGTAAGATACAGACAATATTAAAATAATACGTTCATTTAGATTGAATTATGGAATGACATCTATAGATACAGACTGTATTATTCCCATCATGAAGGGCAGTTAATATATATTTATATATTTAAGTTTGTTTTTCTTTTTTTAGTCTTTCATTAATAATAATAATAATAATTTTGTTAAGAGAATTTTCCATTTTGTCAAATTTTACAATAAAAATACATTGAGACTGTAAAAGATGGCCTTCAGCACATTTTTTATGGTTGCTTTTAATCTTGCATCAAATACTGAACTGCATACTAGACTTGCATGTACAAATCACCAGCAGTAAATACTGTGCTAGTACTAGTATTGAACTACAAGAAGCAAGACAGTTACAAGCCTTTAATTAGAGTTCTGTAAAGCTTTTAATGGGACAGTGAGGTCCTAGAGATGTGGTGACAACAGCTGCACAGAGGGGGCCCAATTAGATTTTTTGTCATGGGGCCCAATTCATCCTGGGGATGATGACATTGTTGCAAATGTGATGATGATTGGCTGGGTGGGCGGATGCCCTGCTCACGCTGTCTCACTGCACGCTCTGACTACCACAACACAAGACAGCGACAATGGCGACGAGCCAGGGAAATTCAAAGGTAGCGTTCTGGAACTGGAAGTACCGGCACTACTTCTCGCTCATTGACATTAAAGGCAAGAATGTTTATGTAACATGCACGCTATGCCCAGGAAAAAAGACTTTATCCATATCAAGCAACTGGAATCTTATGAAGCACCTCATTTCTATGCATATCATATGGCAGGCTGCAATCTATTGAGTTCAGATAATAACCAAATGTTCTAAATACTGTATATAATGTTTTTATTCTTCAATCAGTTAATGTAAACATCGTGGACGTTAAAAATGTTATAGAACGTAATAGCATTATAGAACATAAAAAAATAATGTCAGTTACTTTGATCAGTAACTAATTACTTTTACAATGTGGTAACTGAGTTACTAACTCAATTACTTTTTGGGATAAGTAATTTGTAACTGTAACTAATTACTTTTTTAAAGTAAGATGACCAACACTGCCTATGACAAACTGTGACTTTCTTGACTTGCAAAATCGTTTATATTGACTTCACCTCTATAGAGAGCTGGAGTCATGACGTTACTTCCTGTCTAGTCTTTATCCATGATGTTCCACTTCCGGGATTGTTCCGTTGCCGCCGGAAATTCTGCCTTATTTCACACTATATATACATATCCGTCCCCTTCCTCTTTATTTGTGTTGACATTTTTAACTCTGGTGGATTTGTGTGGACTCTGGTTAACTGCTCCTCAGATCTCTGCAGGGTAAATCCAGACAGGTAGCTAGACTATCTGTCCAATCGGAGTTTTCTGTTGCACGACTAAAAACTACTTTTTTGTACACGTTCCACCAAAACAAGTTCCTTCCTGAGACTATTTAGCAGAGGCACCGTGGCTCCGTCCGGAGATGATTGTGATTGGTTTAAAGAAATGTCAATAAACCAGAGCATGTTTTTCTCTCATCCCAGAATGCTGTGTGGACTAGCCAGACCTTCCTCCACGGCGCTGCCGAGGAAGGTCTGGAAAAAGTGAGAGTACTTCCTGTCTGTCTTCTGTAATTCCTTCACAATTGGTGCATCTAAAATGGTACTTGGTGCAAGAGAGAGCCTTCTTCTTTTTTTATATTCTGTTTATTTTATAATAGTGGCAGGGCCCGTAGGAGACGCGCTTTGTTGAGTGGAGAGCAGTGGAGTCAAGTGATTAACGCAGCTACCACAGTGACCACACTGCTATAAGACAGCCTAAGCTGTGCTCCAGCCCCGGTTTTTCTCCTCTCCACTTTGCTCTTGATTGGGAGAGAAACTCCACTGTGGCAGGAAGATGACGTGAGACCTACCTTTGATAAATCGTCCGGATTGTGCCCAAATGCTGTCCATATGTCAATGAGAGACAGGCCACCTAGGCATGTGATCCAGTTCCCAATGCCAGTGACATTCGAACTCCAAGTCATGACCGTCAATGTGTTCTGACATGTTCAGATGAAACAAGTCACAACCACGGCCATAACTATAGTGCATTTTAAGTCAACAGTTGAGTTAAGCATTGTCACCAGCTTTCACCACAAGAGGGAGTGTACTGCTAGGCGAGCACCTCTTACAGGCTCTACAGGGGCATTGCACTTATGTTAGTGCAGTAAAGAGACGTAGAGCTGGGCAGAACTTCCTAACTTCTTAAGCCAGAGTGTGGCCCCTGCCGTGGGCAACCCACAGTGTAGTTAAGAAAAATTCCTTTTTCATAATCCTGTATTTATAGAAGATACGAATGTTATACTATTTAAAAAACACTTCAGCTTTCAGAATGCGTAAACCAATTGTAAGTTGTCCAAACTATGTCTTATTACCAAGTATTTTAACAATACATTAGTACAAATATAAACTTTGTTAAGTATATGAGAAAGTTGTGATCAAAGAATCTTTGTCATCAGTTGGCACTTGGAGCACCACAAGCAGAGTGCCATCTAGTTCCATGATATTAGAGAGAAGGCAGACATCTCTACGGCCCATATCTCCAACACTTGGCAACTCACGTAAACATATATGTGTATATATAGCACTATAGGTAAGAGGAAATATGTATTTTTGGATTTCGGAGTGAACTGTCCCTTTTTGGATTTCGGAGTGAACTGTCTCTTTGAAGCTCAAAGAAAGTTAGGGAGAGGACCTTAAATTGGAATTGTTTTCTCCCACTAAATCTTACACATTATTGTTGGTTCAATATTACAAAGATGTTGTCTTAGGGGCCGTCCACACCAAGAATGATAACTTTAACGATGACTATAAATTAGGGCTGTCAAAATAACGCATTCATTTCGATTAATTAATCGGAGAAAAAAAACGCATAAAAAAAATAACGCAGATTAATCCATTCCATATTGACCTTTCACCCGGAGCCGTTCTAGCCACCAGAATGCGCAACAGAAACATCGCCTCACGTGACGCTAGTTAACACTACACTCAACAGCAGGTAACGTTAGCCTTCCGCTAGCTAGCAGCTGGATTAAACACGGTTAAAATGCTGACAGCTAAACGGTGTACATTTGACTGTATTTCACTCACTGTAGAGGATTCAGACACTTCTGCAGCTGCAGCCGTTGTTGCAAAAACACAGACGGAGATGGTGCATTCAATGAAACTGGTAACTTACAGCGTGGTGCATTTAAAGTTATTGTTAAATACCATTTTCCCATTTGGTGGATGTTTTTTCATTCAACAGCAATGTACTAGTGAAATAACCCTATTCCTGAAGCACTTTTGAATTTATTTCCTCAGCATATTAGGTCATATTGTTGATCATTATGGTCATTATTTGAACAGTGAAAATTATAATAAAAAACGTTTTTTTAACTTTAATGTCACTAATGCTGATTATTCATTGATTCATTTGAATTGAAATATTTAAAATACTTTCACAGCAGAAATTATGTATGCGATTAAATTAGATTAATCACAGAGTCTGTAATAAATTAGATTACATTTTTTACAGCCCTACTATAAATATGTAGTTTTAAAAATCGTTCTAACTTAAGTGGATGGTGGAGTTCACACCACAGCTATGATATGTAGTTATCGTTCTTGGTGTGGATGGGCCTTTACACAGTTTTAAGAAGGAAAAAACAGAGTAATATTCACAAGGCCTAAACCATGTTTATCTGATTGTCCAACAAAAATATTGTGCCAAATATTCAGATTTTAATACACCAATCTTTGCAGCAGTAAAGAGAACATCAAATAAACTAACTTTGTTTGTGCTTCATTTACTGTCACTATTGATAATGGCAATAATTTCAGTGGCTGGTCCATGGCCTCCAACCCTCCTAAGTGATGCCCCTTTTGTCTTAGCTTCTCTGTGGTTCTGTGGCTTTTATAGGAAGGCCTATCAGTCGCAGAGCAGAGAAAGAAAGAAATCAGAGACAGAGAGATGTACACACACACACACAAATACATACACACACACACACAGACACTCACACAATCACACACACACACACACACACACACACACACACACACGCATACACCCTGACATGGCCTCTGACTATTTGATCGCCCAGGGACACAGAAAGACACGGAGTTGTGAGGTAGGAGAAGCTGGCGAGATGTGGACCGGCGAGTTCTGTGTGTGTGTGTGTGTGTGTGTGTGTGTGTGTGTGTGTGTTTATCCTGGTCATGTAGTTGACAGATGGTTTGGGATGTGAGGCAGGGTGTGACCATAGCAACACCAGGCAGGGTGAATATACACACACACACACAAACACACACACACACACACACACACACACACACACACACCCACTCACACACACACACACACACACACACACACTGCTGGGCTGGCTCAGTTCAGACTAGACTCCATTCAGGTGTTCATTCATTTATACCATCACCCCCCCGTTAGCATCCCATTGACTGCCATTCATTTTGGCGTCACTTTGACAGCCAATAACTTTACATCTGAAGCGTTTAAAGACTTTATTTGTCCGTTGTTTATTTCTAAAGAAACACGACAACGTATAAAAGGCTCCGTTACCTTGTACCTCACGTTATGGCTCCGTAGCAGACGTTTTTATAAAAATAGGCTAACGGTTGGGTCATAACCACGAGACTTACTGTCTCATAGTAGAGGAATTACCGTACAGTACAGGAGAAGCTCGCAGGCAGTTTGGACTTACATTAGCTGTTTAGTTTAATTACTAATGTTAACTATCATTTTAGTTATCAATAATTAGCCTGTGCCTATGTTATCTCCTTACATATACCTACGCTCTCCGTCTCTGATAGATTGGGAATGATTGAGATTTCTCTTGGCACAGCTACCAGAAGACTACCAGTCTCCGTCCAGAGCAACGGGATCTGTCGGTCCATTTCTATATATGTCTATGGTTTTCTCCCATGTCATGTCTAGTTTTACTTCCTGCCTTGTGTTTGCCCGCCTTTGTGATTGTCTCCCCCACCCTGATGTGTTTCACCTGTTCCTGATCCCTCGTCTTTTGTTTTCTCAGCGTTTATGGACCTCCTTTCGTCTGCATTACTTTGATCATTTTTGAATGCCTGCTTGCTTCAGGACTCCCTTCGTTGCATCCCATTTGTTTTATTAAATCCTCCAACTTTCCAGTGCCCATTTGTCTCTGCATTTGTGGGTCTGCTATTTCACAAATACTGACACTGGCCATTTTTGAAATCACATACTGCATACTGCAGACAACTGCAGTATGCAGTATGCAGGACCTACTGCATACAAACGTGAGAAATATCCATTTTAAAGTACATTTAGAACAGATAAAAAATGTCAGATCAATTTGCGTTGAGTTAAACTATGGACAATCCTGCGATTAATCACTATAAAAATGTATAAATATTATCGATTGACAGCCCTAATATATACTAATAAAACAATGGGAATTAATGGGAATAATAGGCAAAATAATCTTACCTCTTGAGGATATTCAAATGTTAATTCTTTATTTCCCTGTTTTGTAATCCTCCATCTTGGCACACACTGCTTCTACATGATTTCAAACACTACATAGATAATGTGGACTGGACCTGTTTGACCAGTCACAATGTTTGGTTAATTACAGCAAGTACAGAGGTCTCCTTGTTTCAGGTTATAAATATAATTACATGAATTGAGTTCCCATCAACGAGAAATCAATGAGAGATGTGACAGTGTCACTCTTAATTAATTCAGTCAAGTTTTCTGAAAGAACTGTGGCCTGTAATTGAGGCTTAAAGAGTGTATCTCTGTGAGGGGTGTCATAGGAAGATTGTGTGTATTTCTTAACTGTGTGTGTGTGTGTGTGTGTGTGTGTGTGTGTGTGTGTGTGTGTGTGTGTGTGTGTGTGTGTGTGTGACCCTGTAGCTTCTCTTTTCTGGTGTGTAACGCTTGTTCATTTGCCTAACAAGTCCACAGATGTTGTTTTGTTGTCAGGATCAATGTTTGCACTTTGTAGTAAGTGAAAGCCATTCCACTGGCACACACAGCGAGCTGAGAGAGGCCGAGTGGTTGTGAAAACACAGATGATGGCTCGGTAATATAGAGCCATCTGTTGGCTGTTGTCATTGGGAGAGAGGTGTTTGTATCTCACACACAAAACTGTGAACAGTCCTGATACATCTTCTTATGTAATAGTTTTATTTATATGTGTTATAGCCATGCAATATGTTTATGTAACATGTTGTAACTCTTTTATGATTCAACATTACTTTCATGGTATGTGTATTGTACCACAGAGAGAAATATGTACTGCACTGTGGGCTCTAGACTAGATTTCAGGTTTCATGATTTTAAAAACACTACATTATTCAGAGGTGTATAGACTCAAGTTCAAATGGCAATACTCATCATTGGCTTCCAAATCGACCCATATGCATATACATCTTACTGAATCAAAATCATATGTCAATGACAATTCGCCTTGCAGCATCAGAAAATACCAACCCAGTCTCACGTCAGTTTGTGATATGAGCCAAGCTGGAGCGCATTCAAAGCAGGTATCCCACAATGCAACACGCCCATTCATTCAGAGAATCTGACAGTGATCAGCGAGTGTTTAACGCCAGTATCGCTTCAATGTTCATATATATAATCTGTGGTTTTGTCACCAGCAACAACACGTTGCTCAGTTTTCTTCCTGTAAGTTATGCACCGTAATAACATTTAAAAAAATCAGCTGAATAGTCCAGAAGTAACGTAATAATTACTGCTCCGAGTCTGTGAGAGATTGCTGCACGTTGTACGTGAGAATTTATACAATAAAAATACTAATAATGAAAAAATAGTGTTTTATGCTAAGCACGTTGATTTGCCTTGTATATACTATATAACCAACCTAGAGATCAGTGTTACAAATACAGCCTGATGGCTGGTTTGACTACTTTGCATTTATTTTGACTTGTTGACAAACTATTTAGACCTACAAAGAGAAGCTTTTTTATTTGATTTTCCATGCATCATTATTTAAAAATGCAATTTTCAAATTTTGCAGTTGATGACTGTTAATAGCAAAGACTAAAGGGAAAAAAACATGAGCATATTTATGTGTGGGACTTTGTAAGCATTGCACTGCATTAGTTGTTTTAAATAAATGACTTTTTTGAAATTTCAATTTATGGCAAGCCTAACATTAATTATTATATTCATAAGATTATCCTCATATCAATCACCATGGTTACAGCTTGTAACCATAACCTTTGTCTTTACTGAGAGATTTTTTCAAAACTAAGAAGGGACTAGTTTTAGGAAGCATTTTCAGGAAATTAAAAGGATAAGGAGATTGTTGCTGAGCTTTTTGATCACAGAGTAAGATGTATATAGCTGTTTGTGTATCTGTACATATACAACATGTGTTTTGGCATTTTTGGCACACTTCTACCTCAGCCTGCTGCACACAGACACAAGTACATTTTGCATATTCTGCTAAAATAGAGACCTATGTTTCCATGCCAACAATCTCATTCAACCATTTGACAAACTGAGGAGTTGGTGGTGACATGGGTCAGAGGGTATCAGAGGTCATAAATGATGAACCAATCAATGGGCTCTGCTCCTATAGGCACCTTGGTGTTCATATGGACAACACCTGGCTGGAAGGCCTATGTTCAAAGTGTGTGTTCATCATTTAGAGCAGACACTCACGGTGAATCAGAGGGTTTATGTTATACAAGGCTGCATTACAGAGCATATTCATATATATCCGCATGGCAATATTTAAAATCATCTCATTTAAAGCTTGCTTGTCAGCTGACTGTCATGAAGGTTGTGGAGAGGAATAGAAACCAGTCTCTCCAGGCAAGCACAGATAATATGGTCTGCTCTATCTTTATTCTCCATGCAAAGTATGAGTTCTTATACTCTAGCAGAAGATATGGTTACCCCAATGTAAACTTAACATTTCTAAACTATAGGCCTATTCGGACCTACCTCAATTACAACGTTAAATAATGTTGCTTGAGGCTGCTGGGGTTTTGCAATAGCTTCATGATATGATGCATAGGGTTGTGTGTAGGTTGCTCTTGTCACTGTTTGTGAAAGATGAGCAATAGATTGTGGCTGTGTGATGTGCTTCAGTCTGGCTACATATCACTTTTTTATTGTAAATGTCAGCTGTATGATCAAACAATATGTCAAGTGTTATGTGTGAAGAATTTGAAGTCAAGGCAGATATCCTTCAAGGGACAATACAGTATCGCTTGCAAATTGGTCTCTCCATAATATGTGAAAATTAAAACATTGTCGTAGGACTATATCAAACATATCGTTGGAAAGGTCTCAACCTCCACAGTAACATATGTCAGTCTGAAGAGGATCCATTACTCCTGCTTTGAAATATTGACCTCTGAACCTTGAACCCAGTATATGTTTGAAGGCTTGTCATTTAGCAACAGAAGGTGCTACAAACATAGGACCAGCTGTTATAGAAAGCTCTGGACCTCAGCTGGCATGTAGATATGGTCACCAACGTTTAACCACTGTAAGCACTGTCAAATATGGTAATAAGCTATTTTCACCTATTTAACAATTTTAATTTTTAAAATCTGATGGCACCAGTGTGTTCCCCATCCCAAAAAACCCCAGGGGGCATCCACAATTATACACTGCCAATTTCTAATTATGAGAAATATACCAATATATTTAGAAACTACAACTTCCATTATAGATGCAGCTGTTACAAGCGTGCATATTTGTAGTTCTTCTGGGGTGGGCAGCTGCCTATGTTCGATTCCTGTGTTTCTGCCGTCTGCCGTAAATGGGCTTCATTCCATTTCAGATTGCCGCCGCCCGCCGGCTGACCAAGCAGACAATACATGAGACAAATACATGACACTGTATTTTATTATATTCATTGTTTAAATCATCAAATACAATGTTAGACAAAAACATCAATATTACGAATATTATGTATTTGTATTTTTCCTATCCGGGATCGGTACGTACTTCGTCACTTCCGAGTCTTCAGCTGATTTTTTAAAACGTTATTACGGTGCATAACTTACAGGAAGAAAACTGAGCAACGTGTTGTTGCTGGTGACAAAACCACAGATTATATATATGAACATTGAAGCAATAATGGCGTTAAAGACTCGCTGATCACTGTCCGATTCTCTGAATGAATGGGCGCGTTGCATTGAATGCGCTCCAGCTTGGCTCATATCATAGCCTATGTTCTCTTATTTACTGTAATATTTCACCGGTAATAAGACCAAAATGATATTATTAAAATAAAGAAATGAATACCATGATAACATCTAAATAAATCTTGATAGATGTAGCGTTATAGTTTAAAAAAAATATCAATAAACATAAAGCCATCCAGCTTCCCTGGCCGAAATAGATCGAAATAATAACTAAGAAACGTGCTGTAATCACCAAAGATGCTTCCCATTAAAATACATTAGTTTAAAAAACGTGACTACATCACGTAAATCTTCACAATTATGTGATGGTACCACGATCTAATAGATTTATTTTCGTGATTCCATCACAAACTGACGTGAGACTGGGTTGGAAAATACATGGGGCTGCCAAATTATTGTTCGATGGTTTAGTTAATTTTTTTTTAAATATGTCTGAAAATATACATTTATATGAATCCAACACATTGTTATTAAATATATTGTTTTAATGTAGGCTACACCACATTTAAGATGGGCTTAATGGCCTACAGCTAAGGTAGATCCATGAATACAGTTAAGCTTTAAACATGTTAAAACATGATGTATAAATATATGAATATGCCAACAATTTTTATTTTAAAAGCTTAGTATTGTATGCACCATTAAAAGATATGTGTAAAGGCTTTAGGCCGCCATACACATTATTTTTGGCCCAGTTTCATACAGTTAGGTCTGTAAATATTTGGACAGTGACACAATTTTCATAATTTTGGCCCTGTGCGCTAACACACAATGGATACATAGGGTCTCATTTACTAACACTAGCGCAGTTTACACTGCGTCTGTTTATGCGAGTTCGGTAATAGTGCACACTATGCTTCCACATTTTGCGTAGTATTTATCAACCAGGACACGCCATTTCACCAGCAGCATATCGGCCTACGAGGAAACCCGATTGCGGCTGGTTAGACCTGCTTTTAAGAGGCGGAGAATTTCCCCCGCAGAATAGAGGCGAGCTCTTACTGGCAGTCTTTGGAAATACCACGAAATATGTAATTAGGCGCACTTTAGGCGTATCCTCCCACTTCCCCCATGACCCTCCCACGAACGCATATTGAAAGTGCAACTTGTGTCTTCTCGCTCATGTGGCAGGAAATCTGCCATTTTACCCAAGTGCGCTCTGTTTGTAAATAGCCTGCATCGCTTACGTCCGTCTTTGCGACCAATTAGCGCCTGGAAACAGGCGCAAACGACTTGATAAATAAATCCCCTAATTTCAAGGGACCTAAAGTAATTGGACAATTGAGTCAAAAGCTGTTTTATGAGCAGGTATGGGCTATTCCCTCATTATTTCATCATCAATTAGGCAGATAAAAGGTCTGGATTTCAGGTTTGACATTTTCATTTAGAAGCCGTTGCTGCGAATCCACAACATGCCGTCAAAGGAGCTCTCAATGCAGGTAAAGCAGACCATCCTTAGGCTGCGGGAAAAAAAAGGAAAAATCCATCAGAGAGATGGCAGAAACATTAGAAGTAGCCAAAAAAGGGAAAAGAAAAAAGGAATGCACCGGTAAGCTCAGCAATACAAAAAGGCCCGGACGTCCACAGAAGATCGCAGGATCCTTTCCACGGTAAAGAAGAACCCCTTTACAACATCTAGTGAAGTGAAGAAGACTCTCCAGGAAGTAGGCGTATCATTATCCAAGTCTACCATAAAGAGAAGACTTCACGAGAGCAAATACAGAGGGTTCACCACAAGGTGCAAACCATTCATAAGCCTCAAGAATAGAAAAGCCAGATTAGAGTTTGCCAGAAGACATCTCAAAAAGCCAGCCCAGTTCTGGACCAGCATTCTTTGGACTGATGAAACTAAGATCAACCGGTACCAGAATGATGGGAAGAGAAAAGTATGGAGAAGGCTTGGGACGGCTCTTGATCCAAAGCACACCACATCATCTATAAAACATGGTGGAGGCAGTGTAATGGCATGGGCATGCACGGCTTCCAGTGGCACTGGGTTACTAGTGTTTGTTGATGATATGACAGAAGATGGAAGCAGCCGCATGAATTCTGAAGTCTATAGAAACATTCTGTCTGTTCATATTCAGCCAAATTCAACAAAGTTGATTGGACTGCACTTCACAGTACAGATGGACAATGACCCAAAACATACTGCAAAAGCAACCCAGGCGTTTTTCAAGGCAAAGAAGTGGAATATTCTACAATGGCCGAGTCAATCACCTGATCTCAATCCGATCGAGCATGCTTTCCACTTGCTTAAGACAAAACTTAAGGCACAAAGACAAACAACAGCTGGAGACAGCTGCAGTCAAGGCCTGGCAAAGCACCACAAAGGAGGAAACCCAACGTTTGGTGATGTCTATCATCAGTACATGTTGGTTTCCATTAACCATGACCACGATTACTCTCTGACCTTAACCCAGTAGTGTTGTGCCAAAACCTAACCAAACCATAAACATAGCGGTGGCGGATCAGAAAACACACATACAACTAGGGTTGTCCCTCACGATTATGTTTGTGATTAGTCGATTAATTTAACAATTAATTAGCATATTATTCTAAAGATATTTGAACTGAACATTGGAGAATAAGTATTTTTACTTAACTTAAAATGGCTATGGCGGATTTATTTCATCACTGGAGCAATATGCAGTTAAGATAATCATTGGCAAATGTATTTTTGCATCAGTGTGGGGCAACAGAAATAATTAAAAATGCAGGGCTCTAGACTAACTGTTTTTACTAGGAGCACTGTAGTGACCACATGATGATCACAGACCCTCCCCCTCTCACACACATTGGCCAACTCTGGCAGACTCGCTTTCTCCTCCTTTGTCAACATGAAATAAAAATAAATGAAAAAAGTCATCAAATTTGCAGGTCGCACTATCAAAAAAACTGGTCGTAAAGGTGTGTGCATTGATCCCTTTAAAGGTCCCATGGCATGAAAAATTCAATTTATGAGGTTGTTTTGACATTAATATGAGTTTCCCCAGCCTGCCTATGGTCCCCAATTGTCTTGAAATGGTGATAGGTGTAAACCGAGCCCTGGGTATCCTGCTCTGCCTTTGAGAAAATGTAAGCTCAGATGGGCCGTTCTGGAATCTTGCTTGTTATGAGGTCATAACAAGGAGCTTGAATAATACTAAGAGCTTCAAACAACTGTTGCAGGTGAATGGATTTAGTGAGCCTGTATTACCGTAGCTACATTACGGCACCATCGCCTGCAACGTTACCATATGACAACAATAGTTGTCATATGGTAACATACGCGTTGATCAGATTTCCCGGGAATCCCGTTTCCCGGGATTAAACCCTACTAAAAGCTACAGCAAAGTGGCTGTTAAAACATTGAATAAAAAAATATGGAGCACCTTATTAACAGGATTAACAAGGCTTTTTCACTGACACACACACACATATACAACCCCAAATCAGAAAAAGTTGGGACAGTATGAAAAACGCAATTAAAAAAAGAAAGTAGTGATTTCTAAATGTACTTTGACTTGTATTTCATTGCAGACAATGTGAACACAAAATATTTCATGTTTTGTCTGGTCAACTTAATTTCATTTGTAAATATACATCCTTTCCTGTCATTCAGACCTGCAACACATTCCAAAAAAGGTTGGGACAGGAGCAATTTAGGGCTAGTAATCAGGTAAATTGGTTAAATAATGATGTGATTTGAAACAGGTGATGTCAACAGGTGATTGTAATTATGATTTGGTACAAAAGGAGCATCCAAGAAAGGAGCAAAGATGGGCCGAAGATCGACAGTTTTCCAAAAAAAACGTGAGAAAATTATTGAAATGTTTAAAAAACAATGTTCCTCAAAGAAAGATAGGAAGACATTTGCTTATTTCACCTTCAACAGTGCATAACATAATTAAAAGATTCAAGGAATGAGGAGGAATTTCAGTGCGTAAAGGACAAGGGCGCAAGCCTAAGCTGAACAACCGTGATCTCCGATCCCTCAGGCGGCACTGCATCAAGAATCGTCATTCATCTATAAGCGATATCACCACATGGGCTCAGGACTACTTTGGCAAACCTTTGTCAAGTACCACAATATGTAGTTACAGCCACAAATGCCAGTTAAAACTGTACTGTGCCAAAAGGAAGCCCTATAACAGTGTCCAGAAGCGTCGTCGACTTCTCTGGGCTCGGAGGCATCTGGGATGGACCATCACACAGTGGAAACGTGTACTGTGGTCAGATGAATCAGTATTTCAGGTATTTTTTGGGAGAAATGGACGCCGTGTGCTTCGGACCAATGAAGAAAAGGATCATCCAGACTGTTACCAGTAACAAGTCCAAAAGCCAGGGTCTGTCATGGTAAGGGGTTGTGTCAGTGCCCTTGGCAAAGGTAACTTGCACTTCTGTGATGGCACCATTAATGCTGAAAAGTACATAGAGATTTTGGAGCACAATATGCAGCCTTCAAGAAGACATCTTTTACAGGGACGTCCATGCATATTTCAACAAGATAATGAAAAACCACATTCTGCACACATTACAAAGTCCTGGCTGCGGAGGAAGAGGATACAGGTACTTGACTGGCCTGCCTGCAGTCCCGGCCTGTCTCCAATAGAGAATGTGTGGCGCATTTTGAAGCGCAAAATACAACAACGAAGACCCCGTACTGTTTCCCACCTTAAGACTTGTTTGCAGCAAGAATGGGACAAAATTACACCTGAAACACTTCATCACTTGGTGTCTTCAGTCCCTAAACGTCTTTTAAGTGTTGTGAAAAGGAATGGCAACATTACAAAGTGGTAAATGCTTTAATGTTCCAACTTTTTTTGAAATGTGTTGCAAGAACTAAAATAGGATTTTCTTTTTTTTTTTTTTAAATAAAAATCATGAGGAACACATTAAATTATGTGCTGTTGTATTGTCTGCAATGAAATACAAGTCAAAGTACATTTAGAAATCACTACTTTCTTTTTTTATTTGTGTTTTCCATATCCTTATATATATATAGTGTATATAAAGCCATTCCCATAGAACAGTATTAGTAACAATACATACCAAGTCAGTCAGTATTACCACTTCATGGTCGACGTGTTTTCCTCTGATACCCCACGACATGGCTCAAGTTTATCTCAGTCTGTTTAGAATGTGTGGCCATGTTTTCAAGGTTCATTTCACCCGTTTAAATTTTGATTTCTGACAGAATGCCTTGCCACAACCTGTGACGTGACCTTGCGGCTGACTGCAACAACGGTCATGCAGATGAGCCCTAACATGCCCACACACACGTTGTACAATAGGCTCTCTGGGCTGTGTTATGTGTGTTTGAGAATGCTTATTGAATGAATGCCCATGGTATTGCTGGGGTTATTAGTTGTCTTTCCTCAAAAATTGAGCCCATGCAGTGCGTTTCACGTAGACTAACGGAAATTGGTACACATATGTAACATGTTATGGTGTGGAGCCATACTTGAAAGTTCAAAATGATCAGAGATGGGAAGTAACGAAGTACAAATACTTCGTTACTGTACTTAAGTAGATTTTTCAGGTATTTTTACTTTACTTTACTATTTATTTTTGTGCCGACTTTTTACTTTTACTCCTTACATTTTTAACACAAATACCGGTACTTTCTACTCCTTACGTTTTACAAAAGTGGCTCGTTACTTACCCACTTACAAAAGCGCGATGATACGTAACAACATTGTTTGTGACAGAACGTTCTCATTTTCATTCATAAATTCACCCCGTCTGTGTTGGGAAGCTCTGACATTTGGACCTTCGGGGCTTCCGTGGCCCTGGATCTGACGTGAAGTCACTTAACGTTACTAAGCAACAACAAGTTGCATTCTTTGCGCGGTCTTTCCTTTCTCGCAACTAGTTAGTTACCTAGAGTTTGAACAAAGTTTTATAAGTAACGTGATGAAACGTTACTAAACAGACCTAAATAACACTACGTCAGTGTTTTCTGAAGTCTGTCCCTGAAGCTGCTGCCACGTCGGGTGACGCTGCAGCTGCCACCAACGTTAGCCGGCTAGTACTGTTACCTGGTAAGTGAGAGTAGCCTAGCTTATATGATACCGCGTGCGTGCGCGCGCGTGTGTGTACGTGCGTGTGTGTGTGTGTGCGTGCCTGTGTGTGTGTGCGCGCCTGTGTGTGTGCTGCTGTGTGTCTATGTGTGTGTGTGTGTGTGTGTGTGTGTGTGTGTGTGTGTAGTGTGTACAGCAGTAAACAGAATACAAAGTTTATATTTCCTTGTTTCAGATGATGAGAGAGACAGTGAGAACTCCTGGCCTTCATAAGGTCAATGACTATGCAACATTAGAGTAAATTCTTAAATCTTAAATATGCATTGCTTTACACAATTAAATGACTATATGGTAATGTTAGTTAGCAATGGTCAGATAATTAACTAAAATAGAAAGTGGAGCTTTTTTCTCCTTTTGTCTGCTTTTTATGCATTTGTTAGCCATGGTGTTGAAGATTGTAAACCGTTTATTAAATACTTTTGAGTAAATGTAGGCCCTTATCAGCAGATTTTACTGCTAATCAATACAAAAGTTGTATGATGATGCTAATTATTAGTCATGGTTTTGTGTGGCAGTGGGGGAGGTGTCGGTTAAACGGCTTATTTGTGTGGTGTGATGTCCTGTTGCGTTCAGGTTCGGTTGCGTTTCTCAAAAAGTTAAATCTGTCTTATCTTTTGTCAACTCTGAGTGTTGTTTTTCCAGGACTTTAAATAAACGCCATCAATACTTAAACGTCAGTTGTCCGTGTACAGTTCGTATTCAGAAACGTCACAGTACCGACTGTCTGGGGTGTCGCTCTGGGACAGGCGAGTATGAGGCTGGGAGGGGAAAGTCACAGTATACTCACTACAAAAAAATAGACTACACCACTGGTTAGTTCTACTCTAAAAGTATGCAGAACTTACATGTAGATTCCTTTAAATGTTGATTAACAATGGAACTGGATCTGTGAATTATTACAGAATCACAATTGAATTCATATCTTGCTACTCAGTCAGAATCTTATTAACCTGGAGTCCCAGTCTCTGTCACAATAATCATATATGGGATGTTTTAGGCCTTTTGGCAGACATCCATTTAAAATGTAGACAATGGCATATATACATAAAGAGCCTTTTCTCCATGGCTACTGAAGTTTCTCAGCTTGCACTCTAGTAACATTTGTGGTCCAGGTAGCTTTGCATAAAAAATGGTTGTCATTCGCAAGGCTACTTTTACTTTCATACTTTAAGTACATTTCCAAGCCTGTACTTTGTTACTTTTACTTGAGTAAATAAGTTAAATCAGTACTTCTACTTTTACCAGAGTATTTTTTAACACAAGTATCTGTACTTCTACTTAAGTATGAGAAGTGAGTACTTTTCCCATCTCTGAAAATGATTCATTTCCACATGTTGTACTTTAACAAACTCCTCCTAGAGATTTCATCCGATTGACTCCAACTTTGGTCTGTGCCATCTTAAGACCTTGACGATGAAAAGTTATTAAAAGCTTGAGTTTTCTGTTGAAGTGGGTGTTACTCGAGTGCATATTGTTCAATGTGCCCAAAATGATTCATAAGACTCCAACCCTGGGGACATCTACATGCCAATATTGAAAGAAAGTTTAGCCAGGTGGACAAGGGTTTTCTCCTTAAAAAGTGTTATGCAGTTTGCTTGTGGGATTAGTACTGCTGTAGCGTTCTTTTTCCCTCAAGGGAGCATTGTTATGCTATGAGTAGCGGGCAAGGCAAATCGAGCGTTAGCGCCTAGTCCTGCCGAGACACCAGAAACAAGGAAGTGGCAGTACCAGTAGGTGACTGACTGCTGTGGTGTGTATTTCTGTTTATGTGCAAGGTAAATATCCATATAAATTGCGGTAAAATATGAAAAGGGTTATAAGTGTTAGCAGATGAGATAATGGTTAACTTAGAAGACTTAAGGTTGATGAATGATGATTTTGTATTCCTGACGATTCCTGTAGATCTGTAAATGAGCTCTGTGTACGTATCTCCGCCACGCTGAGGGCAACACTGAACAGCGGGGTTAGCGTGAGTAATGCTAAAGTATTCATATCCATTCCATCATATCCATTTGCATGTTTTCTGCCTAATTTAGAGGGGAGATATATGCAAGTTGAAGTCCAGGTGTGTGTGTCTTGGAGCACAGGCTGCACACGAGTGAAAGTGAGTTAATTATATTTTTCTGAAAATTGTTTCTGAATTGTAAGAATGTTTGTGAGAGAATATGTGGTTAAGAAGGTATTTTTATATTTCTCATGCAATTGAAGTATTTTATTTGGAAGTGACTATGAGTTGTGTGGCTTAACAAATGTACTTAACAAATGTTTTTTTGTTTTCTTTATTTAGAGAGGTGCCACTACTGTTGTCTAGAGTTAACTAACATCTGAGGTTCAGTTTAACAAAGTTGAACAATATAAGTTAAAGCCTGGGTACCAGTGTGCTAAAGAGAACTGTTAAAGCTGATGGTTTTGTCGGACAAGGAAATAGGGAAAAGTTATCATTCTGTTTGGTTGTAACTATAATTGTTCTAAATCCTCAAAAAGAAAAATACAGTATTAACGCTGTTCTTTATTAAGCTCAGTCAGGGAATAAAAACCCACAAAAAGTAATTTTATTTGTGTTCGGTCTCATCATTCTTGAGGACAAAAGTAAGAAAGTTACAAAATTGTTACATTTCAAGCACTTTCACCTGTTTTGAGTTCTAAGAAATAAGCACCAATAATGATCAACAATCAATTTCCTTGTTTTCTCACAAAAAATGAAAATGATCATATGATCATAAATGTGATCTCACAGGGGTAAATGGCAACTATGAACAATGAATGATGTATATATCATTGGTAATTGAGCTAAAGTAAACACCTGTTAAGTATTTTTACATAAATTGTTATGGCTGTATTGATTTAAAAGCCTAATAATTTGATGGGTCCACCAGACCCGGGAACATTGGCTGTGTAATAAAAATATGGACACCACACAAGGGTTAAAAGCTTGAGGTTTCATCGAACGAGGTGGGCGTGGTGTGGTGTTTTGTAAATGTATTTCAAGTACGAGCCGAGAGAAATGTATATCTGCTACGTGGCCGCCATTTTGATCATTTATCGATGAACGAGGAGGTTGTTGTAACTTGACTGTACAATCTGCTTTCAATTTTTTAAGGGTCCTGTCCTGAGGATATCAACGTGTCAATATTGACTTATGGTAATTGTGCCCCCTGCTGGCAACAGGAAATCAGCCTCATATGACAAATATGAAATTACACAATATGTGGTCTACAAACAATATTGAACCGCCCCCTGTGTTTTGGACACGCCCCTTTCACACCTCATGAACCGTTTCACGTAGTCATGTGTGAGGTGTCATTGAACAGCACAGAGTTCCTTTTACATTGGTGACTTTTTGGCCCGCCCCCAATACTAGGTACAACACTTTCAAAACACCACTTCCAATGCTGCATACTCCACGGAGGAAATAAAGTCTTACTCATGCACACAGTGTCCAACGGTCGCTCAGATGCACAGCCGTGTGGAATGGCGTCCCCAGTAACCCCGAAGCATGCAGAGGTGTGAGGGCCCGTCCAACGCTGCTAGCAGCTTTAATTCTTAATTGCAGTCAAACTAATGTCAAGAGGCCGTGTCTTACCCAGAATGAGCCTGTGAAAGGGGCGATGCCAGAAAAAGGGAGAGTAGAGATATGGACATTTGAGAGGCAGACTGCAGATGAATGCGTAGAGCAACTTTTCGTTGTGACCATTTCACACTTCCCATACATTCAAAACTGCAAACCATATGCCAAAAAATACAAATGAAACGTGGGGGCCTCAGGGCTTAGATTCATTCATGGACCAACGTCAGATAGTGCACTCTAAGCTAGTTAGAATATGGATATTATTCCTGGCACCTGTGGAGTTTGGCAAGACTCGCTGCTGCAGTTTGGTTGATAGTTGCCTGTTAGTGATAATACTAGATTTGCATTTTGATTTAAATATATTCATCATCTCCGGGTCATTGTTTTCTGCTACTGTCAAAGATACAACATACATATGAGTTGCTAGATTTTTGTTTATTTACTGTGAAAGTAATACTCATCATCACCACAATTATCACAGTAAGTTCAGTAAAAAACTTCAGCTTTATATAGCCTACAGCTTGATATTTTGAGATGATAGCAAAGCATATTGCTTCACTTCTGTTTGATACCTGCATATAAAGTACTGTATGTGTGCCTACTTCTCTTAAAACCCTTTTTTCTGGTCAGGATTACAATCTGTTGTTTCTAAACATTGCCTTAGTTGCCACGTTTACCAGCTAGTTTGAAAACCAAATCAGATTGTTCCTCCGCTCCCTTACAAACAAAGTGGGTGATAGCTAAGACTTGTGAACGGGTCATAGACTGTGTTGGTCCTTTGACCTGAACTCAAATAAGTAATCAATACTTACTTAAAATAATGTGTTGAAGCTGTTCAATTATGTCAATTTACGGCCTAACAAAGTTCTTCTTCAGGGCACACATTTTCAGACATACTCTTTAAAGGTCCCATGACATGGTGCTCTTTGGATGCTTTTATATAGACCTTAGTGTTCCCCTAATACTGTATCTGAAGTCTCTTTTATATAGACCTTAGTGGTCCCCTAATACTGTATCTGAAGTCTCTTTTATATAGACCTTAGTGTTCCCCTAATACTGTATCTGAAGTCTCTTTTATATAGACCTTAGTGGTCCCCTAATACTGTATCTGAAGTCTCTTTTATATAGACCTTAGTGTTCCCCTAATACTGTATCTGAAGTCTCTTTTATATAGACCTTAGTGGTCCCCTAATACTGTATCTGAAGTCTCTTTTATATAGACCTTAGTGGTCCCCTAATACTGTAT
Source organism: Gymnocephalus cernua (assembly GCA_023631565.1). Lineage (NCBI taxonomy): Eukaryota > Metazoa > Chordata > Actinopteri > Perciformes > Percidae > Gymnocephalus > Gymnocephalus cernua. Next base: position 34,250,029 of record CM042441.1, on the reverse strand, counting down.
CTGAAGTCTCTTTTATATAGACCTTAGTGGTCCCCTAATACTGTATCTGAAGTCTCTTTTATATAGACCTTAGTGGTCCCCTAATACTGTATCTGAAGTCTCTTTTATATAGACCTTAGTGGTCCCCTAATACTATATCTGAAGTCTCTTTCCCGAAATTCAGCCTTGGTGCAGAATTACAGCCACTAGAGCCAGTCCTACAATGAGCTTTCCTTAGGACGTGCCATTTCTGTGTCTGTAGCTATTGAGGAGGAGAGGGGGGGGGGCAAGGTGGAGGGGGGGGGTGGCCTTGACCAACTGCCACTTTGCTCATTTGAAAGCCATGATGTCTCTCTCTCATGGGTTGGCCAAATTCTCTGGGCGGGCAAAGCAGAGAAAGGGGAGGTAACCTTCCTCCTCATGACCTCATAAGGAGGAGATTCCAGAACGGCTCATCTGAGCTTACTTTGTCTCAAAGGCAGAGCAGGATACCCAGGGCTTGGTTTACACCTATCACCATTTCAAGACAATTGGGGACCATAGGCAGGCTGGGGAAACTCATATTAAAGGTACAATATGTAACATTTCTGCATTAAAATGTCTAAAAACGACCAAACCTATGTTATATATTTTTTTGAGATGTGGAGTTACACTCTCCCAAATGTTTCCACCAAACTTCAAACCCAGAGAAATCTGTTATTTTATTTTCAGACACGGCACGTTTCCTTTCCTTCCGAGTCGCCTGTCAGTGGCGTCATATAACCTTTCACCCTCTAGTTCCTCGTAACTTCCTTCAAAACACGTCTCCCAGATGATACGTTTGAGCGTAATTGTAAATCATACAATGTCACAGAAAAAAATACTCCTAACCATAATACTGCTTTTTCTGCCACACAGCATCATTTTGTGATTGATAACATGCCACTTTGCAACACAGTAATACAGCAGAGATCTTATTTATTGATACATATCAATATCGATCCAGTTTAACGTTACTACAATGTGTTGGTTGACAAGTAGCTAACTTAATGCTAGCTAGCTAATGCTTGGTGGATAACATTATAGGGTTACCACATCGTTCAACACGCTCATAAAGTTATTGGTAGCATGATTGTTTTCACCATGGATAAAAGCAGCACTGGGCTAACCCACGAATGAGTTTACCAGTAATGTTAACGTTAGCTCATAGCCAGCCAACAGACAGCCACCATTACAGCAATCCATACAGTATAAGTACTATACAGCACTTAACTCCGGTGCCGGGTGCTTATGACGCTAACGGCAGTTTAATGAAGCGTCAAGAAACAGACCATATCAGACCCAGACCCAGATCTGAGTCGCAACAGCGGCCATCCATAGCTAGTGTTAGCTGCGTCTCCGTTAGCGCTAGCTACCGGTGTTCGTGCCGAATTTCTCACCCCTTTACAGTTAGCTAAATTAACCCAACAAGCACCAAAACGAATAGTTAAGATTAAAGAAAAGTGAAGGGGGAGATCGTTCCGGGCAGCTTGGAGATGTTCTGCTGCTGAACATCGGCCATCGGCCGTCCTCGGCCGGAGATTCCCCCGGCAATCCCCACCCACACCAGTCTCTCAGCCTCAATGAGTTGCTAGCTAGCGTTATAACAAACTCTGTGAAACTATCCAAAAGGCGACAGTGACGTGAAATATATTGTGATAGTCACTGTGATTTTAGCTGCTGGCTAACGTTAGCTTGCTGGCTCACTAGCTAGCTAACTGGTCAGCTTCCAACACAGATAGAATCAAGAAAAACGTAATTATGTTGGGGAAAATGCCGCTATGTTATTAGAATGACATGAATAAAGTGAATAAAGTGTAATGAAGTGAATACATTTGAATGGGTGGCTAAACTTGTCAGATGCATTCTAATCAGCGAAGTTGTTTACAACTCCCATAATTCCACGCAACTTACCAACGTCATCAAAAGTCCGTGTTTAGAATCCATTGTTTTGGTTGAGAGACCCCTAGCAGCAGAAAGTTACATATTGTACGTTTAATGTTAAAAAACCTCATAAAGTGAAATTTTCATGCCATGGGACCTTTAAACAAGTGCTTACCTTAAACATCTCACACATTGAGTCTAGTGTATATCATCCAGAAACCCAAGGCACATCGGAGCAGTGGCGTAAAACCCTTAATTCCATGTTGTCTTGAAACTGAGAAAAGTTGGGACAAAGGGATGCCATTTGTCCTTTACTGCTGCTTATGAAGCAATCCAAGTATAACTGGAATTTCATCCAGCAGAACTAGTCTTTGGAAATACTGTCCAAGGATTTTTGAAGGTCCTCAAGAAAACTTTAATGCTGTCACAGACACATTGAAGATTGCATTGATCACTTAGGAACTGCTACTTTTGTAAGCAAACCAGGTCTGCTTTTTTTTTTTTTTTTTTTTTTTTTTTTTTTTTAAACCAGGTCTGCTTAAAGGTTAATTGCAGGTGATCCTGACATGACTCCTGCCTTCGTAACTTCCAGTCATTTCCTCCAGTTTGTAGTTATGGCCTTTGACATGTGTAAATTGGCAGCAGTGTTTCAGCGGCAAGTTAAACTGTTTAAGCCGGCATGACCAATTGCATTGCCGGTTTGAATGACCTAGTCGTGTATACACAGATATGGTCTGAACACATACAAACTTCAGGTTATATTCATAAACCTGATTATTTGAGTAATATAAGTGAGATGTCTCACCATGGGAGGAAGCCTCACTGTGACCCTCAGAAGCACTTATCTCATTACGCCAATCCTGATCGGCTGGTGAACGCATGTGCGTTCTTACCAGGTAGTGCCAGCTACTATAAAAAGTGTGTGCGGATGGCCCAGCATCATTCAAGATAGGCAACCTCTTCTCACCCACCCAAGCAAGAAGGGTATTTGTGTGGACAAAAAAGAGCGAGACAGGCTCTGAAAGTCGGTGCCCTCTCTGCCGAGAGGCAAACTGTGAAAGACACCAGGTCCAGAGATAATCCCAGAGAGATTACTCCCCGTGTTTCAGAAAAAGCATGCTCTTTTTGGCGTTTATCACAAATCCTTAATGGGATATGTGACGCATGAGGACAGGCGTATGCGCTCTGGCCTCCTGCTCTGACTGTGCCAAGAGGAGCCAATCCTCCAAATACGTAGCTAGGCGGAGGACCTGGCATCGTAGCGGGGCAATAGCCGCCTCCATGCACCGCACAAACACCCTCAGGCTGAGAGACAGGCCGAAGGAAAGAATGCAGTACTCGTAATAAATCCCCTGGAAAGCAACCATCAGGTACTTTGTACAAATGGGAATGTGGAAATACACTTCTGTCAGATCGACGGAAGTGAAGTCGTTTTTCCGTACTAGACGCAACAGGGATGCATTTATAGGCATACTGAATTTGTATTTCCTGAGGAAATTGTTCAGAGCCCATAAATCCGGGATAGGGTGAATCCCACTCTCAGGGCCGCTCTATTTTTCTTCCTAGCCTGGGCCAGCTGAGCTGCAGCTTGTGCTGGATTTACTGGGCCAGCCAGGTCCAGTCTCCTGTCTTGGAGAGGGGAACGGGGCGGGCTGAGGTTTCGGCTGTTTCAGGATTTGCAAGCAGCCTGTGAGAGAGCTGAGGTTTTTGCGAGGGAGACAGAGCTGTAGTGCTTCATCCTCCTTCTTGGCCTCACACCTGCTTTGCACGGAGGCTAACACAGCCAAAAATACACTCTGGAATGACAGGCATGTCGAGGACATCATCCCTCTCTTTGTCCGACAGGTTGGTGAGGTTGAGCCACCGCGCACGTTCCTGAAGAACCATAGTTCCCAGCGCCTTCCCCATGGCCTGGACCGCACAGCGCTGAACATGGAGGCACAAGTCAGAAATGACGGGAATTTCCTTCAGTGAAGCTGCGTCCTGCGTCCTCTTGGACTCGTCACATAGTCCTTATTCCTGGACCTTTCTGGGACGCAACAGTATAGAAAAACGTTCTCCATTTACGTAGACAAAGAATCAATTGAATTCTGAATGATTAATGCACAAAATGGGGGCCCCATCATAGAACCAAGAAATATAGAATATAAATCTCTCCCTTCAGGACATCTAACTTAGAGTGTATGCTAAAATAAACATGCAATTGTATTAGTTGTTGGACTTCAAGGTTCAACTCTCCAGAGGTGGAGGAGCTCACTGGGGTTAGTCTGTTTTATCATAGACTGCACAGTTGCAGTGCATTAAGGATTAGCATACATATTTAACAGAGTACATCTACTGTACACAACTACAAATATGCCTTACCCTTCCACACACACACACACACACACACACACACACACACACACACACACACACACACACACACACACACACACACACACACACACACACACATAGTGCGTCTCACTATCTTTGTGGGGACCTGTCATTGACATAATGCATTCCCTAGCCCCTTACCCTAACCTTAACCATCACATTAGATGCCTAACCTTAACCCTTACCCTAACCCTAACCATAACCTAATTCTAACCCTAACCCTTAAACCAAGTCTTAACCCTCAAACAGCCCTTTAACCATGTGGGGTCCAGCATTTTGGCCCCACAAAACTCTCCAGACCCCACAAGTATACTGGACTCCCGGTTTTTGGACCCCATGAATGTAGTTAAACAAGAACACACACACACACACACACACACACACACACATGCATTACAGGTCCTCCAAGGACATATCAAACATTTTCTTCCTACGTTTCCAAGGCAACATGAAGATGAGCTTCCACCAGCTTTGCTCAAAAGCATAATGGCCAACACTTTTAACTGATCCAAAACCCAATTATCGTGTGTGTGTGTGTGTGTGTGTGTGTGTGTGTGTGTGTGTGTGTGTGTGTGTGTGTGTGAGTGGGTGGGTGAGAGAGAGAGCAGGAGAATAAAAATAGACAAATTCCATGAGAGAAGCAGTTGAGCAGAAGGACGTGCTGTGGAAACTTTAACTTGAATTCCTGGAAGATCATTGAATCTAACAAACAATGTGTGATCAGGGAATTTTGGGGAAGGCTTCTTCACAGAAACACAGGGCTAAGTGTATTTATATATGTGTTTTACATGTGTATTACATGAGATGTTTTGTAGAGGGAAAACAGAACACAGTCTTTATCCATCCCACAGAACTGACTGCACAAAGAAACACTGAAAAAAGCTATTGTATACGGCAGTACGTTCTGATAGCTCAGACTCTTTTAGAATGTAAGTCTACCCACTGAATATCCTACTAGTAGCTAGTTTGGATTCTGAAAGAACTTCTCCATTCATCATAATGACTTAGGCCTTTTTATTCAGTGTTACACTTACTACAGACAGTACATACACAAGTGTGTTGTAAAATACAACCCCAAATCAGAAAAAGTTGGGACAGTATGAAAAACACAAATAAAAAAAAAGTAGTGATTTCTAAATGTACTTTGACTTGTATTTCATTGCAGACAATGTGAACACAAAATATTTCATGTTTTGTCTGGTCAACTTAATTTCATTTGTAAATATACATCCTTTCCTGTCATTCAGACCTGCAACACATTCCAAAAAAGGTTGGGACAGGAGCAATTTAGGGCTAGTAATCAGGTAAATTGGTTAAATAATGATGTGATTTGAAACAGGTGATGTCAACAGGTGATTGTAATTATGATTTGGTACAAAAGCAGCATCCAAGAAAGGTCTAGTCCTTTAGGAGCAAAGATCGGCCGAGGATCACCAGTTTGCCAACAAATATGTGAGAAAATTATTGAAATGTTTAAAAACAATGTTCCTCAAAGAAAGATAGGAAGACATTTGCTTATTTCACCTTCAACAGTGCATAACATAATTAAAAGATTCAAGGAATGAGGAGGAATTTCAGTGCGTAAAGAACAAGGGCGCAAGCCTAAGCTGAACAACCGTGATCTCCGATCCCTCAGGCGGCACTGCATCAAGAATCGTCATTCATCTATAAGCGATATCACCACATGGGCTCAGGACTACTTTGGCAAACCTTTGTCAAGTACTACAATACGTAGTTACAGCCACAAATGCCAGTTAAAACTGTACTGTGCCAAAAGGAAGCCCTATGTCAAAAGTGTCCAGAAGCGCCGTCGACTTCTCTGGGCTCGGAGGCATCTGGGATGGACCATCACACAGTGGAAACGTGTACTGTGGTCAGAGGAATCAGTATTTCAGGTATTTTTTGGGAGAAATGGACGCCGTGTGCTTCGGACCAAAGAAGAAAAGGATCATCCAGACTGTTACCAGCAACAAGTCCAAAAGCCAGGGTCTGTCATGGTATGGGGTTGTGTCAGTGCCCTTGGCAAAGGTAACTTGCACTTCTGTGATGGCACCATTAATGCTGAAAAGTACATAGAAATTTTGGAGCACATTATGCTGCCTTCAAGAAGATATCTTTTCCAGGGACGTCCATGCATATTTCAACAAGATAATGCCAAACCACATTCTGCACACATTACAAAGTCCTGGCTGCGGAGGAAGAGGATACGGGTACTTGACTGGCCTGCCTGCAGTCCCGGCCTGTCTCCAATAGAGAATGCGACAACGAAGACCCCGCACTGTTGCCCACCTTACGACTTGTTTGCAGCAAGAATGGGACAAAATTACACTTGAAACACTTCATCACTTGGTGTCTTCAGTCCCTAAATGTCTTTTAAGTGTTGTGAAAAGGAATGGCAACATTATAAAGTGGTAAATGCTTTACTGTTCCAACTTTTTTTGAAATGTGTTGCAAGAACCAAAATAGGAAGTTTGTTTTTTTGAAAAGAAAACAATAAAAATCATGAGGAACACATTAAATTATGTGCTGTTGTATTGTCTGCAATGAAATACAAGTCAAAGTACATTTAGAAATCACGACTTTCTTTTTTTATTTGTGTTTTCCATACTGTCCCAACTTTTTCTGATTTGGGGTTGTATTTGAGAATATTGTTTTTATACTCAGAACACACAAATACACAGTAACAAAAAGTATTTTTTCCCCCAGAAAAACAATGTACACAGTGTACATCCCAACCAACACAAACCTGCACCTACAGTGGTCTACATACAAAACAACAGAATAAATTAACTGTATACAGTTACAGTAAAAGAAAATCCTCTGTTGTGTTTGGGTCTGGCCACAACACGTCATCCACATCACGAGCAATGTTTCCCCTGGCCAATCAGAACAACACAGAAGAGCTCACCTGTTGCCCTTTTATGCTAAACCTCTGATTGCTAATTGTAAAACTGTGTGACAGGTGTTTGTCCATGTGATGAGTCAGTGTGCATATTTGAATGGCAGTGTGTTCCTCGTGAAAACAAGAGATTTTCTTCATGAAAATTGTGTCAAATGCAGAGAATTGTGTGTAGTGGTTTGAAAGGAGTGTGTTTTAGAACTGCAGTTTGAGTGTAAAGCAGGAATTGTGCTTGTAGTCTAGCAGAATTGGTTCAGGGGATTGGTGCATGAGTTACATGGTGTGGTCATTATGTCTCAAGTACCAGTATTTGTGTGTAAACAATTGAGAAAAACTGTAAATGGTTTCTTCCATGTAATCCAGTTATGAACGACACAGATGAAAGATTTATGGCTGTGTTTTAGTTGTTAAAATAGTGTAGTGATGTGATATACGATCGGGACGTTTCCACAGGGTGTTTACTTTGAAAATTGACCAGATGTTGCAAGTGCAACCCGCGGGCGCTGCCCAGCCGCTGCCCGGCCGCTGCCCACTGGTCAAACTGTGCAGCCTCTGCTCAACCCGTACGGCAGACCGCAGCAGCCTCTTATTTTAATACAAACACAGGCTAATCAGAAAGCACTAACCAAGTGCAGGTTACAACCATGTCTAGGACTTTCAGAAATATAGGGGGATCAGTGAGCGGCACCTCACCAAATGGCATAGCCCTGGTCGGCCTATGACGTAAAGCCATCAAACACCTTTTTTTTTCCTCGTCACGTTTGGAAATCTATCGGTAACGTTGACAGTGTGTGAGTCTAATGATGGAAAGCCAAAAAAGAAAAGGGAAAGGTGGCGCTGAGAAGGTCAGACTCAAAAGGAGAAAAAGGAATTGTGTTGCTGTGCTGTGTGTTGTTCATTCCCCCTGAGGGCCGGTGGTGTACGGAATTTCCCAGTAGATGTTTTGGTCCCACTCCGCCATTGATCACACGCATTGTCTGTAGTTGTCATTGCTGCCGGCGACCGCTGGAATGCCTGGTGGAATTTAGTGGTTGGCGTCCGGCCTGCCTGCCCTGAGCCGAGTAGCCTGCCGTCATCCTGTATCTCCTCAACACTATGAGCCTTTGACGAGCCATCCCAATCTCTCATTGGGTCTCTCCTGATGACAGATGGCTGATCCCTTTTCGTCATATGTATCATCACCTGTTTGTGTAAATGTGTACATTGTGTGTGTGGGGTGTTGGTGTGTGTGTGTGTGTGTGTGTGTGTGTGTGTGTGTGTGTGTGTGTGTGTGTGTGTGTGTGTGTGTGTGTGTGTGTGTGTGTGTGTGTGTGTTGGGGGGTTGTCCTACAGTACAGTATGCTAATTTACATCTGAAATTTGATTTCCATCACATCTGCTGCAGGCATTCATTCTAATACTTGGCTTTGGGGCTTGTGATTGCATAATTTGCATTTTTCTCTTTTATACATAATCCATGCTACCCATACACAGACACACACACACACACACACACACACACACACACACCAACACAATGTACACATTTACACAAACAGGTGATGATACATATGCAAGCAACCAGGAACATATGTACTTGTTCACATGCACAAACACACACTCAGGCATTTTTTGTGCTAAAATAAACACACACACAAAGAAAGCTGACATTCTGGCACAAAGTCAGCTAGCCACTGTGTAACCAGGGACTTGGTTCATTGGGAACTGCTTTGTCAACACACCACAGCTTGTCTGCTGCAGCAGCAGCAACAACACACACACACACACACACACACACACACACACACACACACACACACACACACACACACACACACACACACACACAGCCTTCATCTCCATGCAGTTATTTCCATAATCTACAAAACCAGGCTTTTCTCTCCAGAGTAGCAGCTCTCCCATGCAAACAAGGGATATTCCTTCACTAGAACACAGTGTGTATGTTAACCCGAGTCTGTGTGTGTGTGTGTGTGTGTGTGTGTGTGTGTGTGTGTGTGTGTGTGTGTGTGTGTGTGTGTGTGTGCCATTCATGGTGCTGGCTTGTTTAGGAAAATGGGAAATAGTGTTATTTGTTGGGTAAAGAAACAATGTTTTTGAGCTAATTCACCCTGGTCCTAAACTAGGATTGCTAAATGCGTAATCTTAAAGTGCCCATATTATGAAAAAATCACTTTTTCTGGGATTTGGGGTGTTATTTTGTGTCTCTGGTGCTTCCACATGCATACAAACTTTGAAAAAAATCCATCCATGTTGTTCTGAGTGAGATACGGTTTCTGAATGTGTCCTGTCAGTCTCCGGGCGAGCTGGTCAAAATCTGCACGTCTTTCTACGTCACTAGCCGAAACGACGGGCTAAACACAACTGTTAGCATGCTAGCGCTAGCGTTCTCTGCCACCGTTCTCAATGGCAAAGCACTGCTACAACACACACAAGTTCACCATAATCTCCAGAAGAAGTACTTCCATGTGCGCCCTCCTTTAGAAGAAGTCTCCCGGCTAATCCTGCCTTGTAACTGACCAAAGTTGGAGAAACAACCTTTCTTTTACTGTCTATGGAGCTAACTGACATGATCTACCATCTGAGCTACTGAGCATGTGCGAGTGGAATCAAAGATAGTACAGAAGGAAAGATGATTCACTCTGTAGCTAAAACAGAGACCTGAACACAAGGTGAAAAGAGGAGCTGCAGCAGTGAGAGAGATGTGCTGTTTTGTTTTTTGAAAATTAAGCCATGTAAACCTATTCTGGTACAACCTTAAAATACAATTATGAACCTGAAAATGAGCATAATATGGGATCTCTAAACACATCCAAAGCACTGTTATTTGTATACATTATGGAAACAAATTATAGCTGAACCTAAACTAAAGGCTTAAATTGGCTTATCCCACTGGGAGAAGGACAACACGAACACCCTTTGTACAGCCAAGGCAACATTTTTTATCCATTAAAAATTAACAGTTGGAAGTTTTGTAGGTTAGAAATTTTCTTTGCAGTTCTTTTGACAAGAACTTATTGCTGAACCTAAACGATCACTAACTATGAGTTACTGCTGTGCCTTTTGTAATCTGTAAACTGTGCACTATATACTGTAGAATAACAAGATGTAGTGTATGTGACACCACCATAAGAGTACAGTACAGTAATCATTGCACCGTCAATCAAGAAAAACACGTTACAGTAATGATAAAAAATCCACCGAGACTATCGACTATGATGAAAACAGCTCAAGTCAAATGTTGACTTTGTAGCTCAGCTTCTAGTGGCCATTTGACAAACTACTACTCAAGATGCCAGCCCTCCGCCACCGTGGCCTTTCAATAAAAGTCTTGCAGAATTCTGCTTTAAATACACACAGCCACAGCCCTGAAGTCACATGGGACTGGAAACGTTATGCAACGGCTGTGGTGAACAGAGCCGAGCTGCGCTCTTCGTGTACGCTTAACACCCACGGAAAATAGCAGGGTTCCCAAGCAGCGCAGGCAGGCTGTAAATAATGTATGTTGGGCAAGAACGCACACACACACACACACACACACACACACACACACACACACACACACACACACACACACACACGGCCTCCCTGGTTTAAAAAAAAAAGTGTCGTCTTGGAAACAAAACCATAAAATTTAGGATACAGTTCATCAAACAGAGAATGTGTGTAGAATTTTCTGGAAGCTTCTCTTGCAGGCACACATACAGTAATGTTCTAGTCGTAAAATCTCCACCATTCAAATGCACATATTTGACCTTTTTGTATAACAAAAAATGCAGTCCAGGATTTGCCATAGTTGGCTGAATATTAAATAATGGAAGCATGTAGTGTTTGAATTATGTCCATAAACCTTTGAATGGATGAGGTCTATTGGTGAATGTTAGAAGGACATTATAGAGTTAGGGTTAGCCAGGGGCGCCGTATAGGGGGAAAAAGTTAGGACAATTCCAAGGGCCCATGACTGTCAGTGGCCCCATAAAATAGGTAAAAAATAATATAAATTATTAAACCATCATCATTCAGCATATATATATTTTGAATATAATAATAATTGATGATCTCTTTGTTTTTACTTGTTTTTGGAAGTATATGTTAAATATCCCTGTTGACCAAAAAGTAACCGTCCATATTGACCGACCACCCCCCTGTATCTGCATGGAATGGTTTGGTCCTGCCTTAGCGCACTAGTGACGGTGTTTAGTTTCAGTCAGTAGATGCGCCAGAACTACAGTGACCACAATGTTGCCAAGTAACATTAAATCAAAATCTGGTTTTCAAAAAAGGAAAGAGAGAAAAGAGAGAGAGGAAAGACAAAGGAAAGGATGTCAAACTGTAACCCAGTTTTTCACCAAGAAAGGTGGTAGCCTGTAGTCTGTGAGTGGTATTAACCTGTTGGCTTCATGTCCATAGTGACATAAGCTAGCTAGCTACAGACTAGTATTAGCCTACATTTAATCACCATTTAATCAGTGCAGGGAAACGTTTAGCAAGATATTCATATTAAATCATTGTCCCTGTCAGACTTAACAACAGATGAGTCAGCAGCACCCCAGTCTCCCCCTAACTGGGCCCCTCCCTGTCCCAGTGAAGAAGGTGAGCAACACTGGGTTCAGTGACATGTTAGCATCATTGCAGGGAGTCTGTGGGTCTCTTGCTCTTTTTACCATTACAAAAAAGAAAATGAAATATTTATTAATGACAGAAATTCAAACACATTAATAACAATTATTTTCTCAAATAATGATCATTATGAAATAAAATTTAAAAAAACAACCTACTATCTGTACTGATGCTGGACAGTTGGAAACAGTGAGTAGCTTACCTGAGCCTGCATGTAAGATACAGACAATATTAAAATAATACGTTCATTTAGATTGAATTATGGAATGACATCTATAGATACAGACTTTATTATTCCCATCATGAAGGGCAGTTAATATATATTTATATATTTAAGTTTGTTTTTCTTTTTTTAGTCTTTCATTAATAATAATAATAATAATTTTGTTAAGAGAATTTTCCATTTTGTCAAATTTTACAATAAAAATACATTGAGACTATAAAAGATGGCCTTCAGCACATTTTTTATGGTTGCTTTTAATCTTGCATCAAATAGTGAACTGCATACTAGACTTGCATGTACAAATCACCAGCAGTAAATATTGTGCTAGTACTAGTATTGAACTACAAGAAGCAAGACAGTTGCAAGCCTTTAATTAGAGTTCTGTAAAGCTTTTAATGGGACAGTGAGGTCCTAGAGATGTGGTGACAACAGCTGCACAGAGGGGGCCCAATTAGATTTTCTGTCATGGGGCCCAAAATTCCTGGCGGCGCCCCTGGGGTTAGCTAAAAGTTATCTTAAAGTTAAGTAACTGTTTGGAGCTAAAGACAAAAAGTCAAAAGTCAGTGAGTGTGTCTTTTTTGCACTTACAGTTTTAATGCTGCATAAACAATTCATATGTCAAATAGTGCATTATTCATTGAAGATAAGTAGATTTTCATTAAATGTATTTATACATTTTGAATGATTAAGACAATCCAATGTCAAAATTCTCAGTATTGCACTATGACCAACTGGAGTTTATTACAGTATGGCATTAGCTGCTGACAATATTGAGTATGGGTGATCAGTATACAATTACCGTAGCATTAGCAGAATGGCCGGGTGGCTATGGTGTTAGAGGGACTCCCACATGCTTGAGATGAACACACACACACACACACACACACACACACACACACACACACACACACACAATTGGCTGTTGGAACATTACATGGCACAAATGCTCATTAAACTAAATGAACACACACCTACACTGATGTACAACATGTGGCTTAGTAGAGCATGTTGTTTGATTATGCATGTAGTCTTCAGATGGGAGGCCTTTTTAGGTTGGCTGTTAAACCCCTTAAGAAAGTGGATGGAACAAATAACATAATCACAATTTTGGTATTCTAATACTATGGTTTTCTAAGCTTAATACCAGTCCCTCCAGAAAAACGCAGAGTTTTTTTGTGATTGTTGCGGGCAAAAATCCTTGATTATGCGGCACGTTTTCTCAAAAAAATGCGATGGAATATGCGGGATATTTATGCAATTTTATGTGAAGAAATTGTGGGAACTTGCAAAAAAAGCGGTTTGATGAAAAAGAAAAAAAAAAGTGATTCCCCCACACCGTGTTCTCACTAGGCGAAATGACGTCACTTCATAACGTTCCCATGGCAACAGGGGGAAATGGCTGCTCTTGTGTGAAGTAAACGCAACATAATGTAACTACTGTCCACATAGCATTTAGTTTTTCAGCGCCAGCATCTTTCATCTATTGTTCTCTATGAGAAGAGAACGTATGTATGGAATGACATTTTATTCAATATTAAACAAATAAATGACATAAATAAATAAATATGCCTTTGAAATACATCCTGAAATAAATAAATGAGACAAAAATAAATATATAAATAAATGTAAATATAAATATATAAATGAATATATATAGTTCAATAAGGTTTTACTTTTATTTCATAAGTCTACATTTATTTATTTCAGAGGACTTTTATTTTACAAGGTCACATCTGTTTATTTATTTACTTCCACTTGTTATATTCAAATGAAGGGGCATGGCTAGGCAGGGCCAGCCAATCTCTCCCCACCGCTGAGAGACAACTTCACTGTGAAAAGAGTGGACACCAGCTCCGGTTATAGACTTTCAGTTCACAGTTGTACAGCGCCAAGGTCTGATCCCAGCTAAATTTATGTTGCTGCCATTAAGTTTGCTGATCTGTGTGGCCGGGTTAGCTCAGTTGGTAGAGCAGGTGCACATATATAGAGGTTTGTTCCTTAAAATAAAAGGTAGCTAATCTGACTGTTGTCTGACTGCTCGTGTTTCTTACCTAAGCAGAGCTAATTTTAGCATATCACTATTACTTTGATGAGTACAATGTTGTCATGACAGATAGAGTTGATGGCCCGACCTGCAAAAATGCGATACACTGTAGTTTTTCTGTTAAGATATTTCAGATTAAAGAGAATGCGAGGGACTGAATGATAAGTGTTTTTTGTATGATTGTTCCCCTTATGGGTGGTTTCTTATATCTATTCTACGACTCAGAGACATGTACTGTATTATACATACAATATGTATATACTACACATTTTCTTATATTATGACTTTCAGTCATTATTACACTTTGATTTACTACATGACTTGATTATGTTTCTACTGTGCCATTACGGCTTTAAAAACTATGTAAAGAATTACAAAACAAAGTAAATAACCAATGTGTGGCGTGCATTCTATTTAGTCCAGCAGGCTAAATAACACCATCATATTAGTTAAACTATACCAATTATCCCCATGATTCCTGTGCTGTTGTTGTTTTGCTGAAGAGGCACATTTACAATGCAAATGTCATTATCATCATTAGAGCCAGTCATCAATGTAAGCAAAGAAACAACACCAACAAGAACTCTCCGGCTGCTACAATTAGCTGTCATTAAGTCCAGCGTCCCCATGCACTTAATCTCACACGCACGCACACACACACACACACACACACACACACACACACACACACACACACACACACACACACACACACACACACACACACACACACACACACACACACACACGTGTATATATGGGGAGAAGCAGCAAATTCACATTTTCACATTTTCAAAGCATAACCAAGACTGGACTACCAACCATGTAGTCTCGCTTTGCCAGACCTTCCTCCACAGCGCTGCAGAGGAAGGCTAGTCCACACAACATTCCGGGATGGGAGAAAAGCATGCTCAGGTTTATTGGCATTTCTTTAAACCAATCACAATCATCTTGGGCGGCGCTAAGCCCCGGACACAATGACGGTGCCTCTGCTAAATAGTCTCAGGAAGGAACTTGTTTTGGTGGAACATGTGTACGTTCAAAAGTAGTTTTAGTCGTGCAACAGAAAACTCCGATTGGACAGATAGTCTAGCTAGCTGTCTGGATTTACCCTGCAGAGATCTGAGGAGCAGTTAACCAGAGTCCTCACAAATCAGCCGGAGGTTAGAACGCCAACACAGAGACAGAGGAAGGAACCAAAAAGAGTGAAATCCGGCAGAATTTCCAGCAGCAACGGAGCAATCCTACTACGGACCAGGCTGACTGTCCCTTGAGTTCCAGGAGTAGCATGTTAACCACCTGCTTTACTTCATCAACTAGTTTGTGCAAATTTAGTTAAAATTAAGTTTTGAATAAGAATATGAAACATTAGCGCAGACATCACCAAATGGTGAATCACGGTCCATGTTGGTTCAGTCTGGATGAATTTCTAATTTCTCTAAGTAATGAGAATAACTCAAATTTCACGGAGCACTGCTCCTTGTCTATGGCCGCGGCTATAGACAGTACAGGTCATTGCAGCTAATCCAGTTCAAATTGGAATAGCTTCACTCAATTGAACCAATCAAATCGATTGTTTACCGTGTGTAGACAGTTCGCTGGAGAGAACAACAGCTGAAGGCCTCCTGCACACTGCCTGCGTGGCGTGAGCATGGCGTTTCTGTTGCGTGTCAGTTGCGTGGCGGCTGCGTGGCGTTTTCTATGTCTTTGCATACCAGAAACGTGTCTGACGCTGCTGCTAGCCTTGCTAGCCTAGCCTTGATTTACTGCACTCAAGCAGTAGTATACTTCATGTTAAACATAAATATATACTGATCTGATTAAGGCAAAGACAACGTCGGCAGTATTGACGGTGAAATAGGCTCCAGAATATTTGGTTCTGTAGTGACAGGTGCAATATTTGAAAATTGATAATTATATATATATATTAAATGACATTTATATCTGCATTTATGTCAAAATATTGAGACTTTCAAACATCAACATGTCATTTATTACAGTTTTTGCCTATTGCTTACACACTTTTTGCAGAATTTGTCTCATTATGTCAAAACTCTACACACAAGCCAATCAGACTGTACTGTAGCTCTGGAGATTAATAACTCATGACAAAATGAAACATTGCAATCACAACTTAACACTCCTTTCTAAAAATGAAATTCTTGCAACAAAACCAAACACACACAACCATACACATAACCATACACACACAAGCACCATATGAATTCCTCTTTCATATCACCAGCAACACACTGATGGCTTCATAGAAAACACTGCAGTCTTTGTGTTTCTGTTGTTATTGTCATTTTCTCAGACTCAGTCTTCTGTAAAACTCAAAAGTACAATTTCTGCAGTAATCAAACAAGAGTTTTTACAAAAAACAAACATTCTTACAGAAATAAAGAAAAATAGAATCAAATTTAGCAACAAAACAAAAGTAAAACAACAAACAATTACTGGATGAATTGCTATTGGGGAAATAAACACTTACTTGTTTTGTGTGTGTGTGTGTGTGTGTGTGTGTGTGTGTGTGTGTGTGTGTGTGTGTGTGTGTGTGTGTGTGTGTGCGTGCGTGTGTGTGTGGTGGGCTGGGCTGTGGGGGGGCTTATGGATCCCGCCTTCTGTTCAGATCTGGCCACAAGACCTGGTCAACATCCCAGGCGATGTCTCCTCCACGTCTTCGTCCTCTCTCTCTTCGTCCTCCTCTTCCTCTGACTCTCATTGCCTCCATGCTAGCAGAGTTCTCTAACTGGCTGACCTGAGACCTGTTTGTAGTGCTAAGGCTCAGACAGATTGGTGCTCTGTTTTCTGTGCAGGTGTTTTCAGGTGTGTACGTCAGTGCCTACAATCACCAGATGAGTTTTTCATTTTGAACAAAGTGTTTTCACAATGCTTAAACGCTGTGTTTAAGGTATGGTTACTATGGTTACACTGTGTTTAAGGTATGGTTACACTGTGTTTAATGTATGGTTACTATGGTTACACTGTGTTTAAGGTATGGTTACACTGTGTTTAATGTATGGTTACTATGGTTACACTGTGTTTAAGGTATGGTTACACTGTGTTTAATGTATGGTTACTATGGTTACACTGTGTTTAAGGTATGGTTACACTGTGTTTAATGTATGGTTACTATGGTTACACTGTGTTTAAGGTATGGTTACACTGTGTTTAATGTATAGTTACTATGGTTACACTGTGTTTAATGTATAGTTACTATGGTTACACTGTGTTTAAGGTATGGTTACTATGGTTACACTGTGTTTAAGGTATGGTTACACTGTGTTTAATGTATAGTTACTATGGTTACACTGTGTTTAAGGTATGGTTACACTGTGTTTAATGTATGGTTACTATGGTTACACTGTGTTTAAGGTATGGTTACACTGTGTTTAATGTATGGTTACTATGGTTACACTGTGTTTAAGGTATGGTTACACTGTGTTTAATGTATGGTTACTATGGTTACACTGTGTTTAAGGTATGGTTACACTGTGTTTAATGTATGGTTACTATGGTTATACTGTGTTTAAGGTATGCTACAAGAAGTTTAGGTATTGAGGCTTTGGTCTAAGCATTCGTTTTTAGTGTGTAAGCAATAGGCAAAAACTGTAATATGTATTCATGTCAAAATGACATATACAAATCTTTTCCTATTCTATTTTGCCTGGAAACGCTTCCAACACGCTTGTGTGTCGCGTGAAAAATATCGTGTGTCATGCAGGCAATGTGCAAGCTCTAACCTGTTAACATGGGAGCCGAAATAATGGACATGCCACACAGCTGACGCGCTCACGCCACGCAGCTGACGCGCTCACGCCACGCAGCTGACGCGCTCACGCCACGCAGCTGACGCGCTCACGCCACGCAGCTGACGCGCTCACGCAACGCAGCTGACGCGCTCACGCAACGCAGCTGGCGCGCTCACGCCACGCAGCTGGCGCGCTCACGCCACGCAGCTGACGCGCTCACGCCACGCAGCTGACGCGCTCACGCCACGCAACTGACGCGCTCACGCCACGCAGCTGACGCACACACGCCACGCAGCTGACGCGCTGCCACAACGTAGCTGACGCGCTCACGCCACGCAGCTGGCGCGCTCACGCCACGCAGCTGACGCGCTCACGCCACACAGCTGACACGCTCACGCCACACAGCTGACGCGCTCAGCCCAGCCTGCATCAACGGAGCTAGACAGGGGAATGTGGATATGTGGCTGTTAGCAGCTGAGACATTAAACTACAGTTACAGCCCACGGGGTCCTGGGGAGGGGGGGTGAAACTGTTTTGTGTATATGTATATATGGGTATATGATGTGTGTATGTGTGTGTGTGTATGTGTATATGTATATATATATATGTATATATATATATATATATATATATACACACATATACACAAGCCCTATCATATATACACTCCTTATTTCATTTTAATTCATTCATTTCATTTATTTTTATTATTATTATTATTTTTTACCATTCTTTGGGGGGAGGGGGTGTTACTTGTAACATGCTGCTGATGGGTCAGTATGTTTATGTTGTTTGTTTTAATAAAAAACCTTTGATCACAAAAACAACAAAAAAGAATGACACCTACTTTACTCAAGCCAGGCTTCAACCAGCCCCAGGCCTATTTCTCTCAATAGAAAGGGAAATGCAAAGAAATGTAAAAATAAAAAGAAGACAAAAAAGAAAGAGAGAAAGAAAGGGCTGCTCAAAGGTGTTTACATTTTTTTTCTTCTAAAACAGACACTGTTTATTTGATTTGAAAGATTGTGGCTGTGTCTCAAATCGCCTACTTGCACACTTCACGCACTTAGTTTTAAGTATATAGTGTAGATAACGAAAAAGTCAGTGCACTGAAAGTACCCGGATGACCCCCTAAAAAAAGTCAAAAAGTTCAGTGTAGAACGATGGACACTACGCACACTAAACCTGCGCCATCTTGATTACAAAGCGGAAAGGGGAGGGACCAGGGACGTCGACCGGCAGCTGATTGGACGAACGCGTCACGTGCATATTAGCTCTCGCAGATTTTACATCCGAGCTTAATGGCGGCCAGATGGCGGCTCGTTTGGAATACGATCTCGAATTTTACGAAAATAGTTCACCGAAACGTGTTTCTGAAGACATTTTAAGCGAGAAATAGGCCATGCAGTTGCTGAATCTGTCTTCATTTCAGATCAACTAAGGTCAGTTTAGAAGATTTTCATCAGATTTTGAGAGACGACGAGCCGAGCCGACCGCTCGTCATTTCCGGTAAGTGCTTTATCATAAGTGTTCCATTTGGGACGATACTAACCATCGACAGTGGGCACTACAGCAGTAAGTGGTCAGTGTACATTAGCAGTGTACTGACCGAAGTAGGCGGTTTGAGACACAGCTTGTGTCTGCTTTTAGGCCTTTTAGGCTAGGACTCATTTAGTTTATGGGAAAGCTATCTATTGGTTTTCCGTTCCTTTCTATGTGTATGTATGTATGTATGTATGTATGTTAAAAATGTCTTACTTTGACAATTGACAAAATAGGAAATGATATGGAAATGCACGTCGTTGATTTGATTTGATAGATGATGGGCTAGGCTATGAGAAGCTATGGACCTTTTTCACAGCAGACATGTTGACTTGTCATAGTAGGAAAAGCACAGCTGAAATTGATAACCTTAACGATGGCTCAATTCCATTAAGTGTCCCTGTGAGATATTTCAGTGAGTCAGCATGCTCAACACCAGGGCCTCTCCTACGTGGAATGCAGCCATCATTAATGGTTATGAATCCACCTGTGCTGTTCCTTCTATGACATGTCAACATGTCTGCCATGAAAAAGGTACATTTAGACATTATGAGGTTCAGCTCTTTGCTGGGAGGCTATTTTAGTACCTGTACCTCTTTAAATGTTAAATACCCCAGCACTAAAGCATACATCACCTGACCTGATACAGGCCTTTATGTGCCTTTATTATCTGATCTTGGGGCCATGTTGAAGAGGATCATTCTTAAATTAATTTCTGTTTAATCAAAATACTACACAGGAAACCTAGGACCAGGTAGTGT
Organism: Gymnocephalus cernua; assembly: GCA_023631565.1. Lineage (NCBI taxonomy): Eukaryota > Metazoa > Chordata > Actinopteri > Perciformes > Percidae > Gymnocephalus > Gymnocephalus cernua. Next base: position 34,229,931 of record CM042441.1, on the reverse strand, counting down.
TCCATAGTACACAGAGACTGTGAGGAATAAGAGGAGGAGGCCCCCTAGCATTTCTTTCTATATTATTCTTTATGGCTGCAACCAGCAACAGTTTGGTACTTGATTGATTGATTGAGTCATTATGAAAAAAAAAATTGATTAATGCTCTGCTGATCAAACAAATCAAGTAACCAACTAACCTCAGCACTGAATACAGGTACACGTTGATGGACGGATAGATGTTTACCAAGGCTGGGACCATATGCTTTTACAACACACTCTCACCCCCATCGCGTGGTCAGGTGACGCTGACATTGTTATTGGCGCTAAAAGTCTCCGTTAGTGTCAGGTAATGCTCCCTCTGTGGACCAGTTGGCAAATATCACCAAGTACTGCTGCTAACCCTGAACACTCCTGTCATGTCTGAATGAAGCTGTAAAAACATTTAGTTAACAGACAACTATGTATGAATGACTGAAAGCCCTTTAAAAGCTAGATGAGACTGTTACATATATAATGTCTGTCTTCCATGTCTATCTTTGATTCAGTAAGGATACTTCCAGGATATTGCTAAAATGTGGCTGAGCAATATTAATAATGGAATCATAACATTAGTCCCATTATCCTCATTGTTATTGCACTCCTTTCTTCAATTCCCCAGTGTGGTATGAATACAGTTTATTTAAAGTTTTCTTATTTTAGTAATTTATGAAGAAGGTCACAGTTTCTCTTGAATACATCATATTGGGCTTTGGGAACTTGTCATTATGTTTAACATTTAATGGGCTAGCAAAAATCAGTAAATGCAAAAGAAACAAATAATAGATGAATTGATAACTTAACACTAGAACAGCCATAGCCCACGCCATTCAACCTTGTGCTCAAAAATGTAATGTCACTGTTATTGCTGTTTTCCTACTGCCCTGACTTTTCTTAACTATTTTGTACATTCCTATATCGTCATGATAGAATAACATTTAAAAGCCAAATAGATGCCCTGACAGCATCCTGTGCCCCAAGCTTTGTCTGAATCCCCCAGCCGCAGCTCTGAGCCTATATTTAATTATGGGTCAGGTCAAGTATTATATTAACGGGCGAGTGGGGTCTAGATTTGATTTAGTGATACATTTGTCACTCTGGGTCACTGGATTAAACTTGGTAAGTCTCATTTCTCAATCACATTTGTATTCTGATGCACATATCACTCTGCAGTAGATGAAATAAATGTGTAGCAAACTTACAGAGGTAAAACTCAACATACATATGCTAACCACTGAGCACCTTGTGAAGTTTCAGACACACAGGCATGCACACACGCCACAACCACAGTTTGATAACACAGCACAGATCAATTTAAACACCTGCGTTGTTGCAAATAGATCACCCATGCTGTAAAAGAGTGTGTGTGTGTGTGTGTGTGTGTGTGTGTGTGTGTGTGTGTGTGTGTGTGTGTGTGTGTGTGTTTGTGTGTGTGTTCACACACACATTCACGCATTGACGCATGCACGCACAGTCTCACACACACACACACACACACACACACACACACACACACACACACACACACACACACACACACAGCAATGCTCACAAGTCAGTCAGTAAACCAGTCAGTCTACTACAGTTGACTAAATTAGAGGTGTGGCTAGACCTTTACTGGTAAATGTGCAGTATTAGATTATCAGTGCACCATCTTGATGTATGATACTACATTTTAATCCTTATTGTGACAGAAAAGGCTAAACCTTTTCTTTTCTGAGCCACTGTTCTCGTTTAGTCTCAGTCTTTGTCGTGCTCTATCATTTGGAGAAAAGATTTGTTGAGACAGAGGTACCACTCCAGACACTGAAGCCAGTGTCTAGTAATGACATCACTGTGTAGCCCAGCCTGGGCATTAGTGTCACTCAGGGCCAGATGTACGTACATTTGCGAACGTAGCGTTATCAGCGCCATGGCTCACCCGCAGATAGCGAACGCAATGATACCATAGTTTACGCCATATTTACCAAACCTGCAGGTCATCCGTAATTAGCGCCTTTCTCCGCCCACTATACCGTAAACTGTAAGTACTTGTGCTATGATACGGCTGAGTGCAGACTGCGATATTCCCACTGCTGATGCTATGACTGTTTGAAATTATCCTGATGCCAATATTTGTAATGTAGCGAGGAGTTTAACAACTGCTGGAATGTGAACTCTGAGTCGGAGATTCAATGTCATCTTTGATTTCTTCCAGTAACTGTAATCTTGCATGGCTGCTTAATCTGTGATCCTTGTGGCAAAACTCCTTTCAGCTCGTCTCCTTGGCCGATGTCTTCGTCTTGCTCGGATTACTGCTGTCATTTCACCAGGAGGCATATGTGAGGAAACCCGCTTCCAGGTTTACACCTGCTTTTAAGAGGCGGAGAATTTTCACCGCAAAATAGAGGCGCGCTATCACTGGCGGTGTTTGTACATACCGCGGAATACGTAATTAAGTGCTCTTTACGCTTCCCCTCCCATCTCTTTACGGTAAACTCCCACTTTCCCCGCGACCCTCCCATGAATAAATATGCATGACACGAAAAACGCAATTTGCCCTTTTCAGCTCCCACGACATGCAGTTTGCGCTTTTACATCATTGCGGCCTGTTTGTACCTCGCCATGATTTTACGCGCACGTTGCGACACAAATACGCCTGAAGTGAGCGCAAAAGCGTTAGTACATCTGGCCCTCAGTGTCCCTACTGTCAATCCCCAATCTAATTTCTGCATTGAGTTTTTAATCAGTCACACTGACACAGTTGAGGATACAGTTATATTAGCCTTCAATGAAATCCCCCCACTCTCAGCCCCAAAAAGGGTCAAGAGCAGAGCGATCACAGGCTGTAAACGGTGCATGAGAGCAGTTTGTAGTCTTGTAATGGCAGTATATACCAAACAAAGT